>VXBO01010815.1:391600-460626 GCA_013400135.1 Rhinoptilus africanus | reverse complement strand
GGGCACCCCGCCGTCGTGCTTCCCTGTGGGAAGGCCGTGCCTCGGTTTCCCCTCTCTGAAATGCGGCGCACGGGATGGAGCTGCTCCCCTCCCCTTTGACAGCAGCGTCCAGAGGCCCCGGTGAGAGCCTGCCGCTGGCTCATCGCTGCCCAGAGGGCAGAGACTCCTTCCTTGCCATTGCTTGTAGTAATTACTGGAGAGGAGAGCAGGCTGGGATCGGGCCAACAAAAAAGGGGCGCTGATGCCTCTCCTTCCCCCGGGGCCTGTGCGGGCAGCCGTGCGCGCCTTGTCCTGCCAGCCTGCCTGGCCCCCCTCGGGGGACATGGCCAGTGCTCCCCTTATGGGCCTGCCAGCTCCGCTGCTGACAGGGGCGGGCACCAGCCCGCAAACCCTCCCTGGGATTTTGTTGGCACCGGGATACGTGCAGCCCCTCTGGGAGCAGCCGGCTGCCCACTGCTTTTTGCAGGCGGGGCGCTGCGGGGCGCTGCGGGGCGCGGCCAGCCCGGCAGGACAGGCTGTGCGGGGCCCGGCCGGGCTGACCCGGGCAGGTCCTGCGCAAACGGCACCGCTGCTCCCGTCTGCGGGGCCCCAGCTACTGCCTGGGGGAGGGAGTTGAAAATCAGACGTGAGCATGTGGCTGGACCAAGCCCTGCCTTGCCCCCCTCATTCACCATCTGCCTGCTTCAAGCCCTGGAAGTGAAGCAAGGACCTTGCTTCCAAATCAAATCCCAGGGAGTCTATTGACCTGCAGCAGCTGGAGTTTGGTACCAGAGAGCTGCGGAGCGGTGACATCCTTGAATGACATTCAGAGTAAGAGCTATCAATCTGTTTTGTTTGCAAGTGTGTCTCTCCCTGACCAACATGGAGCTTGCTGCAGAAACTCACTGAAGCTTGTATTTGTCGCCTTCAATCTCCTGGCCAGGCCTGTGCTCTTCTGGCAGCTGGGTTCTTTGCTCAGGAGAAGGAGGGTCAGTCCCCTTCTCTAAGGGAGTCCAAGCCCCATGTCCTGTTCCTGGTGAGCAGTCACATAGCGGCAGCCTCCTGGGCAGACATTCTCCATCTGCGCAGCTGAAACTGATCTCTTGGAGACCATGAACAAATACAGTATCAGCACTTTTACATTCTTTGATATAAATGAAGTTACATGGCCAGAAGCTGAGACTTCTGATGTTTATTGGAAGTGCTATTTATAATACCAAGATGAAGCAGAGCATTTATGCCTTAGAATTACATTTACTTTGGAGAAAAGCACCAAAAAAACAGTAACATCATCTCACACAAACTATTGGGGGAACTACACCCACTCAGGACAAGCCACCTGTGCTCTTTTGTAATTGTTCTTGAAACTTTCAGAGCAACATTAATCCAAAGATCTCTAAGCACTTCAGAGATGTGTGATAGGTGGAGAAGCAGCAATCAAAAGCTGTGGCAGAACTCATGCTGATTTTTGTGCACTTTGGATAGAACTAATGCCTAACATGTCACAGGCAGCTGGAGGTCAGGAACTGTTGCCCCCAGCCACTCTGTTTGAACCACCAGGTGCCTTTCTTCCTCTTCTACTCTCAGCTTATCGGTGTCATCACTCTAAAATAACTGGCACCGAAGTTCACACCTTGTAACTATATGCACAGAGCTGTAAAAGACTAGAGAGGCTGTTCCCATCAGCTAGTCTGACCTACAGCACACAGCAGCCGTTCTTAACTTCTGAGGTCTTCAAATAATGGAAAGGCCTCACAGCCTTAGCGAATTGTTCCAATAATTAAAGGCTTTTATTGTTTAGAGCCTGCACTTAATCCTTGCTCTCAGTCCATCTAGTGGCAGTTTTCAACACTGAATCTCTGTTCTCAAAGATGCTTCTGAATGAAAAAAAGCACAAAAGCTGGTTTAGCAATTAGATGAGATTTCTAACACTTAAAGCTGTACTGCACGGTGTAAGTGTTATAATCTGTATTTTATGAAACAATGTATGTTTCTTTTACATGTGTTCAAAGTGTCTCTTCATACCTTGTCCTATACAACATGCAATAAGCGTACACCCAGGTCAGTTAGTTCTGGCTTCTCTGCTTTTGCTCTGCCAAAGACAGGTCAAAGAAATGAATGGCTGTACTTCGGCTCAGCGAGACCTGAATTCATTCCCAATTCCTTCACAGGGAGGAAAGTCAATAGTAGTAGGGGCAGCTGATAGCAAAATTGTGCTGCTTTTGCAGAAAGCTGATGCTCCGACAAAGCCTTGTTATTCCTGGATTTTGTAGATTCCCAAGCAAGGAAACCAGTTTTGTGCGTGGCTAAAATAAGATCTTACAGTGAAGACCAGGATGAAGAATTACTTGGACCTGGAGACCAGCATTACCCATATTGAACCAACAGCATGAGTGAGAAAGCACATAGCTACGTTTTAAGGTCAGATCACTTATTTCCTCATGCAGCAAGTTGCATGGGACTTGCAAGACAGCTTGTCTTGTCTGAACCTCCCCCCAAAAAAGCTAAGCACGCCAGCTAAACTCAGAAGCATCCTGGGCAGTGTCAGCCCTTGGATCTGATAGCCCTTAGACCCATGGTGCCTCTCTGTAGAGCTGTCAGTTGTTCCGAGGTTAGAGTATGTGACCATCACTAGGAGGGTAATTGCTTTTCACCCAGCTGTTGGCCAGCTGTGGGAGACTACAGCAGCAGCAGTGTTGGCTGTGATGATGCATGCATGGATGTTCCGAGCATGCTGTGTGATACTGTGCCATGCTGCTGTTGCGTTTTGCTTTCCTGAGAAGGAAGGAAAGAAGTTTGCAGTTCAGCAGCAAAACAGGAGTAAAGATAGATGGGTTTTCATCCATCTCTTTCCAGCTTTCCTGGATGAAACTACAGCCCATCTCTGCCTCCCTTTAAAAAAAGGTACTGACCTCTTACTCACAAAAGTAGAATGAGAGGAATTGAGGAAGCAGAGTGGCTACCCTAAAGAAATGCCCAGAAAAATAAATACAAAAGCCTGTGTGTGTTCCCATCATGAAAACAATGCAGTTAACTTCTGCAGGTAACAAAGATTTAATGTTTGTAGGTGCCAGGCATGCCTGTGGGTAGCTTAGTGTGAGAGCAATAGAAAGATCAGGGATACAGCAGTACTACCAGTTACTGCAGAATTTCTTTATGTTACTGGAGAACCACCTGCACAGAAATTGAATATACCATGTTTACAGCAAATGGATGCAAACAATGGTAGGTTGGAGCTCTGAACGTGTGGCTAGCCCCGTTGGTGCCGGAGAGTCAAACAACACTATAACAACCACCACAGACACAGTAAACTGATAACACGCTCGGAGAGTATAAATCACTCTTTCCTATCTCTCCCATTGTGGTGTTTATGACACGCTGGGTTTCTGATTGTGCAATGGAATGGCATTTGACTGAAGACATTTGGTGTTTGTAAGGGAAGTTGTTCCTGAGCCAAACCGCTCCTTCGGAGTGCAGCAAAGAGTCACAGCACCGTGACGGGTGGTTTTGTAAAGCCTCAGTGAAATTACCCTGGGCCTCTCCATTCAGGCCCTCTGTTGTACTACAAAAACCAATGCATGCGATAGATGGGATAAAATCATCATTGACTGTCTCTGCTCAACTTAAACCCAGTATTTTCTTTTACCACCTGATCTCAGTCCCTTGCCGCTAAAAAAGCTTTTTGTAATCAGGAAAGAAAAGAAGCCAAGACATGGAGTATTAAGTCATAATTTCTAACTAATTTTCTTCAGATTAAAATAATTTTCTGAAATGTTTGTTTGTTTTAAATCAGGTTCTTAGACAGCACTTAACATTATACATGGACACACTTGGAAAAGATTATTTCACCCCACGTGTTTACTGTCATTATTCTTACGGGTGTGTTCCACTTGATTCTGTAAAGCATTAAATACCCCAGAGGAAAAACCAAAGGTGCAGATATTGAATGCTTCTAGTGTTACAAAAGATAAATAGGCTGAAAATGTTGATATGACACCCTTACATACCATAACAAGCTGTGGGGTTTCTCCACTCCAAAACTGCTTTCAATCCCTGATCTTTTCTACAGCAAGATGGGGGGGCAAGGAAGGGCTGAAACAAAATACCGATTGAAAAGAAAATATTTTTAGCTTTTACCAGCAAATCTTTTGACACTGGTGTGCGTTTCACCCATTCTGCAGCTCAGCAGGGACAGAAGACCCCGTTCCCTGGTGTGAAAGCGTGTCCCTGTGTACGCTGCCCTCCCCAAAGGCAGTCAGAGGATGTGGCTGTGCCAGCTGGGGGGCACAGAGCTCTTCCAGGAGAAAAATGCCAGCGGCTATAGCCCGGGGGCAGGGGGCAGCAGAGCTTCTGTCTGAACTCTGCTCTCGTTTCCTCTTCTCCCCCTTTCACATCCTCCCTTTTCTCCCACTCTTGTGTGCACCCGCCAAAAGTTAAGTCCAGGTTCATCATGCCTTTGGGTCTGGTTTACACAGAAATGGCCACCTTATGTTTTGCAGCTGAGATATATAGAGAGAAAATCACATCTGATTCTTTGGCTGTTTGGAGCAGGGGTGATTTAGGAGGTGCCTTGGAGTCTCATGCACTCTGCTTTAAGGCTTGCTTAATGGCAACACAGTACTCGTTTTGGGTGAGGTGGTCAGGATCTGCCTTGGGGGGCTGGCGAGGATAACCCCCATCCTCAGACTCCTCTTTCTGCTTTTGTAAATCTCAGCCCATCCTGGTCTAGTGCTTCTGATGGCCCTGCTGAGGGCTTAGCACCTGGTTTTGTCTCTGCAGTCGCCTCTTTCCTCTTCTCTGAAGGCTCTTTTTTGCGTGGTGCCTCTGCTCTGTCTGAACCTTGTCCACTATCACCTGCGGCACTGGATGTTACCTGCATGGCAGGCACTGGCTGAAGGGGCTCGTTGTTCTTCTTCCACCTCCGGGCCCCCGACCGTGTATTGAATTCATACATTTTGCCAGTAACTTGCAAGGGAGAAAAGACAACTGATTAAAATCATTCTTGCATTAGCAGATTAAGATATGACAGTTCTCCTCGGGATAGGGTTGCACCTGGAAAATCAGCTGAGATGAGGAAGTAGCCCTGCGAGGGAAAGCCCTACTTCCACAAGTGAGCATAGGGACCTGGGCATCATGGTGACTGCTTGGGGGAGATGCTATTCTATCGTTATAAAAACTGGCTCTGCAGTTCAGGGAATAGGAATGCTCAAAATATTCCTATTGCAAAAAGGAAAGGACCTTCTTATCATCCTATATCTCTATCCAAGTTACGGCTACTGTGGGTTAACATGGGCAGTGAAATAAACACATCCATAGTCCTTAGTCATTAGGACTAACTCTCCCAGAATTTCTGCCGTTGGCCTTGCTGAACAAGGCCATTGTATATTTCTGTGCCTATTTTTTCAAGTAGAGTTGCCTACCTGAGGCAGCAAAACCTGCTAGGAGCATAATATGCTACGTACATTGTCCAGACCATGTCAGGTCATCTAGGTTGACCCAAGATTTGGGATCTGGGATCCCAGACGAGTTTTGGCTGTATGCATTGCTTGTCCATTTGCACAAAATGCTTTCCTCCAGGCTTGCTATGCATATTGTCATTAATAAAGTGAAATACTATGTATTTTCTGTTTGTGCAAATACCTGCTTCCCTCATATATATAAAATATTGTCAAATTTAGGTTGCTTAGCACACATGGCTACCTTTCCTTGTTAGAAAGATTTTTGGCCCTCTTCAGATTTTATGGGTAATTTCTACTTGTATATTAAAAGCAAGTATCTTCTCCTTCAGCTCATTTACTACCTAGAGATAGGTGGAAAAATTGCCATGCATCCAGTGTGATTGCCTCACAGCTGAAATCACTGTATCTTGCTAAACAGATGGAGAATCAGGAGCTATAGTGGCACTTCTTGTAATTAAACATTATTAATATGAGACAAACAAGAGACCATTAATGCCTGGAAAGAAACGGTGGTTACGTGTTACTATTTGTTACAGTTTGTATCAGAATTAATGGTTTCTGACACATTAACAGAATTTGAGCAATTAAAGATGAAACTGGATCTCTTTACATGTTATTTTTTCTGACTGCTCACAAGGAGGGTGTGTTATGGCAGCTTAGATCAGGAAACAGCTCCTGACCATCCCTCCTAATCATATTCAACAGATGATGTCCTGGGAATTATTAAATCTCATTTCGAAGCCACCAACACTTGATCCTCTAGGGTTTGGGATGAGCCAGGGAAGGGGGAGGGAAAGGGGAGTGGGGAGCACACATTTCTCTCCTGATACCACAAAGCTGTGTTAGAGCTTAATGTTTATGTCAGGCATGATACAAACACTATGGCTCTGGGGGGCAGTTTGGATGGGCTCAGATATCCTTAAGTCTGGTGTCGTCAGGTTTGCTGGAGAAAGGAGCCGCCAGCTGTCCTGCGAAAACGCTGGGAAGCACCTCTTGCAGTGGCCTAGAGAACATCCATGCTTAATATATTACAAATGCAGTTACACAGAGAAAAAGCAGGGACTTTGGAACCCATCCCTCTAGATGTCTTTATAAATAGCAGGTGGGCTTGGATCTGGACCAGACTGGCCTTGAGCAGCCTTGTGGATGGGCTTAATTGCACAGTAGGGTCCCATTTGTTTGCCCAAATTCTACTGAAGTCCCCATGCCTAGTGTTTCCCATTAGCTCACAGCATCTGACAGCTCCGAGCCAGCTCATGAAAAACACAAGGTATAGGGGCTTGGGTGGAAATTCAACTCGATGAATCCAAGCCTTGAAACAAGCCTGCCTTCTGGATAATTTTTAGACTTATTGCTTTGGACCTATTTTCGGATCTATTTCTTAAAGACCTATTTTGACTGACTGTCACATTTTACCAGCCCTCCCCTTCTCCATGCTGGGCCCTTCAGCCATTAGACACAGAGCTGGGCACCCTACTGCCAAGCCAAGCATTGTGGCCTGGGCTCAGGCAGGGTCTGCGGTTCAGGGGGATGAGGTAAGGCGGAGCGACCCTTAGAAAAAAAAAACATTTTTCTGTTGTGAATCCTGCTGCAGAGCACAGTGACCATCACTTGGTGAAGGGGATAAATGCTACACCCACTGGATTTCCCAGCTTTTGCCTTAATTTCACTTTTGATTAATACATCCTGGATTTCCCAGCTTTTGCCTTAATTTCACTTTTGCCAGCTGGTTAATCAGATATGCTCAGAGTTACATAGTAGGGGCCTGGTGACACATTCAGTAGCTGATGCCACTACAACTGTATCTAAAGGCAAACAGTCTTCCCTTTCCTCCCCAAGCAGCGATGCTTGAGCTCTGGATAAACAGCAGCAATGCAGTCATCGGTGCACTGTTGCTACAAGGGAGGAGGTTTGCGCAGGAGCAAGTAACTCATGCACCCTCTCTGCATCCAGGGAGAGGTTTCAGAGACGAAGCCAGTACATCTGCAGCTGCATTAATCTGCTGGCCATTTCCCAGACATGGAAAGGGTGAAACCACGTAGCCATGACAGCACCAGAGCAGGAGGCTTGCAGCAAATTCCTCCTCCCTCCCACCTTCCACTACCGGATCCATACATTCAGGTGTAGCAGAAGATCAGTGAATAATCTGTCTATCATATGTGTGCTTTCAAGGGACATAAGTATATTCTGCCATTAGAAATGTTACCACAGAACTCTCTTGATTTTCACTATCAGTGAAATATAGTTCCCTTTCTCCTTGGAAAC
Source organism: Rhinoptilus africanus (assembly GCA_013400135.1). NCBI lineage: Eukaryota > Metazoa > Chordata > Aves > Charadriiformes > Glareolidae > Rhinoptilus > Rhinoptilus africanus. The sequence continues at coordinate 452,923 of VXBO01010815.1, read as the reverse complement.
AGCAAACCCGAAATATGAAAAGCAAATATCGAACCGTATTTAAATCAACTAATCCAGTTTGTTTCCAGCCAAATATTCATATCCACTGTTAATTGCTTTTTATTACCTGGGTCTCTGGCTTCTCCATCAAAGACAGTGTTTAGCTTTGTCATTGTCTGTGAACACAGACAAAACGTGAAATGAATCCTGTGAACCAGATAAGTAAGAAGGAGGAGCAATGACTTGGAAACGGTGACCTACATGGATGGAGGCAGATTTGTATAACCTGCATATTGCATTCCTGTAGGCTGGGTTTAATCAAAACTGGCAACAAAAGGCAATTGTGGTGTAGGGTGTTGCCACTAGATGTTCAAAGGAGAATTAATAAGGTCTGACATGCTAAATGCCTCCTCGTGTGGAACCACAAGAGGGTAACCTCCACCCAGAGGAGGCTTGGGAATCCCCACTCTGAAGAAAGTGGGGAGGGAAAGTACACTAACCAAAGTGCTTTGCAGCCTTTATGCTATTATGACTATGAAAAAGGAAGATGCCCCAAGATCTAGAAGCAAATAAACATCTATTACAGTGGAAATAGCCACAACATTTTGCTGCAAACAACTTATGAAGGCCAAATTCTTTACAGCTTGGGTACACTTATATACCTTACTGGTTGCACTCAGGCAGGTCAGGGTTAGCTGCGCAGGTCAGTGGTGTCTCAGCAGCACCCCATTGCCATCAGTGAAGCTGGGGAACTTGCCATTCTGCCTCTGTGGCTGCCGTGAGTCTCCTCCTCACTGCTCCCAGCACAGCCTCTCTGGTCTCCCACATACAGGGCTCCAGAGAGGCTGGAGAATTTGGCATTTGAAAGCAACGGGGCCACAGCATGGGTGAGCACCCTCAGAGCCTGTGTTGCTGCCAAATACAGAGGCCAGTTGTGGCACTGAATTGTTCTGCATTTGAGGGCAGTCCTTTTTTCCTTGACTGTCATTTTGATATTCTCTTTGGAAAACAGACACCTTTCACAGAAAGGGTCCTACGATCACATTGCGTGATAGGGCTGGGGAAAACTGGCTTTTGTTTTTAGGCTGGCTATACTTACCACAACGACATCTTTCTTAGGTTTCTTCTTTTCTACGGAAAAGGAAATGCACATTGTAAAGAATCAAGCCCAGATTTCCTCAAACAAATAGACATTTTTGGTAGTCAACTTCTGAGGCATCTCACATAAGCCTTATTGCTTTTCAAGGGATAATCACTCATACTATTTGAAAAGTGAACTCCTTCATAGTATTTTGGAGTGAGAATCCACAGTGGCCAATCACTAATCAAATCTGAGCCTTGAAAAGCCTTATTCCTTCAGGAATGAATAAATAACAATGGTTTCTTTAACAAATTTCTGTCTCTAAATGATACAAACTGATACAGAAATTCACCTTTGGGGATATTTAAACTACAAATGTAGATTTTTTTTTTTTCCATGAGTGTTTGTAGTTGCAAAGCTTGTGCTCTGAAACACGCGCTTGAAGACAAAACAGGGAAGTGCTGCAGATCCAGTCAAGTAAAATTCAGATTGGAGAACAGTTTGGGTATATGTGAATTTACCACACTATTAAGTCATCCCACATGCAAACAAATACAGCAGCAGTGCCATGGGCATCTTGACAGCATGGATTTGTGGATGATACCCAACTAGTTGCTATGATTTCTTCTTGCTTGCTCCTTGCCAATTTGTTTAATGGCCTTTCTGTGGAGACCTGTATGCCTGGCCACCAACAGGCTTTACAGCCAAGTGTGCAATACTCTGAGGTGCTGCAGATGGGTCTCAACCTGACCACTGGAGGGAAACCTGTTCTGCCTGGCCTTTGCTGCCCAGCAATTGGGAACCAGTTTCTCAGAAAGCACAACCATCCATTTTTTGGAAACCAGCCAGTGCTGAAATGTCTCAAACTGGGCAACCAAGAGAACAGCTAATTGTATTGGGTTTGTTAGTCACGGGTTTTTTAATCTGTGAGATACTTATTGAGGAGAAGCAGTTATAGACGCCGGGTTTTACTGAGCCCATATGAGCCATGCTTAGTAGCAGAAAGATAATGGCAATAAAACAAGACTGCTTAAAAAAACACCTTTTTGTGGGTGCAACTTATACCCCTGCTAAGTTATACAAAATCCTTTAAAAGCACCAATACTTTAAAAGAAGTCTTCAGGTACATGAGGTAATGGTGTCAAGGGAGGAAATGAAGGGATCAGACAACAGAGAATTAGAGTGGAGACGGCTCTTGAAGGTGCTGTAGAGATATGGGATCATTTTTTAACAGCTAACATGTGAATTGCATGTGAAAAAACCCAATAATTCTTTAGCATCCATGTCAGAATACCAGGCTATTCTGAATTTGTTTTTTACCTAATAGTTAATAGATCTGAAGACCAAAAGGACCATGAAATCACTTAGGCAGGCCTCCCATAATGAGCCAAGATTATTTAATCGCAATACTCTTCACTGGGTCAAATGTGTTTGTCTAGAAATGGTTTTACAAATTTTACACTGAATCATAAACAAGGTCTTGTTGTGAAGTATTAAAACATGGAGAAGAGGTACATACCTGGAGCATTTATCCTGTAATGAAAAAAAAGATTAAGAGCGTAGTTAACAAATGTCATACTTTTGCTTACATAAAAATACCATGCTTTCTTCTCTTTCATTTGGCAAAAAGGATGTGTTTCCTTGAGTTCTGGGATTTGCTTGATTTGTTTGCTTTCTGATTTTGCTTTCACTGAAGGCCTGCATCGTTTAATGCTGCTTCCAAACTGGAAAACAGCCCTGACATTGCTCTAACACCTCTCCAAGAAGGGAAGATATTAAAAAGATAAAGTCTTATTGATGATAACATGATGGATTTATATTATCTGGAAAAATATATTTTCAAATATTGTCATCTTGTTCCATCCTTGGAGGAAGGTCAATTTTTTGGATCTGATGTGCTCAGATAATACCTTTTAAAATATCTGAAAGATTGTAAATTATTTTGAAAATATAGAAATTGCTTTTTAATGGGAGAGCCTGGTCCTATTTATAAATAATAACAATAGCCAAGCTATATGCCACTAGATTGATTTGTCATTTTTATCACAAATTGCTAAATTCCTTGCATACACCATTTGTATTATAATCACAGTCATCTATTACATCTTTACATTTACTGTAGTTTCTAAATTTAAGTCCAAATCCTGAGAATACTTAGAAAAATCCTTTTTTTCTTTTTTTTTTTTTCTTTTTTAATACCAGCCTCCATTTAAAGAGCTGCTTATCTTTGTTTTGTGGAGTAAAAAGTCAATTTAGAGGCAGTCTGGCTCCAGCCTGCTGAGAAGGCAGCCAGCGTCAATCTCTGCCGCTTCCCACAATGAACCAGAGCTGGTCCCAGGTGCTTCCGTGGCTTTTGCCAAGCATGAGCACTTAAAGGTACCATGAAGCTTTATGGGCCAAAGCCTTCCAACGGGCTTGGGTAAAACTCTAGGAAATCTGCAGAAGTTTTGCCAGAACAAAGAATTTGGCATAAGCAGCAAGGAAAGGACTCTGGGGTCTGTAGCTGAGAGGGAGGAATATGCATCCAGTAACTACCTAACTGTGAGCTCCCTTGGTGTGTGAGTCAAATACAAACCAAAACCATTTGTATTTTTGGTGAGCACAGTGACGCACAGACTCTGACTGTGCCTCACATACATAGCTGCCTTTAGAGGCCGTAATTGTTGATTCCACTGTTACCTTCAGCTAATGCTTTTGTTAAACTGTTAGTAAATCCATGAAATAAAGTTCCATGGGCATTCTTCCTTGATTTCATAGCATTAACACGAAATATCCCTGTAGCTGGTAACAGCATTTACTACAGCGAAGGGCTATAAAATATTCAAAGCATAGTTTTCATTGCGGCTGAAAGGCCTGAGTTCTCTCTGCTATTGCCAGGTGTGTCTGGGTAGTTCCCCAGTGTGACATTTGGGAGGACTCACAGAGGTGTGCCGACTGCTTTGCCTGCCGGAGGGCAGCAGGTCCGGACCCACGTGGCCAGCAGGAACCCCATGTACCCCAGCAGTCCAAGGAGCAGCAAACTGCCGAGGGTGATGACGAATGGCACGTACCACGCCGATTCGGAGTAGAGGTTTTCCCTTTTTGTCACAACAGTGAAGACAGGCTTTTAAAACGAGATAGGAAAAGTTCTTTGAGGCTGCGTACTTGCAAGGTTATTGACACCAACGGCACCTTTCATCTGCCTGAACTTCTGCACTGAAGCACCTGGCCCAAACTTGCCCTGGGGCTCTGCAGATGATAGGCAGAGGGAGACAGTGTCTGCTGGAGACAGTGATTCATCCCACGTACCTGCCTCCTGACTGCCGAGGCAGCTCAGATGACTGAGATGGACCACCGAGCTCCTGGGGCAACCAAAGGCAGGTGAAATGGAGCCCACCCACGATGCAAAAAGGAGGTTCTAGATCATATTTCAATGTCTTATATTAAAACAGGCATGCCATGGTGGGGTTTAAAAGCCTCAGGCTGGTTACCTGAGAAGCTGCAAGCACAGTGTTGGAGGGTGAGCAAGTTCAGGGAATACTGCCCTTACGGAGATAATGGTTTCTGTTACCTAAGGCAAAACTGGAAGTAGGTCATCTTCATTGCAGTGATTGTTTGGCCCCCTTTGTAAGAGGAGTTGAACCCCAAGGAATTGGGTTATTGTATAAAAAGAAATGAAACTTGTTCACTTCCTGAGCAGTTGCAATCTCCCACATCTTCCCAAGTGCCAGAAGACACGTATCTGAGCTGGCATGTCTCTTGGTGCTAGCAACTCATTCATTAAGGTCCCGTCACAAAACTATCCTTGCACAGAACAGAAATTACTCATTTGCTCTACCTGAGTCATTACCTAGTGTGGTACTAGTAGTTTTGCTCATCTACTGGAGTTTGTATTTAATTTTCTGTAAGACATTTGTAATCACATTGCGTATGAAATTTAGTAGGGTATCTATTTCTTTCCTGTTTAAGGATACCTGTAAAATAACCTATTTAGCCTTGCAAAAAAAAAAAAAAGTACCTCCACTCCCCAGATAATCTCAAGGGCACCACCACCGCTCCATCCTCACTGGGGCTGAAGTCACAAGTGACTTTTTGTGACAGGGCTTCTTTTCTACACTACCAGCCTTCCAGCACCTGATTCATCAAGTTGTTGCACTGAATATGTCAGGAGTAGTGGTGGGAGAAGCTGCTGTAACGGGGATGCTCTTCTGGAAAGTAGGCTGAAAGTGTAAGACCGATATCTCTGGGGAGGCAGATTTAACGCTGTGGTATGTGGTCCAGAATGTTCGTATTTGTGCTAAAGCACCATAAAAAAATACAGAATAAGTTTTGTTATTCAGCTTAACTTTTCATTTCCACATCAAGTAAGGGGAGAAGGCTGTGAGAAAACCATTTATTCCTTCCCAACAGAGCATTCCCAACCCCAACAGGGTTATTAATCAGTCTGTAAGTTTGGATTTAAGCATTTTCATAGCAAAGCATCCAGACTTGCATGTGCTTCTTGCAGGATCCCCTGGTTCTGGCTCAGTTACCAGTAGCCACATCAGATCCAGACCATTTTACAGCGAATAGCTCTTTACTCCTTCACCAGCATGCTCATATTTTCATTCCTGCATGCAAGTGAAAAAAGGTAATGCAATCTGCAGGCAGGCAGAAAATGGATGGACTCTGGATGACGGAGAGATGGTGTAGCACAGAAAGAAGGCAGTGGCCAGCACACGGATGGGAACGGAGTTGTCTGTACCATCAGGCTGTGCCGCTTCTGCAAGCAGGATGAGCTCTCCATAACATCCTGCACCAGCCTGATGGAAATCAGCTCCAAAATAAAACTGGTGAGCCAGAGCTTGCCTGGGATGGTTGTGTGGAGGAGTAGACTGTATTGCTGGGACACAGGCCCACAGCTCCACAGCCTGTGCAACGTCAGATCCCACCTTGGCTGCTGAAAGCTTTGTAGGCTTCCCAAGCTCAGCTATGGACCACCATGTGGGCAGGGAGCACAGGAAAGACCAACCCAACCCTCTGGATTTTCTGTCTGAAACCGTCTGAAACCTCAGCGACACACTCAGGCTGTGCACAACTGCTTTAGTTCCTGACGGGCAGCTCGGAGTTTTACATGACAGTGACCTCAGGGATGGAAAAAAGCCCCTTCTAAGTGATGAGGATTTCTTATTGTTGCCTATTTCAACTTTAGTAGCCACAGATTAACATGTCCCACCACTAAAGACGCACATTCAATTGCAAGACAGCTAGCAGAGTGAATAGCTATGAATAAAAAAAGAGGTAGTGCAAAATGCATGAGGTAATTTTAAGGTTCCAAGCAAAGGTTAACCCCTGCTCTGTCTTTATTAATAAAGCTGCCAAAATCTTTAACTTTCCAGTTACATGGTGATGGCAGCATGCCTGGTCCTTTGGCTACTTGCCTTTTTTGTTTTAGAAACTAAAATAGAAAACATATGTTATGACTCTGTACCTGGAACCAATCCTTCATGATGCTGAGCACTTCAACCTCCTTTGGCTCCAATGTAAGAGCACGGGGCTCAGCACTTCCCAGGACCGGACCCACTGTAGGTTTTTGTTTTTCTTTTGCATACATCTACCCTGGTTTCTTCACTCCCCTGGAGAGCAGCCCATGAAAGAACCACAGAGGTGGACAGAAACTTACCATTGTGGTAATGACAGTGGTTGGGTTTGGGATAACTCTGATGCTTAAAGTCACCGTTCCAGTATTAATTAGGTGTGTATTTTTATCCCTGGCAGATAGTAAGTTGTCATCTGTTACATAGACACGCAGTCTGTAAATCCAGTTTGTATCAAGTCCACTCTCATAGTCAAACCTCGATGCAAGAATCAGCCGAGATGTGTTAGAGCCAGCACTTGGTGAAAAGATGAAATGATTGTTCACGTTGCCTGCAAGCAGTAGCAAAAAAAATCAAAACAATGCCCGAAAAAAAGGAATAAAAGAGAAAAGCAATCCCACATTACAGTAAATGGTTGGAACAAGCAAAAAGATCAGTTTCTGTTGACAACTTGTTATGGATCACTACACACGCAGTGAAATATTGATAAGAACAGCTCCTTGATCTTCCTGATTTCATATAAAATCAGATAAAACAATACAGTCATAAAAGCATTAAAATATGGAATGAGACCCTCTGTGGGGACACAGCTGAGAGGAGGCTGTGGAAACACTTCAGAGCCACAGGGCACACAAGAGGTCACCGAATGACCTGTCTTTACAGCCTGGGGAGAACCCAGCAGCACCCAGCTGAGTGAGGACCCTACACCGTGGCAGGGCTCATTCCACCACCGGGCCACTCTAGGACACGTGGACACAACCAGTGTCTCCAGAGGCCCCTGCAGCCCCTCTCCATGGTGTCCCCTTGTGCCCAGAGGCAAAGGCCTTTGAACAGATCTCCCAGAAGACAGCTAATGACTCAGGGGGTATTAATTGCCTCCAGGGCTTTGTCTGCACTGTGGAAAGGAGCATTCACTGATGCTGGCCCCTCAGGCCATTTTCTGTCTGAGTATCTGGAGATCTGCTAGTGGCCTGGGCTGCGGGTGGATAAGTTCTCAGGCTCTGAGCACAGAATCACAGAATCACAGGGTTGGAAGGGACCTCTGGAGATCATCTAGTCCAACCCCCTGCCAGAGCAGGGCCACCTTAGAGCAGGTTACACAGGAACGCGTCCAGGCGGGTTTTGAATGTCTCCAGAGACGGAGACTCCACCACCTCCCTGGGCAGCCTGTTCCAGGGCTCTGCCACCCTCAAGGTAAAGAAGTTCCTCCTCATGTTTAGGTGGAACTTCCTATACTCAAGTTTGTGCCCGTTACCTCTTGTCCTGTCACTGGGCACCACTGAAAAGAGCCTGGCCCCATCCTCCTGACACCCACCCTTCAAGTATTTATAAGTGTTGATTAGGTCCCCCCTCAGATGCCTCTTTTCCAGCCTAAAGAGACCTAATTCCCTTAGTCTATCTTCATAGGAGAGGTGTTCCAGTCCCCTCATCATCTTTGTAGCCCTGTGCTGCAGACCACACGTAGGAGAGATCAGAGCCATGAAAAGGCACCAGATGTGCTTTAGTTTTGCTCTTGTTGGCCCATAGAGCTCCAGAAATTGAAGTGCCTTCATGTCTATTGTACAGCATAAAATGAACCATGGACTGCCCTGTGGCTCAGAGGCCAACTGCGTGCCACAGCTCACGTCCGTACAGCCAGATCCCGAGTCTTCCCCCTGGCCAGCCCCCACAGAGCACCTGCTGGGCAAGGTCCTGGGTCCCTCAGCAGCACCCGGGATCTCTTTGGGAATGTGCTGCTTGGCACAGACCAAAATCATGCCAGCAACCAAACTTAATGCTTCAGCAGTGTGGGCCAACAATTGGATCTGTGGCCAGGCTCTGATTTCCTGATACAAACGCAGCCTTCGTGCGGGCTTGTGTGTAAATACCACTGCTGCAGAGCTCCTCTGTGGCATGAAGGGGCTGGAATAGGACAGAGCTTCTCTTTTTTGATGCTCACAGCTTTTTTCTGGCACCTGCAGAATCTGTTCTCTCCTTCTCAGCAGTCATCTCAGCAACAAAAAAAAAGAAACAATTGCCCCAAAAGAGTGCATTCCCTTTTTTGTGAAGCTGAATATCATGCCATATCACAGCAGTTCTCCAAGTGGATGCATTTGATTATTAGGTCCAAACACACATTCTTAAAATGGGGGGTTAATGCATACAGCATGGACCTAGGACGTGGAGATTTGCTTAGTTGTTTTGAACAGTGTACCAGCATTTAAAGGTGAGTTATACAGAGTAACAGAACCCACCATCACTTATCGAGATTTACTCAGCTATGATTGAATTGAAATTTAACCCCGCATATCATTCCACATTTTCTTCCAAAATCCTTGTCTACTATGCAATTAATTGCCAATTAATTAACATGATAGGCAATCCAGTCTTGCAAGGGAATGGTTCTAGGTGGTAGCACCAGCAGCCAACTTGCGGAGAGACATCTCTTTTGGTAAGCAGCAAAGTAATAATGTGCAAAACTTGAGGACAGCAACTACCTCTCCATCAGAAGTAGCACATAAACTGTGCAAGAGTTTTATTTACAGATCAAAGCAAACCATCAGCATTCATGAATTTTTGCATTGCTCCCAGCTCACACACCATGACTCAGTACCTTCATTAATGAAGTAACGGAAAGACCTGGGATCAGAATCACGATCTTTACATTCAATCCTGAAGCCGTTAATATTGGTCCCAACAGCTAAGCTGACTGGGATTTGAAATGAATAGAAATTGGGTGAACAAACTGGTTCTTCATCATTTACTTCCAAAACATTGACAGTTACCTGAAAGAAAAGAGCAATAGCAAGCTGTAGGTCCTCCACTGTGCTAAGCTAGAATTTTATTAACTTCACAGGCTGATTGACTTTGCCCATTTTGCTGTTTTGATCAACAGCAGCTGAATAACAAAGAACGTCCCTTCCAATCTATATTCCAACAGAAAATGTCTGTGATCAGTTGACTTTCACTTCTGTTGTGATCAGCACTTTTTTGGGAACAGGTTCTTTAACCCAAACCGTCTTCCAAAACCACAATGGTTTTGAGCTGTGTGTCTGACTATTTGAATTACCTGAAGTGTGTCATAGTAAGAATGAGAAATAATAATAGTACCAGGTATTCATTAAACTTCCTTTCAAATGTCTCAAATTGCTTCACAGTCATTAGTTAGGCTTCTTAGCATATTTAATAGTAATTCAGAGCATGATCCATGGAAGAAAGGAAGACTCCTTATAGACTGACTGTTCCCAGTGACAGAGAAATGCTGGTAATGGCCTTCTGCATGGCTGGGAGCACCCCAGGTTGTGCCAGATGTGCTTAATGTCAGCTGGGGTTAGCTGTATGAGAGAATAAGGTTACCATTCTCAAAGCTCTTTCCTCTAATGTCTGTTGGTCTTTAACAGGCAACAGATAAACTTGTCATCATTAAAAGCTCCTGATGCTAAATTTTTGTTAATCATCACCTTGAAATATTATAGGTGATAAAGAGATTAAGTACTTAGCATCTCCATGGGTGGTGCTTGGCTGGAATAGAAAGCAGGCCTAGTATCTGTATTCCTCCCAACAGATGTGCAAAAATCAAATGTAAGTTAGTCGTGAGGGAGATGTGAAAAGGAGTAAAAAGGAGTCTGTATGTGAAGGACACTGAGATCCTTTGAAAGAAGTGACTATAAAATACCTTTGTAGATATACCACTTATATTTTTTTTTCTAAATAAAATAGGTCTGGGCAGCAAGCTTGAGCACAACCCTACTGTTTAATGTTATCATGGTCCCTGGCATGCTCTTGGCTAATGCCAGATAGCACCACTGGGGACAAAACTAGATCACAGTCAGGGGAAGGCAGGTATAAGGGTCCAACCTCAGCAGGCCATGTGGACACAGCTGTATTGGGTGGTCCCTCTGACATTACCGCAAGAGGATCCCCAAGCCCTCATCCCATCCCCAAGGTACGCAGCACATCCTCTCTGTGCCACACCATGAAAACACAACTCTGATGGGCTGCAACACGATTCTCACATTACTTCGAGCATTTTGCAGTGAAAAATCATCACATAAAAAATCAAAAGTATGTTTGAGGGCCAAGGGGCACTACACAAGGTCCAAAAAGGATTTGGCACTAAGCGTGGCTAAAATGAGGTTGTGATACCTGGCCTCAAGACCCTTTCCTTTTTCTATTTTCTAGTACATATGTAGCAATAAATAATATCTTAAATTGTCTAGGGCACAGAAAACAATTTCACTGCCCAGGTGAAATAAGAAAAAAAGACCGAGAAAAAAACCCCACAGAGTGAAAAATATTAAAATGTTACTTTAATCCTTTTTATAAGAAATAAAGCAAGACTAAATGAACACCACCTCTGTCATCTGACTGATATACAGCTCTGTGCAAGGGCAGACTTGCCTTTTACAGACTGAAGTGCTTTGCCCAATGTCTTACCGTTCTTGTCAGGAGGAAGAGACAAAAGCAAAAGATAAAAGGGGAGGAGTAGAGTGGATTTACTCACAGATGCTGTTGCAGTCTTCTCTTGGTCTGAGGCCTGTACTGTAAGAATGTGTTTCTGAGTTGTTTCATAGTCTAATCTAGCTAAAATCTTCACATCTCCTTTGGTTGGGCTGATCCAGAAGATATTTGTGTAATCCCTGGTGCCTCCTCCAGCTACAATGGAATAAGTGATGACACTGGGTGGCCAGTCCTTGTCTCTGGCATTCACTCTTCCAATGCTGGATCCAACTGAGATATAGAAGACACATAGGTCTTTAACATTTTAAGGAAAAGGAAGTACAGAGTACTTGTTCCAACCAAAACTTGATGAAACTGAACTAAAGATTTGGTTTAGAATTTTTTCACCCCAAAAAAGTAAAGCAAAAGTGTGAGAAATACAATTCACCATGCTGTGCTATGGCTCCCCCGTGCATGAGCTCGCCTGCAGCAATAGATACCAAAACATGAGGAGCCTGTAGAGAACCACAACCAAAGTGCTCTGGCAGAAAGGGCCACCCCAGGCCCTGCACCGACATGTACAAAATCCTGCCTTGTGGCAGCCCGAGCACTGGCTTGGTTGGAGGAACAAGGCTTGAAAAGCAATTGCTGCTGTTCCTTCTGAGGTGTTTGAAAAGTGTCTTGAATTACCTTCGTGCTGAGAATTTATGAAGGAAGCTACAAATGGCAGTGCTGTAAACTGTGAGAATGGAGATGGGACTGTGCATGCCCATCTCTGCAGACGTTCTTTCAACCCTAAGTGGATCCACATGACCTGGGGATACAGACGATGAATAGTTCACATGCGCAGAGACAGAAGGAGGACATACATGAAGGGTTGGCTTTTTTTTCCTTTCCTGACCCTGTGAACTCTGGCCCTACTGCAAACTGTTGGCTCCTGTTTGGTACAGCAATAGCAAGTACTCTGTGAATATCAGCTCAGCTCAAAACAAAAGGCAGTCTGAGTCAGAAAAACATTTCTCTTGACAGTCTCAGTATCCAGCAAAGCTCTGTGGCTGACACACAGAACTTTACAGACATATCCATGTCACAGATGGGTTTCAAGTGTTATATTGCTAAGATACACGTCAGTGGTATGAAGAGACACACACAGAATAGGAAATACTCCAAAATTCACTGTATTATGCCCACTGTGAAACAGCATAGAAAGCCAAGCTCCATCCATTCACCACAGAAATAAAAGCTGGGCAAGAACCACAGGCTGACGAGCAATACAAGGTGCTGGTATGAACACCTGAAGGCGGAGGTCCTCTGATTGCTGAGTGGCTGTCCTGTGCCTCCTCATCCATCCTTAGCCTTCCTTGCTTCCTTGGCAGTTTGACTCTTGCGGGATCCAGGGCTGATAGGGTTTCTCTGCCAGGAAAACCGCCCTGGGAACCCACCCACCCCTGCCCCAGTCTCTCCAGCTCTCTCCCAGGCCATGCATCCCCACACTGGCTGCAGCTTTGCCATACTCAGCAGTGAGTAACAGCTTCTCCACAGGGCAGACGTGATTTCTTGCAGACCTGTGGACCTTGGCAGGATCCTCCCGACCACAGAAGGAAGAAAACAGAGAGCTGAGGATACAGGCTGAAAATCTGGGCTTGCTCCTTTGCCCATGGGAAGGGAGAGGAGGTTGTGGGTAGGATGATGAGACTGCTTAAAGCATGCCTTTTCCTCCTCACCACCCTCTGCCTCCTGGTTTAGGCAAATGGACACAGAAGCACCATAGAGCCCGCAGGTCTGCTGACAATAGCCACAGCTGCCTTTGCCTCTGCTTTAAGCCATATATAATTACATGAATTCAAGTAGATACTAGATTATCTGGCTGCTAAATCTGCTGGGTTTTCATGGGCAGCTTCACCGTGTCCCACTCAGATGCAGCGATGCCGCTGGATGTCCTCCTTGGTGATGTGGCCACTGGGGCACGTTTGTGAGTAACAGCAGCCTGTGGCAGTATCGGACATGCTGGAGGACAGGGCTGCCATTCAGAGGGGCCCATCAGGCTGGTGCCACGGGCCAACAGGGCTCATGGAGCTCAGCACAGACGAATGCTAAGTCCTGCACCTGGGTCAGAACAAGCCCATGCGTCAGTTGCAGGCTGCGACTGACTGAGCAGGCAGCAGCTCTGCAGGAATGGACCCCAGGCCATGCTGGGCAAGTTCTACATGAGCCACCAGGGCACCCTTGGGGGAATGGAGACTGCATACCTTGTGTTACCAGCACACCATGGGAAGTGAGTAATTCACTCTACTCAGCACTCATAAAGCTACCTGTGAGCAGTTTGGGGGCCCAGGCACAAGAGAGATGCTAAAAAACTGGAGAAAGGCTGGGAAGGGTTGAGCAGAGGATGCAGGAGGAAAGGTGGGGCTGTGTTTGTTCAGGCTGGAGAAGGGAAGGCAAAGCAGGGATTTAATTGCTGTGCTCCACTACCTAAAGGGCAATAATACAGAAACCCAAGATACATTCTTCTCAGAAGAAGACAGTGAAAAGACAACAGAGAACAGACACAAGCCACAAAATAGAACATTTCATCTGGGTATAAGGTAAAACTATCTGGAATTAAGGTTGCTCAGACAGAACAGGGGCTCGGAGAGGTGGTGGAGTCTCCATCCTTGGAGATTTTAAAAATGCAACAGGCTGAGGCCCTGAGCAACCTGATCTAGCTTTGAAACCAGCATTGCTTTGAGCACAAGTTGGACTTTAACATTCAGAGATCCCTTACACCTTCAATTTTCCTGTGACCCTAGGAAGTTTGGAATGAGGGTCAAGATTTATCCAGCATGTATCTAACATACCTCTCAACTTTTTCTCAGCCAAGAGAATAAAGCCAGTAAGTGAGGTCCTGGGGCAGATGGCCTGTGTTTGGTACATCAGGTCATATGATGGAGAGGCTGAAGCTAGGAAAGATGCCATTCTTGTGCCAACTCCTTTGCACAGTGAGCAGCACAGCACAGAGCTGGCTGGCAGTCACACCCGGCAAATGAGGATTACCAAGGAGACAAGATGCTGTGGCCCTGCTCTGCCAATTCATGAAACACAGGACTCACCAGAGGACAGGAAGGGTGCTGAGGTAGGAGTCAAGCACGTTAACAGTCTCAACAAATTCAGTGTTAAGTCCACATTTGTGGATGCTGGTCCTGGGCTGTTACAGGAATGGGAAGGGCCCTGGCTCCGGGCATGAGGAGCTGCTCTGGCTGCCATCTTGCTGAAAGAAGCCTCCCCATCTGATCACTCCCATCCCACCCCATCTCCAGGGCTCCCAGTGCAGCCAAGGTGTATGGGAATGTAAGGGGACAGTGGGGTGGTTATCCTACACCATGCCTGGCTCAAGGGAGTCCTCACTCATCTGTGTCAGTCTATAGTGGTTTCTTTGCGCCATTGTGGTCCCTCCAAAAGGCTAATTTAGCAAGAGCAGAAAAACGGTCTAAAACAAGACATCTGAGTTCAGTTCCTGGCTCTGTCACACACTTCTTGTGCAATCGCTGAATTTGTCTGTGTCTCAGTTTCCATCTGTACAATTGGAGCTGTTGCCAGTTTTGTCTATTTAAGGGGAGTAGGTGGTTGTATGGTGAGACCCTGGTTGAACTGGAAGTTTGAGCCATTCTCCTCATTCAAATACATGAAAATGCATTTGGAGCAAAAAGGTACTTACCAACATGACAACATTATTTCTGTCATGTGGGCATTACTTTACCTTTAGTAATTTCTGGAACATTAAATTCATATGATAAATCACTGAAGACAGGAAAAAATTCATTCACTGGCTTTATCCTGATGTAAATGTAGATGATATCTGGAAATATAACAGAAGATTAAATCATAGTTAAGTATGGCTGTGAAATTTTCTCATGCATATATTCAAAATACATATGGTATTCCTCTCTCCATGCTGTTACAGCACAGGAAAATACCAAAAGAAGCATAAAAGGGATACTTGCTTGTGTAGTTAGGATGGGCAATATCTTGCACCCTGACAGTCAAAGAATAAACTTCAACTCCTAGATTAGCTGGGTTTTCTAAATCAATACTTTCAGTCATCTAAATTAAAAAGAAACACAATTGTATTTACACTTCCTTACACAAAGTCATAATACTCACGATGGCAATTACTTTTTTCAGCCTTCTCTAAGTGTGGTCTCCCCCTTGGACATATAGAATTGTCCTGAAGGAGTAATATAAGCTATTAATCAATTACAGGATTGAATTCTAGGCTTTTTCTGCATGTTCATGCTCTGGTGTCTCTTGGAAATTCAAAACTGTTTCCTCTGCCAACAAAATTTCTTCCCCTTAAGTGCAGAAATTTTTATCATTTGGATCATAAGGTCTTGGCCTTTTACCTGGTTAATTCAAAGCTCATGCAATGAGTTGTCTATTTACTTTGCCCTTTGTTGGCTCAACAAGAATCTGCTATTGCTAAATAGTAATAGTTACTCATTGAGCTCACGCCTCCAGACATGCATTAAAGGTATCAGGTTCAGCCATGAATGTTTATCCAAGAACCAAGTTACTAAATGGTGGCTCACACCGACTTAAATCCTAATCTCCTGAACTCTCTGGCTTTCTGTAGGAGTCTCAAAAGCTTTGGTGCAGCAGGACTAAAGCACAGGCATCCACTGTTAACTGTCTACAGGGAAATTCCTGGAGGAACAGGACACTTCAGATAGCCTGTTACATTATACATACAAGGTGATCAAAGGGCTGACAACAATCATCTCCTGTGCAGCAATGAAAATGCTCTTAATGTTGGCAGATGAAGCAGCTAAGGGTAATGCTTATTGACGTTTATACCTCAGATCAAAAATTAAAGTACACCATAAAAAATCATTTTACTCCTCTTGTACCACTCTTGTCTTTTAGACAGAACATCTATTTTTGTTATGTTTCCCTTTTTCTGTAGTTATCCACAGTTCTATATAAAGCAACCACTATTGCAGGTGTCCAGCAACTGGCGGGAGTTCTGGCCAATGCAAACATGCCTGCAGCTATCAGCATAAGGAATCCATGTTTTGACATGCAAAAATCACACAAGTGCAAATCCCACTACACCTCTGTGAAAATTTACCACTTAAAGCGGTTTTACAAATCTGACCAAAGAAGCTGGGAAGTAGTTACTGAGTGTGGGATTTCTCAAGTATTTCAATTCTTCATGGTGAATAGCAAGGATCTTCCACAGTCTGTCATGAAAAAATGGGTATGAAATGTCATCAGATTTCTTTGTTTATCCATATCAAAGCTGATGCTTCACACTCCCTATAAAAGGATTTTTTTTCAGTCATATCTAGCACATTTATTTAAAACTGGAGAAAACAGTTCTCTGTTGACCAAATTCTGTAGAATCCATAGAAAGCATCCTATCAAAGGGTAGTCCACATCCAGTCAAAACAGCCATTCTCCACATCATACCCACTGTGACATGAGTTACAGTAACTCTTTTTTTTGTTTTACAGACAATGAATTCAAAGAACTTATAATATTTCATAAGCTGACTTCTAAAATGAGACAATCTAACATAAAGCCTCAAACGACTGACCACAAGTCTTCCAGACACAGTGGACTCCAGAGCGAAGTTATTGCTTCCAAAACCAGATAATCCAGTGAAACTAAATTGATTGTTTGATGGATCAACATCAATATCTTTACAGTAATTTCTAAGATCAAGAAGAAATGTCCCAGCAGTCATATTTTCATTTGCCTCTTTCCTGTTTAAAACAAACACATTTCCCATCAGAGTAACTTATATTTCTCCTCCTGAACTCATCATATATTATGTGCCAAAAGATTGACTTCCATTTATTTTTTAAGTGAAATCCTAGACTGAATAGGCAACAGTTGATGAAGCAACACAGAATGTGATCCGTATGCTGTGGTGGACAATGGACAGGACATAAACATTTAGCCAGATCCAAACCACAAACCTGGAACTCAGCTAAACTTCAGAGGCTGTCACAATATCTTAATGTTCAAGATTAGTTCAATTAATAATTGGTATTTAAAAACATTTTTAAAACACTCATTTCTTCAGTATGTTATAATGTTCTCCTGATGAGAAGCCCATTCTTTCCTCCTTAACTAATAATAGTTGGACCATTCTGCTGTTTGTGAAACTGGGATTTCTGACCCTGCTGTTGATAGTGAGGGTCTCTGTGGTGCACATGATGGAATGGGGGCCAGAGGGTGTCGAATATCATTTTTTTTAATGGAGAGAATTAAATACAAAAAAAATGAAGAACCAACTGTTCTACAACTTGTTCCCTGTGCAATCCCTATAAAACTAGTCCTTTATTTGATCACATTTTTTCCCTGAAGATTTTTGTCTCCTTCAGATCAAAATTTAAGCTCACTAGATAACAGGAGACTGCTGTGATAGTCATGGATGTTGTAACTAAGCAGCGCTCTGAAGAATTGGATTCTCTTCCTGTCAGTACATAAGAGTATGTGATTTAAATGCAAGACATTTCTATGAGATAGTAAGCAAGCAACTTAATCAGATACCCACTAACTGGGAATTCCTCATTGCATAGGTCCTTGGCCTGAGGTGCTGGATTTTTATCTGCAGGACCATCAGACTCACAGAAGTGCTCCTGAAGAGCTGCACTATGCAATGCGGCGTACCCTGAAATACCAGAGGCCAGGCACATCAAAACACACACTTCAGATGGACAATTTTAATTTCAGTCTCTCTATGACACACTTCATCTGTAAAATTGAGTTAATTTTATGTCCTTATCTGCAAATATAAACTACCCGATCACCACAAAGGTCTCAGAGCATTCACAGCCATAGCAAAGCCTATGACTACGTTACTATGCACAGAGGACACCAATAACAGGAGGTATCTGAGTTCTGAAGACCCTACAGATTGCATTAGACAAAAACCATGCAGGTCATGCGAGAGAGATTTAGAAGAGAATATTATGAAGTTTAAAATAAAACTCCAAAACAGACTGGCAAGCTTTCCCCGGTGAATGATTCCCCACAGTTTAACATAAAGTAAGAAAGGAGGAGCCTGGGTCTGTATGGGTAATGTGTATGGGAAAAGCAACTCTAACACATGGCAGCCCTATGGTAACTCTATAAACATAGGGCTTAGGTATCTGAAAGAAAGATAAATAAAGCATCTGACTATACACAGATATTTTTAGTCCAAATTTCCAGTTTGAACATGTCAGGAAATTGAATTTTGTGCCCTATGACACAGTGAACACTAACCTTTAAAGGCTTAAAGATAAATGTCCATTTGAACCTCTAGCTGTAGGTTTGGGGACCCTAACTGATGTGCCCTGGACTGCACGCTGGTCTGGGCCAACACAGCAGCACTAAGACAATGAAGAACCTCTATACCTGAAGGTAGAAGGATTGCATTCCGGTGGGTTGTCATTGATGTCCTCAATGATGATTGTGATCTCCATCGTGCTGGCATGACCGCCACCGGGACTGTCCTCCACCCGGAGTATCACTGAAATGTTAGGGTGGAGCCGCAGTGACTGGGCATCTCTGTCGATTCTCCCAGTCACTTGCAGCACTCCAGTTGCTGTGCAGAAAGCAGTCAGAAGTTAGATGCTCACCATGGAGGGAATTAACACTCACTCATTGTGTACATGCAAGGGGACAGTGTAGCTCTGCAGACAGGTTGCAGAATAAAAAGTATTGTGCAAATCATGGCTGGTTTAGTTTGGGTTTTTTTAAATGATACCAAATGGCTCTGAAAGTTCTGTGTAAGACTTCAACAAATAGATACCCATTGCTCAAAAATACACCATAGGTGGCCTCAGCAAAGGTCTTGGAAAGCAGTTAGATTTCCCTTATGCTCTCAAAGAGCCAGTGCAAGTCAGGGTTGAGTGCACTCACAGAGCATCAAGGACAATAAGCTGCTAATGCCTGTGCTGTCCTTTCTCTCTGGCTAGTAAGGCTGCTTCACTTTCTACTGTAAGCGTTCAAGCGTCCTTCAGCACCTCTAAATCTACTCGCACATCAACAGAGCTGCTCTTAGCTGTGACAGATTGTGCCAAGTGCTCCAGTCAGCCATTCACTTAAATATTTTTTTTCACTTTTGTTAGCCTCTGTTCAAAAAAGAGGAAGTTTTTATGGCACAGCACAATACTATTCCCAGAGCACAAAGGAGATAAAGGAACTGTCTATATATCCTCTGCCTCTTGGAGTGTAATTGAGGGGGAAGGTGGCAATACCTGGACAAAGGGCACAGGGAATCAAAGCATTTAAGGATCATCATGATCCCCCTCAGCACTGTCTTGTGTGGCATCTCTTACAGCTGAGATAAGCAGTTCTAAAGCAATAGCAAATGAGGAGCAAAGCAGTCACTGAATGCCAGCCCCAGAGCAAAAACCTCAGGGCACTGCTGTATGAACCTCAGAGAGCACAAGGAGAAAGGACCAGGATGAGAAAGAGGACTCTTTTGGATGGCCTTGCCTGAGGAGAGTCATGAATCAAGCAATGACGCTGAGGTGCAGATTTGCTGCGCACTTCAATGCCAGAGCAGATTTCAGGCGGGAGAGAGGACACTGTGACCTAACTATGGGCAGCTGTTTCAAGAGCCCCAGAAGGGTCAGGGCAGTCCTCAGAGATTAAAAAGGCGGCAGCTAATCCTGCTTCCATCCAAGACACCATCACTCTCCAGCCATAAGTCAATATTTGTCAAGAAGTCACCTTTGGTTTACTTTCTTCAAGGTATCTTACTGAATCTTGGTCATCTGACCAAAGAATTTGACCCTAATAACATACTGAGCATTTCTCATTTCTAACGGTAGCCACAGAATAAAGTCATTCAATTTAAATCTAAGGCAAAGAAATTTTCTCTAAACCAGCCACTCTCTTTTTTTGGGTGTCAGAAGGCACATTTTTGTTTGTCTTACATGGATTTATGGAGAAATATCTGTCAGAAGACTGGATGCTGTAGAAAAGTCTGCTGGGAGAGTCTTCATCATCAGGATCTTTAGCTGTTATCTTGGCAACAACAGTGCCCGGGCTTTGCTCCTCGGGAATCCTGTAGATTCTTTGTTGTCTACAAGATAAAACAAAATTCAGCAAAGCGTACATCTGTGTTTGCAAGGGGAGCTGATTACAGACTTAGCTGAGCAGCCAATTGTAGCAGCAGAGCCATGGCCACGCTGGGCTCAGAGATGGCTGTTTGCATGTCAGGGTAAGTATCCCAGTCGCTGGTTCTGCCAGCTGGACGTGTAGCGATAGCCGAAGTGGTATATGGTCATAAAGCATGACGCGGCCACGCAAATAAGTGTCTTTCTCCTGCAAATTTTTCACGGTAAAAACAATCTGACTTTCACAGAATCATAGAAGCTGAAGATGGAAGGGGCTGTCAAGTCATGCAGTCCATCTCCCTACAGAGACACCAGCTTGTAAAGACACTTGCTTTAATTCCTTCCTTTTGCAAGAGAAAAACAAAAATAGAAGCAGTAATGTAATTAATCATTTTTGGAATGAATGCTGGAGGCTGTGGGGCACAAGAGTATTAGTAAAAAGCTGAGTTGCTCCTGCAGTAGGGGAGGCAGGGAGGCACTCCTGTGCCTACCAGATGAACATGCTCCAGTCTCCCAGCAACATCTGTCTGCCTGATTCATTTTACATAGAGAAAATGATTCTTTACTGCTGCTCTTTGCTGTCAGTGCTCCCCAAATTCCCATGAATTACGTGAGTTTTATAGTTCAGATATAGTCTGGCCAGCAATTGTGCAGGATTTCTTACAATGGTTGCAGTTGCATGTTCATATGGTACTCAGGTATGCAATGATGGTACTTGAACCACATGCAAAAGTAGGCATAGGCAAGCACATAAAAATTGTGCAAGGAATTTATAAAGGCTGATTTATACTACTGAAACAGATACAAACATCTCCTGCTTCTAGATATCAAAGGGAGTTGAGGGTAATGAAGAATTCAGAAAAGCATTAGGAGTCTGTTTCAAGACTGAGTAATTTTTGCACATTTTAAACTTCCTGTGCCACCACTTAGCTAACCGACTAGTCTATAGTTCCAAGTATAGGAAAGTATGAGCCCTTCGCTGTCCTTTGAAAACCAACTTCATGGAGCACTTAGCAATCGGAGCAGAGAACTGCAGAGACAGAACAGAAGATCCCATGCATCCAGGTCTCCACTTGCAATTTTAAGAACGGCTAAGAAAACACAGTATCTATGACTCTCATCTCATATGGAAAGAGGAAAGCACACAAGAGAGAAATCACATAGGGTTTTCCCAGTAAAAAAACCTTACAGCCAGAAGCAAACAAGGAGGTAGTGAATGCTGCAGAGTCAGTGTATTTATTAAGTTTCTGTCTACTCTTGGCATTGGACCTCTTCCTTCCTTGTTTTCCTGTTGCTTCCAGAGTCACTTAGAAACAAAACAAATAGCAACAGCTCTCCTTGACTGCTACCAAAAATGCCACCCCAAAATGCCTCTCTGATCACTGGGGAGTACGGGAGGGACAGCTCTAACTGGTTTTGGCTCAAAGTAGGGAACTCCCTACGCCCCCAGGGATCACAACTCCGACCTCTCTGTGGACAGCAAACTCACAATAGCTCCCCCTTCACCGCTCTACCCGCCCTCCTGCACCCTGCGCGGGCTGTTGTCCTCTCCCCACCACATGTCTCAGGAAGAGGCAGGACATTACTGAGCACATCCTTGTAGCACACAGTGCTAGTGCAGCTGGGAAGGAGCTGTGGGCCGCTTCCTACGCAGCATCGTCTGGGCTGTGTCCTGTTGTCCATCTGTCTGCCACTTGCTAGTGGATTTTTACAGGATGGTTCAGGCAGACCTTTTAGACACTGCAGTGTAATTGCAAAGGAAGCATATGTTTGTTTTCTTGTCTTCTCCTTTGTTTTCCCGACTCCGCAAGTTTTCCATTGATTTTAACAGCCAGAATTTCAAAAGGCCGAATGCCAATGTAGTGTTGTGAACACCAAAACCAGATGTGCTTGCACATACTATGGAAATAATTAAAAAGACCCTTTGAAACTCTGTTCTTGGCAACTTTGATGAGGAGAAAATAAAGAAGATTTGCTAACTCGTCAAGTTTCCCCAGCTCCCATCCCAGCACTAATTATTACAGTGTCAGAAAGTACACAGCCCCAGCATGCAGCTCACATTTTAGCAAGGGAGAGGCCATACATGTGCGTGCTGAAGACAGATCTTGAAGAGTAATTCAAGCTAAAGTGCATTACAAACTGAGCTGCTCTTTTTGGTCTGTAGTGCCCATCTAAAAGGGAGAAGATTCAAATGAATACCAGGCCTCGTGCCATGTGAGAAGCGAGTCTTAGGCCTTGGGCATCACGGATGCTCAAGCCACTGCAGCTTTCACTTATTTGAACAAGTAGATAAATAATTTAAAGAGCTCCTTTAGCATTCCAGACATAAGGATAAATAAACAGAAATGGCAACATTTGGAGGAAATAATCAGTCTAGAACACAATGTGCAAATGTTGGCACCGGAAAGAGGATTACTCTGGCTTGTAGCAGTACAGTAACATGGAGCAAGCTGTTAACCTTACTGATTATTGTGGACATGATGTTCAAGTATTAAATAAGTAGCAACAAAAAATCCATGTCTAACACTTCATTCTTCTATTTCTTCAGATTCTCCACCCCTTTACCCAGCAAGGTCTAGATCCTTGGCCTCAACGCAGGAGCCAAGCATTGCTCTGGATCCACAAAGCAGCCAGAAGATTGCTCCAAACAAGTGGCTGGAAACCTCTTGGCATGGCCCAGGTGCTACACCATCTTCTCCTTTGCACAGATGGCAGGAAAGCAGCCACCATAAATATTCTCAGCAGGGACCTTGTGGAGCCTCAGGATCAGGAGACATAAAGAGGGTGACTTGAATCCAGTCATTGGCTTATGCAAGTGACAAAGATAAATCAACAACAGAATCAGATCCACTCTAGTAGTTGTCAAGCTTCTGCTTCAGAAACAATTGTCCATCATGCTTTCCACCACAAAACAGCCTGCTCGTGGCACATGTATTTTCTTTCCCATTTTTCCAAATTTTCAACAACATTCCTGATTCCAACTAAAACTCCATTAGTACTCAAAAGCTATTTCTGACTTATGTGTTATGACACAATTTCCTGCTTAGGACTCAGTAAGAGACGGAAATGCTTCAACTATCACTGGGATCATTTACAAGTGTAAGCGTCTGGGAAGAAAAGGAAGACAGATCAAAAGTGAGACCTTTTTATGTCTAGACATTTCTGCATGAATAAACATCATTGTGGTGAAATGCACATCTGCATGAAGAGTAAACTCTATATGATTGTGTTCACACCGGGTAAAATTCATCTCCCTGTCTGAACTTGTCCAAAGGTCTTTGCAGAGGTTTAACCTCTCTAAATGCTAACAAGTACAACAAGCTTGTTTGGCTGCTCTTAGCATAAAGGCATAGCCTGGAAAACTTGAAACTATTATGAATATAAATAAGAATAAAAGAGGGAAATCAGGGTAAACCTTTCCAGTAAAAGAACACAAATAACAAAATGAAGATACTATTTTCAGTAGTATCTTGTTGTTACATTTACTCACCCTTATGTTACACCCTCCCTTGGTGCCCAAGCAGTAAAGCTGGGAAAACATCTAAATTTTGAGTACAATGGAATTTTTTCACTCACGTGGTAAAGTAAGGTCTTTCATCATTGATGTTAATTATATTTACATTCACTGTTTTAGTTGCGTTGAGTCCGTCTGGATCTGTCACTGTTATATTTAAAAAGTAACTGTTAAATAAGAAAACAAAACAAGAATCCTTCTTGGTTATGTAAGAAAACATTTCTCTGCCTGCTGTAAGCTAATAGACCATGTGAATAAAATACATTCTCACCAATGTGGATCTTTTTCATAATCAAATACTTTTGTGGGAAAAATGGCTCCGCTTTCCAAGACCAGGAATGGCACTGATTCAGGGAGCAATGTATACTGAAATGAAGATAGCAAGGAATTAGTCTTTGTATCTTTAAACATCCCTCCATTCCTTCCTTGCCTTGTAGAACAGGCCAAGATATAGTACAGCATTTGCGTCAAACTTTGAGGCATAATGCAACATGCTGACATACAGATGCCAGCACAAGCCCTGATCATCTGAGCTGGAACAGCTCAAACTTGGTCATACATGCCTTGCTTGCCAGCCAGTGGAGAGTCACAGACACTGAACTGCATTAAAGCCCACACTATATCTCTGTGAACTCCAGGTCTGCAATGAGAATTTAACGTAGAGGCCAGCCAGCAGAGCCACAGCGCAGCAGGCAAAAGCCAGCTTCGTGGTGGCAGCAGAGTATATGCACAAAGGAGAGGAGAGAGAAGAAGGGGTGAGGCTGGATTTGGGGGGCATAAGAGCCGCGGAGGAGGCAATGAAGTTTGAAGGTCCAGATGATGGGAGAGGGCAAGGAGGGGAGAGTGGACTTTCACAGCGTGCACGAGGGTGTGAGGCTGAAGGGTGTTCACAGCAGCCCGGTGTTAATGCAGCTGCTCAGCAGTGGCATGTAGCAGCAGCCGCTTTGTGCACTGCACAACACAAATGGGTACTACAGCCGTGCACAGGTGTGAGAGGAAGCTGAGCACCCTGACACCCTAAAAAGTAGGGAGAAAGGCAGCACCCTGATTCCCATGGCTGTTGGGTAGTTGCCACACACCCACCATGTCCTCCCTGCTATCATCCACATGCCTCTGCTAGGCCATCACCAATAAGCCCTCAAGGACATTATCTTTGCTGGTGCTAATAATACCTATGAAGTCTGAAGTATACAACATGCACCATGGAAGTAATCTGACAAATGCGCTTAGAAGATCTGTCAAAGGGATGCAACTGCTCTAGTGTTACTTTTGGGGAAAAAAAACACAGGAGGTACAGAGAGCTGAGTGAAACAACTTGCCTCCTGCAGTGATAGATTTAATTGAAATTGCTTTTAAAAAATAGGAAGGTGATCACAATTCTTTTAACAATTTGGTGCTAGTTGACGCTTCTGAATTCCCTCTCTGGATGATTACCTGTTGCCCAGCATTTCTATATTTGCAGATTCTTATTATGCTTTGTCAGGGGTTGGAAGGTGTGTGGAACTCGCTGCTGTTGCTTTCAGAAACAAAGCAGAGCTAAACCCCAAGGCCTCTGCTTCCCTCCTCACCAGCTCAGGTTAGATGCTTTGACTGAGCAAAGCCTGAGGACGGACTTCAAGCTAATTGCTGTCTTGAAAAATGCTACATATTGAAGTAGCATCTTCAGGTTCAGTTCTTGAATGTGGTGTTTTTAATAAAGCCAAAGCCAACGAAGCAAAGCTAGAGTACAATTCTTAGGTAAGTGCAGTTACTTTTCCCCTGTCTGCAAACAAACCTATCACTTTCCAGAAAGTTTTGTTGATACCAAGAGTATTTTCAGACCAGCTAACACATTTTCTTAACGGAAGGTCACAGTTTGCCCTGGGATTGTCAAAAATCTGAAATTCAGTTGCCTTGTAAGCAATTTCCTTTCTGTCTCATTTAAAAGAATTTACATTGCAATACAGAACATTAAAAATCTAATTTACTTTTAGTTACTGTCATCTACAAGAAACGTTTTGCAAGACATTTTTAAGAAAAAAAAGGGGCACAATTTCTGATTAACTGTATCAAAAATTGCCTTCAATATCCCTTAATTTGGGAGGGCTGAGAACTCAAAATACAATTTGTGTCTAAACATTGAGACTGAGTTTTCTCAGTTTATTATTGAAAATGCTTCTTTTTTCCTGTGTTCCTGGTAAGGAAGGAAGTTGTTGAAAGATGCTGGCAATTAGCATTTCAGGTACAGTAGATTATATCATCTCTGGGTTATTTTCTTTAATAAAACTTACTTTGAGTTCAGCATTTTCAGGATCAGCTGCCTCAATTTGGTAAATGCGTTCTATACCTGTTCCTTCCAAGACATAGATCGTTACAGCTGCAAGGATATAAGAGTACTCAGTGTTAATTGGCTAAGAATAAAGGACAAGACAGCAAACATACCGATACACTGAAGCTGTCCAGACCTATTACTGCCTGCTGTGTCTTATCTCTTCACAAGTGTAACTCCAAAATCATCACAGGAAAGAATGCAAATACTCAAAAAATAAAAAGAAATCAATTGCATACCTGTAAACAGGCAAACTTCACTGTGAGTTGCAATATGAATTGTGCCTTCAGGAGAAAGACTGATCTTTACATATGGCTCATCTTGAGCTGCTGAGGGTATGGAGTAAAATGATGCATTTGGGCTACACCTGTGTCTTTCTTTACTAGGCAGATGAGGAGAACATAGCCCTGTGCTAGGTCCTTATCACCGTCCCCTCCCTCTCCACCCCCTGCTCCCTGCCAGGAAAGCTCTGAGCCTTTCTTCTTAATTTCTGCTTTTCCTTTACACCTGCGAGGTAAATAAATACTGGATGGTCTGTGCTGACTTAAATTTGTGCCTTATTAAGGGGGCTAATTCAGTGGAAGGTATACTGCTTTCCATGTCGGGAATTTTCACAGCTGGCCCTATCCCATACACGGCCACAGGCAAGAGACTGAGCTCTCCTTGTGTATGACGATTAACAGAACAATAGATCTTTAGATCACATTATTTGCTTTATGCCCTTTTGTGTCTGCTGGACCTGCTGTTTCTGGACTATTAATTTCCACTGTGACCCCTGCTGACTGCTGTTTCTCATCAGAGCAGTAGGAATCCCAGAGCAGCGTAATGAGTTGTTCCCAGAGGACAATATGAATATAAAGTTTAATGAGAGGGAGATGCTTTTCCATAACCAGCGAATGCACAATTAGCATCTAATTGTAGCTGGTACTGTTAACTACAGCCACACAGTTAGACAGATCAGACATCTGTGCTCACCAATTTATGGCAGCTCTAGCTGAGAGTTAAGCTGATGCACTTATTTGTAACAAGCTCCCACGTAGAGTGTGTTTCATGCTGTGCCAATCCCTGAAGTGTCACATTTAATTATTATTAGATTCCGGCAGCACCTATGATATGCAAGACACCAGCTATACTGAGAAGATGATACAGCCTCTTCCCTAGGGGAAGATAATTTGCTTTACAAACTAAGCATTGTATGGAAGCAGGAACGTCAATGTGCTTCAGAGGCATCGGTGAAGCAGGATGAATTTGAGCGGGCCTGGGCTGGACCCATCCCGGTAGACAAGCCCTGGCCCCTGTGGCAGGCAGAAGTCAGGGCTGCAGCCAGGCTGCACCGCTGACCGCTCAGGCAGAAATTTTCAGGTATTTTCAGACAGAAAAAAAGAAAAAAAAAGAATATTGAAACACTGAATGCTCTTCTCTACGGTGCTGTTAGAATATCAAGATTTCAAACAGGCTCTCAGTACCTCATGAAATAATAAGAGCATATTTTTTGCTCACTACCTGAACTGTTCTGTCTGTGTGTGTGAACACGTCATAAATACATTGCTATATTCTGTCACTTCATGGTACAATTTTTCCAGGTTCCTCTTATTAGTAAATAAACACAATAGAATTGCTCAGAGAGTAAGGCAATCGTTTCCTGTCCTTTTTATTGATGGCGTTGTCACTTGTATTAGGTACTGCATGGCATGCAAAGCCTGCACTGATGACAGCAGTGTCCAGACACTCCAGCCTTATTCCTAAGGCTGCTGCATACTCCTCCTTGTTGTACCTTTACCCATGGTCTGAAAGTAAACCTGGTAAACAGCACCTGCCCCATGCAGGAGGCAGAACTCTGCCTCTTTCCATTTGCACCACCATAGATCAGGATCTCTGAGATCTTACTCTTCAAACTGATTTTCCGCTTAATTTCTCATGTACAGGTTCAAATGCAATATACAGGTGTAAAACATTGGCAGAGCAATGTTTTTATCATTTTCCCTCAGAAATTCTTGCACATGCACAATATACACCTATTGCAATTTATCTTGCTTGTCCAAATCAGTCCAGGTTTCAACAGGTTACTGAAACATGCACCCATACTCAATGATTATATTCCCATCAAACCTCGAGTTTCTAATACATACCTCTAGGTAGGTATTCATCTCATCAAAAAAAGAACATATATATTTATTGGTATAAAAAACTTCTTCATTTTCTTTTAATTCTTCAGGTGCTTCAAAATGCTTAAATTATTTTTGGTCAAAACTTCAAGAAAATTAAAAGGGCATTTCTAGAGATTATGCATGCTAAATATTTGTGTAAAATAAAGCTCAGATAAAGGCAGTTTTCTGTTCCTCCCTTGTTTTCCTAAAGGAAAATGCTTAGACCACTTCAGCTACAGGCCCTGTATGCAGCTATAGGGTTTTTTTCATCAGATGTCACCTTTTCAAGTACCACCATTATCTTACTTTGAATTGCCATATTTCCTCGAAATACAGGACGTTCATTTTTATCTGTTATTTGGACAGTCAGTATGTTAAGGTCAGTTCTCCCCATTGTATCTTCAACAAAAATCTGTAAATCAAAGCTCTTTGGCATAGTTTCAAAATCTAGGACAGGGTTTCCAGTAGTAACAACCTGAAAAGAAAAAATTATTATTAGCACATGATGCAAGAGATAAAAGTTATAGTCTATACAAGTGAAGGGATATTTTCCATCAGTAAGCTCTCCAAAATGAATGTTTGCTGGAGATCTAAATACAGTAAACATGTGCAATGAATTCAGAATGAGAAACTGTCTAAGCAGAAATTACGTGCTCTGGGGATCACCCCTCCAGTTCACAGCCAAATATTTTCATTGGTGTTGTAGCTACAGGCAGACTGCCTAAATACATATCTTCCACCCTTTTTTATAGAGACCTTGCCAGTGAAGATGTGAATCTACATGGTCTCTTTCTAAGTTGCTTTTGAGGACAGCTTGCCACTGGCGTAGGCTGTAAGCCACAGTTCACCTCTCCTCCAGGCAGAATCAATGCTTACTGATAAAAGCAGCATTGCACACACTTGAAGCAGCTGCAGACTTCATGAAAGGGCATCTAGAGTCACCCCGTAACTGTCTACTCCTCCTTCCACTTGAGAATCTCACTTCTCCCTGCTCCATCCCCAGGATGCAGAGGGAGCATCGCTAACAGCCTCAAGGCAGCTTTGGGCAGCAGTATGTTTTCATGCGTTCAGCACATCATGGGACTCTTCAAACAAGAGTAAAGTGAGGTGATATGGGCAGGGCTCACATCTCAGTAACTGTGACTTTCTCAGAAATCCCAAAACATAGCAAGAAATGTGATATTGCCTACGCTTGCTGCAACAGGAGTAAATGTGCTTCAGAAATACAGAAAAGCCTGTGCTAACAGGTACTTAGCTAATCTGCAAACCCCATAATTCATACATGAAATATTGTCTCTTTCTATATCTTATCAAAGATTTGATGTCAGTAGGTAGAGCTGAGGTTTCTCATCTTGAATCACGTTACTTTTGCAAAATATTGTACCAATCTGCTACAACATAACATAAATAATTAAAAGGAGAAATGCTTATCAAATAAGTTAACTAAGGACACTCATGAGTGTTTATCTTTGCCTTATGAGTTGGGTATGTTCACTCAGCTGCTGGTTTCCAGAATTCATATATAGCTTTCTTTATGATTTTCTCATGATTGATACTCACTGGCCCAGCCTCTTTGTTCTAGTCCTTCGAGTGAGTTAGGAAACCCTGAAAACAGGAACAGCTACAGTTCAAGCAAGACACGCTAAGTCCTCACAGACTGTCCTGGTAATGGGGCTGTGATGTGAAATGGATATAAACTGACATTTCAGAACAAGCCATCTCCAGCCTGTACCATTCTTGGCCATTCATTTTTATCTTTGTGTCATTCTCTGCACTTGTGCTAGAACAAGAATTTCTTCATCATCCCTGCCATGAAAAAAACTCAAGGAAGACACATTTTTCCTCCATGTTAGTTTGTCAGTCCCACTCAGCAAGCAGCAATGTAAAATGCTTGTGCTGCACAGTATAGAGATGACATGGGACAGGAACAAGCAGGTATAAAAAAGAGCTATGTTTCACAGAAGAAAGGATAGCTTTAATTCAAAATGCCAAAATACAGCTTAGGAAGGGAGTCCCACATTATGAATTCTCTGTCAGGAAAGCCAGTTTAAGAAATGCATCCATTTCCATCTGCCTGTTATATCCCCTCAGCTGAGCCACTTTGTGGAGCCACGTCCTATGCTTCACAGGTGAAAGAGGGCTCTTTTGAGAGGGTTTTTTTGACCATTTCACTGATGCGGCTGGGGAGCAGCTGAAGAACCAGCAGAGCTGGCACAGCTGAGCTCTGTACTCTGATGGGAGGTGGGAGGGAGCATGGGAAACAAGCAGCTCCCCCAGGCAGGTCAGGACAATAAGCCACAAGCGCCTGGCATCACTGTCTTACTTTCCCCAAATTTTCTCCCAGAAAAAGCAGCAAAGAGAATGAGAGTAGAGCCCTTGTCTCAGTTCTGTGAAAATCTGAACTTCCTTGGAGTTCCCAGAAAAATGTATTCAAATTAACTTTTTAAGTCTCTACTCAGTGTCTATCTGTATCTTTTAAAGACACTCTTCAGTGTCACTGTTCAGGCTCAGACATACAAGTGAGCTACAATGGGATGACAAGTTATCATGTGTCTGAACGCTCATTGCCAGTGGCAAATGTGAGCTAATACTTGCTAATTTATCCAGCAATGAAAATTAGTGTGAAGTAATAGAAAATGCTTTGCATTTGCCATAGGATAAGAACACACAATAGATAGAAACAGATCACAGATGTGTGGAAGTGTGATAACTTCTTACCTCAAGATAACTTCCTCGCGTGTCACAGCCTTCGTTCAGAATTAAATATGACTTTGATCTGACTCAGATCACGTTATTTTGGAAGTGAGTCGAATTCATTTTATTTCTAGGTGAGAATGGCCAAACAGAACCTGCATGTGGTTTAACTAAGCCACTTCAAATTCACAGTGACTTCATATAAATAAGGATGAGAATCTACAGATAAATCCTCAAAACAGAAGCAGGTCCTATGTCTTTCTTCACCTCTTATTTTCCAAAATCACATTTTTTCTATCACAGATTAAATGTGAATATTGTGATAGGTGTTTTTTGCCTAGATGCAATTAAAAATTATAATCAATACTGATACTCATTTGTCATATTTATTACAGCATGTCCAAATACTACTACATTTGCAACTCTTTTCTGATTAAAAGATGAGTCACTGTGCACTGTCAGTGCTCAGTAATCCAGGAAACATCGGCCTACATGACTGAACATTGCTCAAGCTAAATGTAAAACTCACACTGAATTCGAGATCTCCTTTTTGTTCAATATCAAAAGCCCCTGTAAGTGGATTTGAATTTACTATGGTAGGAAGTCTTGCAACACCTTCAGAAGACATTGGAGAAACTGTTATGTTAAAGGTATAAACTGGAACACCAGCTGCTGCATTCTCTTCAACAGTGCTTGTTGCAGGTAAGCCCTTTAGCAACTGGGTTCTTCTTCCTGCAAGATGAAAATGAATGTAAAATTACTTCTGGGAATCTTAGGCTAGCAGGAGCACACAGCTTGTGCCAAGAGCTGCCATTAATGAGCACAAAATGGCCTGATTCTCTTTTTGCTTATGACCAGCGGCATTGCACAGTAGTAAAGCCAGTACTAATGACAAAAGAATCAATCTTTTCTCTAATTCAGTACTATACTGTTGTCGTCTGGAGTGGCTGATCTTAAAAGTACTATTGTTACTGCATCATTTGGCTTCATGTATGCCTTTATATAGAAGCAAAGAAACCAAACACATTTCTATTATTTAATTTCATCCACCCCTGTGCTAATTGCTGCCTCTGTGCACTAATCACATCAAAAAGCACCTTGAATCACACAGACCTGGATGTTAAAGAAGCAAATTTTTTTGTGAATTATGCCATCTGAGGCATAATTTTCCTCCATTTTCCCTCTTCTTTCTCTTTCTAGCGTAGCTATGTGTACATCTGGCTCATCAGTAGTGGGAGTTAGCAACAACTTTGGGATGTGGTGCTGTTGTGTCTTTGGCTTTGAGTGTGAAAGAGCAACCTCCATTCCTTGGAGGACGTGTGGGGCCCCCAAAAGCACCCTGAAGCAGCACGGTGTGCTGTGGTATCTAAGTCTCATGTGAGCTCCTTGCTACTCCATCAGGCCTCTGGACTCCCCAACACAAAATTTGTGCTTGCTCTGCTGTTTCCCTTGTGGATTTTGTTACTTTAACAAAGGCCTGTAGTGCTTTATCTCATGAAGAGTTAGAAAACATAAATCAGGACATCCCTAAACTGGCAGTGTACCTCAACATGAGACTATGTCAGGGCTGAATGTTGCTTGGGGGGGGGGACCTTGCTGGCTTGTCCAAAACACTTGCCAGGAAAGCTGGCTGCGTTTAGTAAAACTTCCTACACACTGCGTGCCAAGACAGAGGCAGACACTGCTCACTCAAGGGCCTGGCGAGGCTGTTCATACACCAGCAGTCCTTAACTCCATGCAGTCTTTATTTTTGCTGGGCAGCTGCAAAGTAAAAAGCTGCTACGCGCAACAGTCTGAGGCCATTAAGGCTGCAGCATGTTTCTGCTTGGATGCTCTGGCTCAGCCTGGAGCTTGGGAATGTAATGCCAAGGGGAAATCTGCTGCTTGGCAACAGCTCTGCGTGTGGGAGAGAACCATCTCCCTTTGCCCCTTCTCATGTGGCTGGGAAAGGATGGCCCACATCAGCTACCAAAGAGGCACTCTAATTGCCATTCCTCCAATGGCAGAAGGAGCTTTAATCTGGAGGGGAGAGCTCCGATGCTTTGCAATGACATTAGAAGGAGCCTTGGTGACTTTTGCCCAACTAGCCAAAATCTTGTTTCCCTGCCACCCTTGCAAAATTTTGCAGCATTTCAGGGATAGACCACTATGGTCTCTGTGCGATAGACTTTACTCCTGTTACTGGCCTCTCAAGTAACTGTTCCTCATAGGATCAGAGAAGACTTAGGATCCCAATGCGTTTTGTACATGAGAAGGAAAACTAATAGCAGTAGAGGTGTTCATGAGACAAAGCATGGAGTCCCTTGGACCCCTTCTTCCCACATCCCACCCCAAGAGGCACTTGTCCTTGCAAGGTTTCCTGGAGCGCCTCTTAGAGCAGCATGACTCTATCAGACACCTCAAGTTCTTCCTCTTGTAGCCTGCAAGACTCACTGCATTGAGGGGAGGAGAAGCAGAGAGCATGGGGGATGTTGTTCATGAAACAAGCCATACTAGGCTGTGGTGAGAGAGTTCACCTCTGGGAACACCTCTTCTGAGCACAGGGCCTCACTGGTAAGAGGCAGAGCTGACGCACTTCCCTGGAACCTCTCCACAATTGCATGGGGGTTCCCATGATCCCACATTGCAGATACAGGAGGTCCATGGATCAGCGATCTGGCTGGGATTACCCTGGCATTTATGAAAAAAAAAGGCCTTGGAGAAGTTCTGCAGGTGGGTGAGGTACAGGGTGGGATGTGGGAGATTGTGAGGTGGGAACCACCTGTAAATTAATCTGAGAAGGTCACACTGACACTCAGATAAGACTGAGTTCAGCCCTGCCATTACTCATTTATGTCAGTGGAAGCAGGAGCCAGTGAAGTACTGAGGTTTTATCAATGTTCTTAAAGATTCTGGAAACCATCATCAACAAAAATTGCCCACACAAATGAGACTGAGCTGAGAGGGGCTTCCCAGGATACATTTCCGTAAGTGGAGCTGAACTTTCTATATAATCTCCTGTGAAACCAGTTCTCTCAGTAAGTCACAGTTCATTAACGGAAACCATTCATAAAATCAATGAAATCATTTATATCATTTAGAAATGTAGAAAGAAAAGAGCTGCTATTTTTATATTCTCTCAAAAGATTTAATTGGCTGTTTATTCAGGATTTGTCTTCCTAAATCATAAATTCTTACTTTTTGCTCTTTATATGTAACTGAATTTTTCAGAACTGCATCTAAATGGTTTCTTCTAATTGATTTTACAAAAGCCCTCCCTCCAGATTCAGAAGTCCTTGCTTACCTCCTTACTTTGGAGAACAAAATATGCCTGAAGCAATTTAATACATTATTTATCAGAATTACCAACCCCAAACATTGACAAATGCTGAGTCCAAGACAAAGCAATCATGAGTCTGGTTTTGAGATGTAGACGCACATTCAAGTCTTACTTGTGTGTGATTTGTTAATCTTTACAGTGTGCTTGAGTCACGCCTTCCAGTTTTTCTCTCTTCATAACGATGCAGGTTAGAAAGACACTATTCTTCAAGGTCAGTTGAGATGCACATGCAGCGTCCTGATCACAGTTTTGGGAACATCAAGGAAAACCACCAAATACTGATAGGTTCCTGAGGGCTGACAGGACTCTTTCAGTTCCTTGAGAGCAAAGTGACCCTACCTGAGCAGCTCGCTTGCTACAAGCAAAACCAAGTGCTCCATGTAGCCCCACAGACTGCAGTCTGAAGATCTACTTTAAGTTGTTAGCGTGCACATTTTTGTATTGGCAATCCTCCCATTTTTTTACACTGGGCAAAGATACTGATATTGCCCTACAAATATTCTCCACAAGTGTTTTTTTGTTTGGTCCTGTTTGGTTGCTTGTTTTATTTCAACAAATAGAAATGTTATCAATATTTGAAAGGGAATAGAATAGAATAGAATAGAATAGAATAGAATAGAATAGAATAGAATAGAATAGAATAGAATAGAATAGAATAGAATAGAATAGAATAGAATAGAATAGAATAGAATAGAATAGAATAGAATAGAATAGAATAGAATAGAATAGAATAGAATAGAATAGAATAGAATAGAATAGAATAGAATAGAATAGAATAGAATAGAATAGAATAGAATAGAATAGAATAGAATAGAATAGAATAGAATAGAATAGAATAGAATAGAATAGAATAGAATAGAATAGAATAGAATAGAATAGAATAGAATAGAATAGAATAGAATAGAATAGAATAGAATAGAATAGAATAGAATAGAATAGAATAGAATAGAATAGAATAGAATAGAATAGAATAGAATAGAATAGAATAGAATAGAATAGAATAGAATAGAATAGAATAGAATAGAATAGAATAGAATAGAATAGAATAGAATAGAATAGAATAGAATAGAATAGAATAGAATAGAATAGAATAGAATAGAATAGAATAGAATAGAATAGAATAGAATAGAATAGAATAGAATAGAATAGAATAGAATAGAATAGAATAGAATAGAATAGAATAGAATAGAATAGAATAGAATAGAATAGAAGAATAGGCTATTTCAGTTGGAAGGGACCTACAAGGATCATCTAGTCCAACTGCCAGACCAATTCAGGGCTGACCAAAAGGAAAAGTATGTTATTAAGGGCATTGTCCAAATATCTCTTAAACACTGGCAGGCCTGGGGCATCAATCACCTCTCTAGCAAGGCTGTTCCAGTGTTTGACCACCCTCTTAGTAAAGAAATGCTTCCTGATGTCCACTCTAAACCTCTCCTGGTGCAGCTTTGAACTGTTCCCCTGTGTCTTGTCACTGGATACTCACGGAGAAGAGCTCAGCACCTCCCTCTGCACTTCCCCCTCCTCGTGACGCTGTAGAGAGCAATGAGGTAACTCCTCAGCCTCTGTTCTCCAAACTGGACAAGCCCAAAGTGCTTACACGCCCCTTATTGACATCCCTCCCAGCCCTTTCACCAGCTTTGTTGCCCTCCTCTGCACGTGTTCAAGGACCTTCACATCTTCCTAAATTGCGGGGCCCAGAACTGCACACAGTACTCGAGGTGAGGAAACACCAGTGCTGAATACAGCAGGATAATCCCCTCTTTTGACGGGCTGGTTACGCTGTGTTTGATGCACCCCAGGATGTGGTTTGCCCTCTTGTCTACCAGGGCACTCTGCTGACTGTGGCTGAGCCTGCTGTCGACCAGCACTCCCACATCCCTTTCTGCAGGGCAGCTCTCCAGCCACTCCTCTCCCAGTTTATTCCTGTGTCTGGTGTTACACTGCCCTAGGTGCAGAATCCAGCATTTGGACTTGTTAAAATTTCATCCCATTAATCATAGCCCAATGCTTCAATCTATCTTAGATCCCTCTGCAAGGCCTCTTGACCCTCAGTAGAGTCAACAGCACCTCCCAGTTTGGTATCATCAGCAAACTTGCTAATGGTGCCTTCAACTCCTGCATCCAGATTGTTGATTAATATATATTGAACAGAACTGGCCCTAAAATTGAACCCTGAGGAACACCACTGGTTATGGGTCACCAGCCAGATGTAGCTCCATTCATTACAACCCTTTGAGCTCTGCCTTTCTGCCAGTTCTTCATCCAGCACACCGCAAACCCACTCATCCCACAGCTGGACAGCTCGTCCTGAAGGATGCTGTGAGCGACAGTATCAAAAGCCTCACTAAAATCCAGAAAGACTACATCCACTGCCTTTCCGTCATCCACTATGCAGAAAGGAGAATACTAGAGTGTTAATACAAAATATTGTTTCTTGGCCTTCTTTCCCACTCCAACACTGTCATACTGAGCAGTGGCTATTGCACACTGAACTGCCCCATCCAGTAAAGTGTCTTAAGAAGTCATATTCTCTTCTTCATTATAGTGCTGTAACCACAGAGCTCAGTCTATTTCAGTAGGAAAATAATTGTTACTTGATTTTTTCCATCCTTGTCTGATCCCTAAATATGTGTTATAAAGCTCCCAAGAGAAAGTATAACAGCCAACAGTGTTCTAATTTTAGCAACGTAATGAAATCATGTTCTTACCAGTCACTACTCCCAGCAAAATGAGGAGAAGGAGCATGCTCTTCATTGTCTTACGATCCTGTCCTTTATGTTCCCAGGATATAAAGTGAAGGAAGATCGCAGTATGTTTTCCCTAGTTTACATCAGCTCCACCTAAATTCTTCCTCTTTGTCATGTTGTGGAGTGAGAAACAAAACAAAGGACCGTGTCTCTAAGGGAGTTTCTAAACACCGTCAGCTTGTTTGCTTGTCAGAGAACGGCTCCTTGCTGACACTCCATCCACAGACCTGGGCCATGCTTGAGAAAACAATCATTAACAGTCCTTTTGCTGCAATCATCTTATTTATTGAAGCATTACGAGAAGAATCCAGTATGTTCTAAATCTGGAAATCCTGCTTTCATCGCTGCGGCAAATGAGGTGATCTCTTCACACACCAGGATCAATACTCATGCTTTCTTACTTAAATCAATAACCTGAAGTTTTCTCATTTCTCTGGGTATCAGAGAATTACTCGGACCACACACACTGCATAGCTGGAGGTGA
Source organism: Rhinoptilus africanus (assembly GCA_013400135.1). Taxonomy (NCBI): domain Eukaryota; kingdom Metazoa; phylum Chordata; class Aves; order Charadriiformes; family Glareolidae; genus Rhinoptilus; species Rhinoptilus africanus. Next base: position 415,578 of record VXBO01010815.1, on the reverse strand, counting down.
GACTGCAGCACATGTACACGATAAAGTTAGCTTCACTGCAGCTGTGTCAGGAACACCATGGACCACTATGCAAAGTGCACTGGCTCCTGTAGATGAGGCATTTAGCCAGATAGCCCACAATACATCCATGCAAATTTATTTTTTTTTTTAAATTTAAGAGCAGCCCCAGCATTTTTTTTTTGTGGAGCACTGTATAGAGGTGACACTAATACTGGAACTGGGTGCAATATAGGTGTATCAGCATCAACTCAGAATAATTTAGGTTGGAAGGGACCTCTGGAGGTCATGTAGTCAAACACTCTGCTCAAAGCAGGCTTAATTTGATTGGGTTGCTCAGGGATTCGTCTAGTTGATTCTCAAACACCTCCACATAAACTTAACAGCTCTGCAAAGCGGTACAATTTAGAGATTCGGGCTTAACACAGCTCTGGGGAAACCACACTGATGTGTGAGCAAAGCTAGCACCTCTAGATGGTTCTGCATGACTCTCCGTGGCTGTCCCAGTGAAAGCTGACGGTAGTTCAGAAAGCTCTGTCCTGTGCTCCTGTGTTTTGTGTAGTATGACACGTTAACTGAACATGCGGAACACGAACAGCTAGTTTACCACTGGGGCAGGCATTGCTGTTGCTTGCTGCACACGCACCTTAAACTACTGTACAGATGTGCCCTGGAGGATTCTGATGATACATTAAACTGGTAAAGATGCATCAGTAAAACCTACTGATTGGAACCAAGCCATACCTACATATCTCATACTGGTTTGGGGAATCATAAGAAACTTTAATTTGATAGTTAATCTGCATGTATTTTAAATTGTTTCTAAGGCCTTGACAAGTCCAGATGCCACCTGGGTTTCAAGTGAACATGACCACACCACATTATCTGGAAGGACACTGCATCAGCCGGTAGTACTGAGGAAGCTAATCTTCCATTGCCCCAGGAAATGTGTGCCTAAACTTCATGTTAGTAAAGAAATATATGTAAAAGCTCACCCTCAAATGACCTAGTTATGCTGATAAGATATTAATGTAAATGTATTTATATTGGCAAAAAGTCTGGCCTGTCCCTTTACCTACCAGCTCATTGCCCACCCCTTCAGATGCATTTCCTGGGTCCACAAAGAAGCTTTTGGTCTGACTGGATATCTTACAAAGATGAGGTCTGTGTGCAGACATGAACCAGGCTTGGACAATGTGCTTGTGATCTTTTACTAATTATCAGATTATCACTGTAAAAATGCCTCTAGCTTTTATCCCACCTTTTAGTTGCAATATATAATCTATCCCATTATACTGCAGTTTCTTTTAATCTTGAAAGAACTATAGAAACATCTGGCTAAATTTTGAAGTATCCAGTCTTTCAGATACATGTTTAAATTTGTTTAATATCTAGCTTGAGTCATAGGACTGTTTCTATCCTATGTTCTGAATAGCCAAGCCTTCTCCAGAACTCAGAGGTCATAATTTTTGTCCTTTATTTCCTTTCCCTTACTTCTTAGGCTGGGTTTTTTTGTGGGGCTGGGTTTTTGGGGGGCTGGGTTTTGGTGTGGGATTTTTTTTCCCTATAAATACATTTTTCAACTTCTTTGTTTTGTCCTCCCTTCATCTGAGAACCTACACAGATCTACTTTTGGCAAGAGTTCAGTGTACGTACTGATAAGTCACAATAAGTCACACAAATCAGACTTTCCTCTACACATCTTGTGATAGAGACACCGCAGAGGGTTATGGGAGGCATGGATGACAAAGGCATCTGGAATACAGATGCGCTTGAAATGCCACCCTTTCCCCAGCTTCACCTGGAAGTGCAATAGGTAATTGTTTCAGGTGCTATGTGAATATACATGGAGTAGTTAATATCTGTTTTCTCTCTAAATATGTCTCCAGGGCTTTCAAGTAGCCCCTGATAAGCCTCACAGTTCAAACATGCTGTGAGAAGTGTTCATAGAGGTGATCAGGGAGGCAGGGGGCAAGCCAAGTGTAGCACGCAGTGAGTGCAGAACAAAGTGCCGCTCACACAGGTGGAGCGAGTGTGAGCAGAGAGGGCTCTGGGTCCTTCTTCCTTCAGTCACTGCTGGTATCTCTCAGTACCTCCCTTGCATCCCTCTTTTCTTATATTCCTCTACAAAGTGGATTTCAGTGGTTCTCTGATTGATCCTGCCAGGTTGTGAGAAATAAGGCAAAAAAGCAGCCAGAGTTAAAAGACAGCCCCAAACAGGCTGAAAATCAAGAAGTAAGTATATGCATATCATCAAACACAGAGCTGGTGAGGAACAGATGAGTTAGGGAAAGGTGAACAAGGCAGAAGTTCCCTGGTGAGGCTGGTTGCAGTAGCTCGGCCACTGCAGGAAGGTCAGGAATGAGATTCCTGGGAATTAAAAGCAGCTAGATGAAAAGAGGTCAAGGCAGTACAAGCAAGAACACAACCAGGGAGTCTGCAGGCAAAATAGACGGAAGAAACATTACCTGGAGCAAACGAAAAGGTCAAGGAATAAAACAGGGTTTTAATCATTCCTTGATTTTCACGATTATTTGAAAGCTGTGCATTTTAGAGCAGTGCAGAAAAAAAATGCATTTCTGAAAAAATGTCTTCTGTATTATCAGGTAAGGTGAAGAATGTAAGGAAGATGGTACATCTTTCAAGAAATAAAAGAATCTTGGTTCCAGGGGAATGATCTACAGATCAGAGCGCGAGAGACTACACCAGTCTTAGGTTGGGACGCAGAGAGAAAGAACACAGGAAGTGAGGGATATCTGGCAGAATTTGATGTGCAAGCTACTGATTGCCTGTCCTCAGGAAAGTGAGAGGTTTTAACAGAGGACTGTTTTAGAGAAGTAGTCTACTTGCATAACAAAATGTGCAGGTTTAGGACATCAATCTTTTTTCCATGTGTTTAATTCTCAATTGACTTCCAGTTTGTCAACAGGAAAGAAATGTGCTCTCACTTTTCAAAATGCATCAGAGGTTCAAGACATAATTTTCCCATTAATGGTTATTTCAGCCAGAGTAGTGGCTCTCATCTGCTTAGCCAGCTCACAGGAAAGGCGATATTTTGCTCTTATTGTGGTAATTACTCACCAAAACTTGAGCAGCCTAAGGAGAATTTTCACACACCTGATCCAACCTCAGTTCAATAGTATTTATTGTTATTACTTGAATTATATTACCTCAACTGTCAGGTTTTATTTTCATCGCCTTTCTCTTTAAACGGTACAGCTTCTCCATCTGCTGCCTTGGTAACCTTTCCTAAAATATTAAAACAGTACCGTAACATCCTACACCAAAAACTTATGCACTATTTCATTTAATTTCTCAGCTAAAAGCTTCCTCTGTAGCATTTGTGAGTGACAAGAGCAAATGAAAAGTCATGACTACTACCCAGGCTACTTTAATCTCACCTAAAGCGATCCCAGTTTAGCAAGGTTAGTAACCCATGCAATTATGCAAAAAAGTCCCAGACAGATATCTGGAACATCTGTTTTCTAGCACTGACTTGTAGACACGTAAACCCACTAGTCACCTCCTTGATAATTAACTTGAGGTGTCTGTTAATAAGAAGTGCATCACATCAAGAGCTTTTTTAGGATCAAGATTTAAGTAAAGAACGGCCTAAAATCTGGGGGAGTACACACTGAAGCCTGAAAACATAAATGTTTTCAGTGCTGAAAACAAATCTCCCATTGCTTCAGCAGTTATACACTTGAGGGATGAAAGCATTTGCCAAAGAAGGAGGAATCCCAGGAGTCTGCCTTTCAACCAAAGAATTTGAGCACTTACTTTAGGAGGACTAGGGGTATGTAAGGCATTAAGACGGCAGAGATTGTTCTGATCCTTCCCATTCCCTCCCCTCCATCTTGCCTGCTCAGCCTCTCTCTTCCCTCTTGCTGTTGTAATGACAAACATGGACTGAGGCAAAGAGATGATTCCAAGGCCATAAGTTCAAGAAAGCTCTAGATGTACTTGAATCCTCCCTACAAAAAGGTCAAGTGACTTCTCCAAGGGCACAAAAGGCAAACTTCTTGTTCCCACTCCCAAGCTCAATCATGACAACTGTAAGACACCATGACTGTAAAAAGCATATTACTGACTGTAAAAAGCATATTGCTGTCAAGTTTTTCTCTTTAAGAAGTTCTCATGCTGCTTGAAAATACCAGATTTTTCTGTGTTAACATAACATGAAAGTCAGTGAAACATAAGCTTCAATATTCTTTCACCATTCACAAAAAAAATATTATCAGCAACTACTTGGTGTTTTGTGGTTCAAGATCAAAAATATGTGGTGGCGTAGAACATCCAATGCCTGTGAGAAATTATTTCACTTGTCCACACCAGTCACTATGTTGCTTGAATTTCAATCGCGTGATTTGTCTTCCAAAAAAAATTCTAGTGCAAGTAAAGATCCAGTGAAAAATTTGTCAAGGACAACGAAGTCTTCTTTCTCAGCTTACTGGATACTGGATCAGGGCCTGAACCTATGTGGCAATACCTTATACCTCATGATTCAATGTTTACTGCATATTACAAGTTTGTTATTGTAATTGCTTGGCCACCTGAGCTGATTGGTAAATATATAAACAAGGATGTGAAGTAGCAAATGATGCGAATGCAACAAGAAAGAATGCTCTGGGCAAATATGGGTACGGAAGCTCTGAGGTTTCTATGTACACAGCATGATGCACTTCACTTAGTCAAGTATTTTAAAACACTACCAAGAATTACTTAAACAGGTCTTTGCATCATGAAACATACTATATCTTACCTGTTTAATCAGCGAAAGGGAACTGATTATATTTAGCAAAAGCAACCTTGTATTTTATCACAAATAAAATATTTTTCTGTTGGCTTTGGGAAAAAAAATAAAAAGAGTATGGATTTAACAGAAAAGAGTATGGCTGGGCACCAGGCGAGAGCTTAGGTGGTGGATTTTCACTTGAGGTGGACAGTTTTTTACACCTAAGTTCCTGCACCCTTTGAACAGGAGGAGTGAGAATAATTCACTAATTCCTAACAGTGTGAAGTTTTGTTTACGGTCCCAAGACCTTTGAGATCTTCAGCTGGGCTCTGTAACTCTCCAGGGGATCAGAGGAGGGACATGTGAGGAGAGAAGGGCATGTAGCCCTGGATACACTCCAGTTTTGCTTGGACTGCCAAGGCTGTGGTGGGACTGACCTGTGCCAGGGCCCTGAGGTGCCACAGTGCATTATAGTCATCTTCATTCACTTCCAGCTCCTCTCAATGACTCTTTCCCCACAGACACTGATCAGAAGCAGCTCTGAATTCTCGTATGGGCTTCTTTAATTTTTTAATCAGATGTAGCAAGAAACAATATCAAATTTCTACCTCAGCTGCTTGTTTTATACTTGATTCCGGTTTTCCCTGGTCCTCGTCTTTTTCTGTCTCATTGCTCCAGGGCTCCAGAGGGCTTTACCTCAAGCCTCAATGGGTGCTGAATTCACTCCTTGGCAGATTGTAGCTCAAAGGCAGCCCATAACTAGGAGAGGACATTCTCCTCCAGGTATTGGCATGGCAAAGCCATTGAGGAAAAGATAAGTACTGCATATACTTCCTAGTATAAATTTCCCCTGGGAAAAATGTGGCTTCTGCCCTTCTCGGTGTCTGTGCTTGGCATGTAGAAGACATGTAGGGGAGTAAGGAGGGACTTTTCACTCTCTTCCCCATTTGTTTCACAGCACAGTATAAGCTGCAGTCTGGCTGTTGGACTGAAGTGTCTGAAACAGAGCATTACTCTTTTATGCGGCACCTAAAATAACTGCAGGGTGACTGCTCAGGGCTCTGTGTTTCTGGTGTTCCTGTGAGCTTCTGACCCCATCAAATGACTAACTGATGGTAATCGCAGCATGCATAGAGTCTCAGTCCTACCACTACCGTGGATCAGACAGCACGCAGCAGCCTAATACCACCTGAGGATCTGGTGTAATCCTTTTGTTTCTGCTCCATTCTCATGCTTAGCTATAACAAACGCAGTAGTACCATGACTTCCTCAGCTGACATGAGGACAGAGACTTGTGAGGCAGAGGACTGAAACTGGGGCTGTGAAGTGCGAGAGAGTGAAGAGACTTGGGTGAGAAAAAGTTGGATCTCTGCTGGGAAAGCTGAGGAGTGGAAAAAAGAAAAAGATAGGAACTTCTTTACCTTGAGGGTGGCAGAGCCCTGGAACAGGCTGCCCAGGGAGGTGGTGGAGTCTCCGTCTCTGGAGACATTCAAAACCCGCCTGGACGGGTTCCTGTGCAACCTGCTCTAAGGTGGCCCTGCTCTGGCAGGGGGTTGGACTAGATGATCTCCAGAGGGCCCTTCCAACCCTATGATTCTATAGGACATGTGAATCTGGGGTCCTGACCTGAGGACATGGAGATGTGCAATAAGAGAAGGAGGGACACAGTGGTTATGGTTTGGGGCTCTTTGCTCTAAGAAGTATGTGGCAGAGCAGCTGTGACAACATGGAAGTAGGTTTGTAAGTTGGAAAAAAGGTTGTGTAGTGGGATGAATGGGAACTGGCAGGCATCAGCTTGAAGCGGAGGCTTGGGTGGTCCTGTGACAATGGGGGAACTGAAAAAATAACTTCCACAATAATTTCAGTTTCTACCGCAGTATCTTCCTTGAGACGTACATCGTCTAAAGCCATCCTTGGAATCTTTCTACATTTGGGTAGCACTATCATCTCATCTAGGTTATTGGAAAATAATTATAATGATCCTGGTCTCACAAAGATCAATGACAGGGCTGATTTTGAAAGGACCAATTTCCATAGACCTGGGCCTGAATAAAGTGGCCCAAAGGCAAACAAAATCTTAATCAGGCAAAGGAGACAGATGCAATACTTATCACTGGCTCTGTTCTTTGCTGTCTGTAAGCTCTGTGACTAGAGAAGGCCTTTAGAAATATCACACAGGGATAGGACATAGAATGACTTTTTTACAGTTGCTGAGTTTAGATTATGCTTATTTTATCTGAGAGCAAACATGAGTGAAAAAAATGAGCCACTTAGGAGTGACATGAGGCAACGTTTTATCTGAGTAATGACTTGAATGAGTCTGCAACCACATCAATACGCAAAAGGCAGCAGGAAAGTGCAATACTCCGGATGTAGATACTTCTTGCCTGTGGATTTGAGTATCAATATTATGGAACAGCATGAGACCACAAGAGTTTTCTTAATGAAACCAAAGACCCCACACAGTAAGTGTACCATCCAACAGATGTTTTGGTAGAGAACTGTGAAGCTGCAAAGGCAGGTGGGTGAATGCACAGAGAGAAAAAAAAACCTCTGCATCCCAGACTGACCATAGTCACATAAAACCTGGCTGTCATAATATGAGCTACATGGAAACAAGGTCAGGATATGTCCCTTTGCTGTGCCTGGCTCCCTTGACCATTGCTGGAGCTGAGGGAATATTGCCATCTAGTGCCACACAGAAATCCAGCTGTCTAAACAGAAAAGAGCCATTTATTTCATGTAGGCAATGGTTACAAAGCATACTTAAAACCAGGGACATTATGTGCCAGGGACATCATTTTGGTCAGTGTCTTTGCCAAGCTTGTTATTGAAAACGGTACATTTTCTCCTTTGAAAAAAATGACTGCATTGTGGGAACTGAGTCATAACGCTTTGGAGGAGAGACCCTATTCACAGTTGTACAGAGGTTGTGAAAAAAGTGCAAAAGCACTCACATAATGTTTTATCAAGTAGCAGTCAGAATCGTGGGATGACGTTGAGGATGGAATTTATCTTACCTGCCTTGAAATAACTAAAACATAGACCTGCATATGTTAATATTATATAGTCACCCTGGGCTTCTTTTGGAAACAAAGAGGCCCTACGAGGGCACAATTGGTGTGACCAGCTTTAGCTGTTGCCTTTAGGATAGGAAGTGCCGTACTTTTGAAACATCTGTTTTTTCACAGTGACAGTAAAGTGGATTTGGGATGGCTCTGATGTTCAGGTCCCTCCAACCCCTAGTGCCTGTCTCTCTGTACCATTTTTTAACCAGGTAGGCAATAATTTTGATGACCTGTTGGTGGAAAAAGAAATACCACTGTCAGACTCCTAAAATGCGTGATCTAGTTGTGTGATTCTCATTCAGGAGGGGGGACACATGTTCTCACACAAGAGTTCCCAGTGAGCACAGTGGAAATAAGCGCTGGCCTATGCCATATTGCATTCGCTGATAAGCAGACACACTGGACCATAACGTATTTTATATTCACCTCTGTGTGCAACAGCACTATGAACTTCCTTCTATTGTCATACCAAAAAGAGCCCTTAGGGGTGACAGAGCAGTTCAGTTCCCCTCAGCCAAGACCCTGCTGAGCCAGAGATGAGGATTTTTTTAATCAGTGCATATGTTTGAGATACTTCTAATGAGGCCGTCAACTCACTTATCTATGCTACCAAATACATGCCAGACTATAACAATCTTCAGTCATTGCCCATCTGGAGCAGATTCAAACCAGTGGTTGATTTTCAAAAGCAATTTGAAAATCAAAATCAATTATGCAATCAAATCTTCCAGCTGCAAACAATGTCCAGACTTTCAAGCCAGCAATGTAACATTTATATGTGTTGACTTAAAATTACTTAAAAGTCCCACCAGCACCTCTGAGTTAATTGCCATGTTATTGCTTGTGGTTGTGACTTTCCCACTATTTCTACCCACTAGCCATGTAAAGAAAAGGATTAAATCACAGAGGGAATCAGAGTCAATAATGTAGTATTATTTTTCAGCCTGAGAAGGGTTAGAATATTTGAGACACCCACCACTCCATTTTCTTTTAAATAGCATGAATCCCAATTAAGGAGGCTGCTAAACTAATTTGCTTATATTTAAAAAATTAATTATTTCCCAACATCAGGTATAAATCCTTATGGGGGATTTTTTCCTTTTCTACACTGGTTTTAAATATGCTGCAAAAAATGTATCACAAGTTCCCCCGAATGAGGAATTATTTAGGTAATAAAATGTCTCCCAATTATAGTAGTGCATAAAGTTACTGATGTCAAACTCTGCCAGGATTTTTTAGGGGTATTTTCTTTGATTTAGAGGGAGGTTCACTTAACGAAGTCCTTACATGTGGTATTAGAAAAGAAGTAGAATATGTGCACTGTCCTGAGTGTCCATAAATAATGTTGAATTAAAATTCCATCTAAAAAGGAACAAGAAAAGCAAGGATGGTAAACACATTTTAAAGCACCTATAAACGTGACTTTCTAAAACCCTCACTCTTATCATCTCGGTTCCCCATAACTAAGATTAGCTAAAAATATTAAAGCTAACAGCTTCCAGAAATAAATACCAAGAAGCTGGCAACAAAGTCTGGAATTCCCCCATACCTCTTAGTCCACGGGGACACAGACTGACCTTTCAGATGCCTGATTTCCTCAGGCTTTTGCCTGAGATGAAGGCTGGCTCAGACAGTTTGACTGTTCTAGGCAGGCAGGAAAGGATTACTAACATTAGCTCAAAATCTTAATTGCCGTACTTAAGAGGTAGCATACTTGCCTAGAGCTGGATCCAGGAGAGAGAAAGCTCTCATTGACTTCACTGCGATCTGGATCAGTCTTTTAGGTTTGAAGGAGCCAGGGAAGTGGCAGGAAGGATGGACATTTTCCCTGCTGGTACAAACTGTCATGGCTCTTCTGACATTTGTGCGAGCTGAGTCTTTACCCCAGGACACGCACGGCTTTATGAAGCTATGACATAAAATAAATTCACAAATTGCTTTCCTATGCGAACAGGCAGTGGTGAGATGCCAAATGTCTTTAAGAATCAAGAGATGGACACCCCAAAATGTTCACACACACAACAGTCCAATTGGAAGAACAGTCTTAATGCAAAGAAAGGTAATGTCTATACGTGTTTCACAGCAGTACCTAATATATCTTTGGTTTCAACTGACACTAATGGCAGACAGTGGGGTTTAGCCATTTTGCTTTACCGGTATTTGCAAACTTCTGAGACTGTTTCCTTGCATAAACCATTGTTCTGGACATGGGCATTTTTCTTGATAAAACCAGCCTAAGCTGTACAGTTCACTCAGTTGTTTCATCTCAGCCTGGGATACCACAGGCCAATGTGGCCGCACAACTGCTGGTGTTGCTGCATAGGGAAACCGATCCACAAACTGATGCTGGATAAGAGCTGAGTGAGGGGATGACACAGCCAGGAACAAATGGCCAGGAAACCAAGGGTCTGGGCAAGAAAGTGCTTGTGGAACCACAGCCTAAAAAACTCTCCTCATTTGTGTCCAGATGATGTGGAGTAATGCTGGTCCAGGTTGCAAGATACACCATAAATGCATTTTAAAGACCCTGAAAGCTCTCATGTTGTTGCTGTTTTGTGAATACAGAAATTTGTCTTTGCTTCATTTAAATATATATATATGTGCTAAACATCATACTAATAGTTTTTTTCTGTTGAAAATAACTAAATTCTCTTTGAAGTATCAGAGGGGCAGTCACCATGTCCCAGCTAAATGGTTTGTTTGTAGCAAATTACTTTCTATTCTTAAGCAAAAAGATTTTAATCAAGTGTCAGAAACAAACTACATCTTGACAGATTAGCAGGGTTGCTGCTGTTAAAATAAATTTGTTGCCAGATTTGTTTACCAAACTTCTCTTTCAGGGATGGGTGAACTTCCTGGAATTTGCCAATCTTTTGAATAAATATTGTGGAGGATTTGTAAAATGAGAATTAATTAAACTTCACCTCTGAGTGTAAATCAGGCATTTTGCTCAGTGTAAAAAAATGCTTGCAAGCAAAGGGAAGTCTTTTGGGGGGGGGATGGCGATTGGAGAGGCAAGGAAATCTGAGCGCTCCCTTTCCTTTTCCCAAACAAAATTAGGGATATAATAACTATGACTAATACAGGAATTGTAATTTGTACATTAGTTTTGAGATATCCCTTTTTAACTTGCTTCACAGTTCTGAATTGAGCTCAATATGTTTGACTTCAGCTTTCAAATGCTTCACAAGTTTGTTTATTCTTCTATGAGTTCTTTTGGTTTCGCTGTGTTGTAGTTTGGACTGGACCGGACACTCAGATGAGCATGGGATTTTTTGATACTCACTCCTATACATGACTCGTGTTGCTCTAATGAAGGCCTTTGAGTGTTAGTTTGGATGGGTGGTATCACCATTTCAGACAAAGAGATAAGCTTATTGTCATCATCCATTCATTCTGCTGGGATATCTGAAAAGACCAGATGATGAAATGCTCATCCTAGCTAAGGAGAAAACAAGGATAAATATTTGCATTCCACCTTTTGCCTTACTGCAAGTTGGGGGTTTTTTTGTGGGCTTTGGGGGTTTTTTTAAATTTTTTTAAGTGATCACGAGGAAAATATTCTTCATTTATGAAACAGGAAACAGCAAACCTTCTGCTCTTTCATGTGTAAAGTCAAGAAACATCACTAAAGAGCCCATATATTAAAATGGTTTTGCTCCATTGGAGAGGGAATGAAAAGATGGTAACTCTTTTCTAATAAACCAGCAAACAATCCCCTCATTTAGACTAAGATTTTTGAATTTTTTTTGGTCAAATGCCACTAACCTGAGAAATTAGTCCTTGACAAAAGCCTTCTACTTCTACCATTAGGAAGGGATTGTTTCTGACAAAGCTTGTGGCAGCAACAACTCGAGGGACACCAACATCAGGTGAATTAAGCACACAGGTTGTCAGTAGGTCCTACAGATAAGTTATGAAAGAGTTCAGGGACTTCACAGAAGACACAGGATTTTAAAAGAATGTAGCACTCTGGCAAACAGTCTTCCTTTGATTCTTTAGGTGTCAAATCAGGAGGATTGATTCTTCCCAGTTACCATTCCCTAAAAAATTTCCAGCTTTTGAAATTATCATGACTGGTCTTAAAGGTTTGATCAGTCAGAGTTACCACATGCTGCCGCTGTCCTAATTAAATTAAACTCCACTGTGTCCATCCTTCCAAAGCCTTGCTGGGTGCATTTAAGCAGTGTTTCCCGCGGTCATACGTATGAAGTTGCATGTTGGCAGGATGGATAAGCATCTCTGTTTTAAAGACAGCCTCAAGCTTTTCCTTAAAGAGGCTAACACTGCCACTAACAACTAGGAAATCCTGGCAGATAGTCCACATGAATATCTCTTTCTATATTTGCACGATGTCAAGCACATTATCAGCACTGAATAAACAATAATCATAGAAACCTGGAGTCAGCCAGGAAATGGCTGTGAATGAGATATTCATATTTTAAAAATCAAAACTGCAAAATTATCTTGCTATGATTCTGGGAAAACCATTCTTTTCCTTTTTCCCTGTTGTTGTCTTTTCCTAAAGAAGAAGAAATGCTAATGCTGCTGCTGAAGGTACCAAAAAAAAAAGTTTACTTGGTCCTGTATTACAGAATTACATTATCGGAAGTATCCTGCCTGCTTAATACATAAAATCCCTCCAAAGAGCAAAATGAAGAACAGTCCTGGTTTTAAATCCAAAGAATCCATTTCTAACTGAAAAAAAAAAAAAAATAGAAATTGCATAGAAATGTGTTATATGTGAGAAAGAGGGAGAGCAGCTGGAAAATAGTTTCAACAGACAATCTTGCTCTTGATAATGTCTGGACAGTCAACTTTTTTCTAAATATGATTGAAACTCCATGTTAAAAGGGATTTATATGAGTCATAAATCTTTAAAACAATGAGTAAAATTCATGGGGAATTCAGTCTCCAGCTCTATAGAAATAATAATGCAAGGCAAATCCCTTTGGTAAAACAAATTTGGTAACATTTATTTAATTCAGACTCTTGACAAACATTCAGGGTTGCTCTTCCTTCACAAAATAATCAATTATGTCTCTTTCTCTGTTGCAGTGCAGTGCATGGCTCCTATAGCATACTAGGGGTATTTCAAGGTGGTATTTTTATGGTTACAGATGAGAAGAAACAGATTCTTAAGGAACTTTAAAATCTGGTTTTATAATTGCTGCCAGGGATACAAGTACAAACTTTTTTTTCACGTATTGGTCATCTTTAACAGAAATACAAAAAGATTCAAGGAATGCCTCAGTATAATCAAACTGCAATTAAGTTGATTCAGAAGTGTTTGTCAAAAGATATAACGGCAAGGATTATAGAGAAGAATAAACTGAAAACACAGAATGCCAAAAATCACCATCTGCTGAGATGATGGAGTATCATGCTCAAAGCTGTTAAGGTGTTACTAGAGCTGCTGTATGTTACGATATTAAACAGTTAATTGCAGTTCATGGGGTTTAAGTAAAAGGACTGGGAACTGCTTTTTACCATAGCAACCACAAAAAAGAAATCTCTTAAAGCATGTATGCAATGTGCACCAACAAAAAAGCAAAATAAATATATTCGGAATTCAGCATTTAAACTATAATTATTCAGAGAAATTCCTCTTTCCAAATTTACATTCAGAGTATCCTTCAAAGAATAAGACATTCATTCCAAAATTACCAAAAGTCTTTCCTGTGGGACAAGAAGATGTATTAGATTCTGTACCTTATCTCACTAATAACTGTTAAGATGAGTCCTGCTGCTTAGGTAAAGCGGGGAAGTGAACAGACAGAAAATAAAGGAACACTTCTTTCATCTCACTGATGTGTGGCCACTTCTGCTGCAGGCAGGGTATAGGTATAAACGAATCGGTCAAGATCACATGTACTATTGTTTACCTTCTGCCACTCCAACTATTTCTGCTGTGTGCTGAGGCCAGCCTATTTGTGCTCTTTTAGCAGGAGAAGCAAGTTACAGTGACAACATTTCTGATTGTTTAATCCCAGCTCAGGTGAAGTTTGAGATAAGGAAGGGAGAAAAGGAAAGTAAATTGACAGTGACATCATCATCATTTCTGAAATATTAACAAGTGACATTTTGATACTGATGGAACGTCTTATCCATGTTCCCTTTTGAAATTAAATGCTGATGAGTTCAACCATCTTTCCAGACGTGGTTCAGTTTTGATGGAGTAGTTATTTTGATGTATGATTCTTCTGCAACTTTTGCAAAGGCTGTATAGCTGTAAGGGCAGCACATTATAGAGGCACCCCAGCAAACTACCTGGAGCAGTGATCTAAAAGGTGAGATACCAGGTGAAGAGCAAGAAAGAATGAGAAGGAGGGAGGTCCTGCTGCTTGCTGTACCCAGATGATACACTGAGGGCAGGAGACAATGGAAGGATTCTATTTCACCAGCCCTGAACTTACTAAAGGTTTGAATAAGGAAATGTTTTTAAAACATCTATTGTAGCTGCTGAAAACAATTATATCTCTGGTATCTGCCAACTCTCATAATTATCTGCTGTTGTTTTAAAAGTGCGTATGGGAAATTTTGCAAAATCTAGGACCAATAATCCCATGGCTGACACAGCATGCTCTTAGACTCTTACACCACAAATGTAGTGTGAGAACTGAACAGAACAGTTGGCTACATTAAGATTCAGATTGACAAAGACAGATCGAGGGGGTTTTGTCAGCTGATGTAAAAATTTCCCTAGGCAAAAATATTAAGCACTGAATAAATAAAGAATTCACCCGCATTTGAGCACTTCCAGGACCTAGAGATGCCTTTTGAGTTTTCCCTCTGCAAATCCAGAACACGCATGTTCGTGGCTCCATGCACCCGTAAGTTCTCCAAACAAGACCATTTCTAACCCCTCCAATGTAGACTCATCTTTCTATTTCAAGGAATTAATATTGTACTGCTACTAAAGGTTCTGTTTATCAAGGGACTGTTGCTAGTTCTTTTCACCACCATAACTCACTCTGTTTCATACAGCCTCTTACTTCACATTAGTTTTTGTTTATAACAGCATGACATAAGTTTTGCTCCATCAGTTAGGAACAACGTTAGAAATATTTAAAAGTACCCAACTCTACTGTGACATGAATACATAATTCAAGAAAATGCCACTGCTTAGGCTACTAATAGATTTGACTGAGTTGTATCATTGTGCTAATTATGATGATGCATGAGGGCACAGAGAAAAAGGCTCCACTGTTCTTGTAAACAGAAGAGTAAACGCCTCTTGCCATAGAGAACTGTCAAAATATGCTTAGACAAATAATCTTCGTCGAGATTTTCCAGCCCACTATACATAAAGCCTTCTGATTTTGGTAGCCTTCCTATATCACAGGCTGCAATTGTAACAGTATTTTGAAGTCACTAGTAGCTGCAATGCCAAGAGGACGAAAAGTGTTCTTAAGGCAGAAGGAAAAGCAGACATTGTATTAGTAGATTATATTAAAGAGTCCTTGAATGCAAACATGAATGCAAGTAAAAATGTAAGAGCTCAGATTTAGTATATGCAGAATAAGACTCCAATTCTACACAAGGAGGAAGAGGGGTTAGTGTGTAGTAGCTGGTTTGAATTTGAATATTTTAATTTATTTCTACTTTTATTATTATTATTCAGCAGATTCAAACACAGACAGAGGGAACCAACAGACGACCACTGTCTTTTGAAGGAGAAGCACTTTTTTAATGTCAATTAAAAAACCTGGGAAACAACATCCAGTTCTGGCTATAAACTGAAGTTGAAATATGAAATATTAAAATTGTAATTTTATAATGATTTTTAGTTATCTTTTTTCCCCTAAAACAGTATTGTTCATTTTCATCTGTCTTGTAACTTTTGCATCTACCAGATGTCACATGCTGAGTATCTACAAAATAAGACGGAGCTGCACCATGGAGGTTATTAGTCAGTTAAATTTTTTGATGGCCATAGATGTACAAAGATTTTCTTAATCTGAACCCGGAAAGTTGCAATCTTAGCTCCTATGTGTTTCAGAAGTGTGGACGGTTCATAGGCAACATGGGATATTCTTCATAATGTCCTAACTTTTATTTTGCCTTCTTGACTAGCTCTGTTTTTTCATTTAACCCCAGAGTATTATTAGTACTATGTGCTTATACTTTGTCTGGTTGGAGAAATAGTGCCTTAGGAACACTCATCAAACCATAGGTTTCCAATAAATAGACTATCAAAGAACAACCTATTTATATCACCAAGAGGAGGATCTAATTAAAAAATTCATTAGATCTGTGAGACTGTAACGGAGGCCTATCCACATCTGGTCTCTGCAACTCTATTGCCTTTGTAAAATGTCCAGTGAAGAGTCTGACGGCAGCAGTGTAGGGTAGCACGTGAGACATTTTGAAGGATGATGGTATTAAAATATCTGTGGAACAACCTCTCATTGCATGTAAGCCAATGCTTAAATATCAAACATATTTTTTTACTTTAGTTGCCTTTAGTTGTCAAGCATGACACTCGCTATGCTCCAACTCCTGCTAAGGCCTTTGGCATCCGTTTGGACCGAGTACAGAATTTGCAGTGCTTATCAGAAGATACTATCTTTGACTCTTCCAGGTTGGGATGGAAATCTTACCAGGACAAAGTTCCTGGCAAATTTAGCATGTCGATACAAGGAGCTACAAGAGACTTCCCTGTACAATAGATGAGACACAATTGATTTCTGGCACTCCACTTCCAGCCTCAGCCAGAAACACAAGACGAACAGGCTTGCTTTCTTCTGTGATTTCAACATGTCTGCTTCCTGTACGAGCTGGAAATAGGACATACCATAACAACTGTCAAAACATTTCAGAACCTGAAGCAAGGTGTGACTGGAGTGAAGTGAGGGCTTGGGGAGCCACAAGAGCAAGCTGGGCCCCCTCTGCTATGGAGCTGATTTAGGGTCCAAACATGACCCCCACGAAAGGCATCGCAGTCTGACCCTCATTCAAACCTCTTGTCTGGGGGGACCCAAGCTTTTAGACCCATGGATAAATCCCCATTTACAGTGGGGATCAGGGAGCTGCTGGAAGAGGGGGACAGCCTGTGTGCCAGCACTTGCGGAAAATGGTGGGAGGGGAAGCAGGCCCCTGTGCTGAGGGAAAGGGGCCTCCAGCCAGGGCCGGGGCAAGGCTGGAAAGGACTGCTGGCTTCCCAGGGAGAGGCAGAGGAGAGCTGGCTGCTGAAAGGAGGGGAGAAGGAAAAGATGCTTCCCCCAGGCAGGTGAGGAAGCATTTAGAGAGCAGAAAGGGGCAACTCCACGCAGCTTTGTGAGGAGAGAGGCAGCTCATGGGTCAGAGGGGGAGAGACCACTCAGGGCTGGGAGAGGTGTACAGGAGAGACCTGTCCTCCACTGAGGGAGGCAGGGGAGAGGAGGCACTCCTAACTGCAAAGTAGGGGATAAAACCCAGGCAAGGCATATTAAAAGACATGTTGGTGTTCGGTGAGGCAGCTTGGGCCCAAGCAGGAGGGCGGTGAGTGAGAGGCTGGGACCAAAAAGCAGGCCCCAAGCTGGTGCTTTAGTGGAGTGACGTGGGAGAGGAAAACCCACCCGCAGTGATAGGGAAAAAGTGGTAGAAAAGAGGGAACAACATTCAGAAAATGGAAGCATCTGGGAGAAAGACGGATACAAACAGGAGAAATATGGCATTCTACGCTAAGGAGGAACAGGAGAAAATTGTTTATGATGCAGTGAGGGAGGCATGGTACGGTTGCTGTTGTGTGCTGACAACACACACAAACATGGCTGGTGAACAGAAAGTTACAATATACGTTATTCATCAGGGCAAACTCAATTTTTAATGAAAGTATATTTCTATGCCTGCCTCATGAGAAATGTGTGAAGATCTTTGGGGACCCATGTTTTGTGGTTTTCGTTATTCACACGGGCATTGTGAGACAGTGAAGCTTAGGAACGTAGTATGCTGTTTGAATGTGGACTTAATATTGAGACGAGGTAACTTTCTCCATCCTCAAGTTTTTTTTATATCTCAAAACCTAAAGAACTTTGACATGTCTTTCAAAAATGTAGGGAACTCCTACAAGTTTGTTGTGTATTGCCGCAACTGGATGGTTAAGATCCTTCCTCTAGATTCTAGATACGGCCTTCAAAAATATTATTGCTGCTGTTATTTACCAAGAAACTGTTTCAAATAAAACAAAACAGATAAACATTTAATAAGTAAAAGGTGATTTGCTGCACCAGTGCTAGATAGGCTTAACAATTTTAAGAAGCAATACAAAACATGCACTGACAGTGTTTTAAAACAATTCCTCTGTCATCTTTCCTAAGTATCTGTCAATACAGTGAAATTGAATTTTAGCCTGTCAAGTACTCTTTGACCTGTCGTTCATGTCTCTCATCTTCCCAAAGAGAAACACTGTTAAGAATCTACCCCTCAGCCTTCTGCAGTGAACACACTCCCCTGACCTGGTCTAATCCTCAGTTTCTTTCCCCAAGTCCACCTGATGCAGTGTTAGACCAGGGACCCTGGGTTGTGTCTTTTAAGAAGTGAATTTGAGATCCGTGTTCCATATGGGTTGTACCGTATTGCTGAGACTGGATGTTCCGGTGTTTGGTGGAGGCCAGGACATGGGGAATGTTCTTGAATGAGAGAGAATATTGGAAAGGTAGATGGGTCTGAACTGAACTCTCAGAGATTCCTGGATGAAACCTGAATCTGTTGCAGAAAAAAATTAAACTGCTGTGCTTCTTACAAGCAATTGGCAAGTCCCTGTGCCCGGTGAAGATGTATGTCTGCATTATGCAAAGAAGTCCTGTGATACACTGATAGTGACCGTTACTAGCTCTGGTATCAGAAACACTTCAGCTATGGTAATACAGTTGATAAGATAAATTATCCTCTTGAAAAGCGGGATAAATTAGCTGCAGTACAGCGCTATGTTAATGCATTTAGACTACAACCAATACTTGAGACAAAATTGTTTAGAACAAGCTTTTAGACACTGGAACCGAAGGACGTGCAATTTATTTTTTCACAGAGCTTGCGTAACTCTCATAGGTTAAAAATGTGCAGTAACTCTTGATTTCCACCTCTAGCTCATGGCCTTTTTTTTTGGTAGTATTTTTTCTTCAAACTTTTCAGAGTTCACTGTAATAAGTTATCTTATTGCGCATTTTCTGTTCATAGATCTGTGCAGTATACCTCTCTCTAGATTTCCCATTTCAACTGATTAGTGCTGCTGTAGTGTTTCAAGCATTGTTTTGTTTTGGCTAAAGCAATTTGCAACACTTGTTTGAGAAATATGTTTTTGTTGGGATACAAGAGTGTCTCGCTTTGAATTTATGCTTCAGTTCTCCATTTTTCTGACTGTTTCTTTTTTAAGTGCTGGCTTCTTTGGCTAAGATGGAACCAAAAGCTTAATTTAGGGTTTTTTTCTTGTGTTATTTCAGAGGACATTAAAATAGATTTCTCTGCTATAAGTGTCTGTTTAATACAGTTTTCTAGCTCAAGTCTTCTATGATGGCACTCACATGGTGTTTGAGACACCTTCTGAAATTACAAAGAGATCAGAAATAGTACAGGGACTCAACTTCTGGCCAGAGTGTAGGGAGACTGGCTGATAGTGGTTTTTACATATGGCTTGCTAAGTGCCATCCCATATGCATCTTCTTGCAGAAACCTAGATATAGGGCTTTTCTGTTTTGTTTAGTTAATTTAGCTACTCAAATTATCACATAGCAGACTAGGATGCAACGCTGTACTAAAAAAAAAAAAGTTTCAGAATCAGTTCTGCCAGAGAAAGGCAGGATCTGGGGGGTTTTGCACCTTCTCAATACAAACGTCTCTGGTATCTTTTCCCCTGAGGTACAGCTCTAGTATTAAATAGAAACTTCATTTATCCACTGCGGAAAGAGAGACTACAGATAGATAATCTATAGGTTATTAGCATGAGTGTAAGAATCCGCTGTAAAAATAATTTGCACACAAGTCAACATATAAATTAGTTTTACACTTCTCAAAATCCTGGAGGAGGATTGATATTTCTGTACTTCTATGACTGACAGCCAGCTAGTTTGCTGGTGCTTTTCTTTAAGAAAGTCTCGTGATTTGTTTATTGTTCTATACCCAACAAAGTAGATACCTGGGTTCATAAAACTGTCTGTCTGCTATGTAATAATTTCTGCTATATAGGATAAAACCACTATTATGGTAAATTCATTGCAAAATAGCATCCTGAGAAGTACTAATGAATCTCTTGCCAAACTGCTTACATTGTAATGACTTTGTCACACGAGTATCATATGTTTATAATCTTGTTATGACACTGAAGCCTTATACAGCTGGGATTTTTGTAATACTTTTGTAGCCAGTTTGGAGCCATCTGGTGCACTAATTGCCAGGTATACACAATTTAATGCAGAGGGTTACAAATTTTTGTTATTGTTGTTGTGACTACGCATGCACCTTCAGCAAACTCATGACATTTTCTCAGTGTATGACAGTGGAGTTGAAATGCAATCATGTCATTATTTATTTGTACATGATGACTACATATGATGTTCCTGGTAGCCACATGTGAGAAGTGATGTTTTAGTTTGTTATCTCTTATCATTTAGATCCTGAAAACTACATAAATGTTGATCTCCGCATAAGTCAAAGATTGATACACAGCTTTGGATCTCTTCTAAATGTCATAACTTTTTCTGTGCTTTTATAAAGCCCAAGTCTTTAACTATAATTCTAGTAAGTAGATATAGGAACATATGATTTTTATCTCCTGGTTACTTAGCTGGAAGCTTGCATTTGGAGATTGTCTTATTAAAAGGCTAGTGATATATGGATTAAAAAGATTAGAATTAAGGTTTCATCTGTCTTTCACTGCTTATTAATTAAAGGCCTTAATTTGCTTATAGTTTACTTTTTTAATTCTATGTTATGATTGGATCACTGTAGTATTTAGAAGCTGCAACCAAGATCAAGGCTGCATTGTATTAAATTCTGAAAAACCACATAGTAAAAGGAAGCGCCTACTTGGCAGTTAAAATAAAACAAGATCTACAGGGATTGGGAAGGGACAGAAGTACCTTTCCTGACTGACTTAATAATTTTTCTATGGCAGACTGACTTGTTCAAGGTCACAGAAGAATACATTTCTGTATTGGTGAGCAGGTGGAAAAGAAACAGAGGATGTTTAATCTGCACTTTCATGTGCAGTTTTTTTACTCATTTCCTACAGAAATAAGACTTCTATGATCATGTTTGTGCTTTCCCCTCCTTTTTTTCCTCTCCACATGTAACTTTTGGATCCATTGACTAATGGAAACAAATTTGAGAAAGGAGTAAAAGTCTTAAATAGATTTGTGTTTCTACAAATTTTGTGAAAACGGATGCTAGGAAAAGGGAAGAAGAAACCACTCGATGCCCTTGCTATGGTAAAGCTGCAGCCTGAGATCACATTCACAAGAGAGAACCATGTGTATTCCCAGCCTTGGGAAAAACTTCTATACTGTCAGATCATCCCTCTTCCTATTTCACTGTAGGGCTCTAGAGCATAATGCACAGCTGTCCATGCTACATACACAGGTTTGATTTGGCTCCCATCTGCAGTGAAACAAGTAGTGTTCTCGGGGCAAGCCCTGGTGCAGAACGGAGGCTGCTTTTCTGCAGATTCAGTACTTGCACCGTACCAGCCAACAGAGACAAACAGATCTACAGGTTGCTCAGGGATGGGACTCATTCCTTTGTGCAGATCACAGAGGTAGCATAGACATAATCAAAGCAGAACTTGCACTTCTCAAACAAAAGATGCTCATCATTGGAAAGTTGGGCATACCTGTTCTGATGATTGTGAAACCATTTGTTTAATGATAATGTTGTTCTTGAATACGTATGGTAGGGAGGAAGAAGAATTCTTTTGGGAGGTCTTTGGAAACCTTTCTCTCAAACTGTAAGTCATTGGATTGTTTCTTTTTAGGAAGGAATTGGTACATCTTGCATCTTTGATTTTATGCTAATTTTCCTTCATATGGTCTGTTTCTGTTAAGAGCCTAGACTGTAGATCTGCACTGTGTCATGGTAAGCAGCATGTAGATTAGTGCCATGTGTTGAAGTTGGAAAGTTTCTTCACTTTTTTTGCTTGGTTTGTGGCAGCTTGTATTGAATAGTTTTCCCCTCCCCTTTTTTCTCAGTTGTGTGGTTAGGAATTGCTTTATTGCTTGTGTATCCTGCGGCAGTGTTTAATATTAGTTAGATGTTTGGCCATACGTACTTCCCTGAAATCTTATGTCAGTTTTCATTGATGGGGATTTCCTGGGTGCTCACGTGCCTTTCTTTTCTATCTTCTCACCAGATACATGTTTTGGGTAATAACAGAAGTGTTATACTATAAGCTGTGCTGCGTACCTTCTTTAATTATGAGACTATTTGGCTGCTCTCAAGACTTTTGCACAACTATCTTGCAGTAAATTTGAGCACATGTGCCAAACATGGTTGATTATTAAATTTATGTCATTTATCATTCCTCCTAAGGAGCTCCATCTTGCTATTCCTGATTAAAGAGCTTTGTGTGTAGTGAGCAGGGTTTTCAACCTCAACTTAAGCAGTTTATGTCTCCTCTTTATTTTTTCTTCCTCATTAATGATTATGCCTCTTTATAATTAAAAGCATCAATCATATCCATTTCCAGCTGAATTTTGCTAGACTGAGTCAAGCTTTTCACATACGACAGACTCTTAATTCCTCTGATCATTCAGATAACCCTTTCCACACTTTTTTTGGAGGAAGATTAATATAAAATGGTGGCTAGAACTGTACTTAATATTCCAGAATAATTCTTGCCAGGGCTTTGTATTATATGACAACTACTCTTTCTGCTTCTGGAAATTCTGTGTGTAATATATCTAAGGCCGCACATCTTATGGCTGCTTCACATTTGTTGCTAATAAGCCTGCTGCGATTGACTGGTTCTCTCTTGAGGCGTGCTTTGGTGAGCTTTCTGCTCCTTTGATTGTTTCATTATGTTCCTGTAGTTTCCTGTAGCAAAAGTTACATGACTGGAGGCACTCTGACCAGGCCATATGGTATAAAAGGGTATTAATGATGGGACGTGCATATTCCAGCTACTTTTTGGAAAAGGTGGAATGTAAATGCTGTCTGTATTTAATACTGCATCTGTTGACAGTGTATATAAGGCAAAAGGTGTTTGAACTTTGCCCCAAATGTTTATTCATATTAGCACTGTAAAGTGCTCAATGAAGTTCTAAGAAACTTATTTACTAAGAAATGTATTTAAATCCATTGTAGACTGTAGTACCATGTACCTTTCTCCAGACAGCATCAGCATCTCCTGTCCTGCCCCTCTGCCACTGCTCCAACCCTTGAGTGGGCCCTACAGGCAACTCTTTTTTCTTGAGTCTAGATTAGTTCCATACTTTGCTTCAGCGTTGTCCCACAACAGTTTGAACCAGCAAAAAGTGAATGGTGACCAAGTCTCAATTGCGTGGCAGGGAGGAGAGGCAGGACGGGGAAGGGACCACCCAAGGCCCACAATGCTGCATGTGGAGTCACTGAGGCTGCTCAAATGAAACAAGTCCTTCACCTGCGGTGTTCATGTTTGGCTTTGTAGGTGTGAGCTGGAGCAACAGGCTTACGCTGTACCTCCTTACCTGAATTAGGTGTATCGAGTACAAGAATTTTTACAGTAGTGTAATTTTTTATTCTCACCTCAATGGAGAAATAAACCAAAAATGTCACAGTACTAGAATTAGATGAAAAGCACGTATATCCCATAGGTTATGTATAGTGAGATGAAAACCTGGGTATTATTGGAGAGGAGCAGGACCTGCGAGCTCAGAGCTGCTGTACCGTAGCCTAAAAAGGCCAAACCAAGCAAAAATCCATTTGCAAACAGCCGAAGCCTGTACTCAGACACAGATAAGGTAGCACTTGACAACAAAATGGCTGTGGTCGTGGTTATAGGTGATCCGCAGGGGCGCAGCTGGAGGCGGCCGGGGGGAGGGGGAGCCCCGACAGTGCGGGGACGGTTCCGGGCGCCGCCGGGGCGCGGGGGCCCGTGCCGCGATGACCGAAACCGCGTCCCAGGCACTTACTGCGGGGCGCCCAGCCCCGGGTCGCGCAAGGCCAGCGGCTGCCGTCCCCGGCGAGGCTCTTCGGGCGGCGGCTCCCCCGGGCCGGGCCGGGCCGGG
>VXBO01010815.1:302498-391323 GCA_013400135.1 Rhinoptilus africanus | reverse complement strand
ATGCTGCGGGGGGGTGGGGGGTGGGCGGAGGGTGCTGCCGCGGGGGGCCCGGCGGTTCCGCTCCCTGGCAGATGCTCCGACCATTGTGCTTTTGCCGTTGCAAATAGAAACACCGCTCACCTCCTCACCTCTCCTCCTCCTCCTCCTCCCCCCGCCAAACAATAAATGCACACCCCTGGGCCCTCGGCGCTTCCTGACTCTGCTTCTCTTCTGCAGGTGTAGATCTAGAAGAGACTGGAAAGGAGGGTGGAAAAAGCAGGGAGGTTATGAGGCTTAATAAAGAAGGTAAGTGGATAGTGGTGGCACGCCTCTCTACCTGTCTGTGTCTTGGTGGCTGTGGGTGACTGTGGTTTGGCCTTGACAGGGTAGTCTGATAGGATGTGGATCTCTCTCTGCTGTGAAGAAGGTTTCAAGGTTGGATACACGCAGATGACTGTCACTGTGTCAACTTCTTCTGAAGTACGGGTATAACAGGTGTATGCGTGCGACTGACAGACATGGTAAAAGATAAGGCAATTTGAAGTCAAAAGACAACTACATGTCAGTGGCCATATTGGATCTTTCTTGAGGATCCTGCCTCTTCTTGGTGCAGCACTTCACTTGTTTCTGTGTAAAGATAAGCACATAAACATGTGCGTCAACTTTAGATGTTATATTATCATTGACGACTGTAGTGATAAACATTTTCACTTGCAGAGAGAAATGGTTTGTTACAATCTTTGAGTTCATTCACTTTAGCTCAAGTCGCGTTTTATTATTTCGTTTTCACCACTGAGCCTGACATACAGTCAACTTAGCGGCCAACAGCTAATATTATCTTACATTAGGCTAAACCATGCATATTATACAAAACCAAATATAATAGGTCATTTGGGCTGTAAGGTTTTCCAATGGTACCGTAAGTATGGATGGGCAAACTCCTGGCTAATGGTCTTTGCTAATATGCCGTGCCTGACACAGTTCTGTCAGTTGCGAGAGTAGAAACTTTAGTGGTGAGTGTAGGCAAATCAAATCGACACATTTTGTTTGTGACATGCGTCGTTAACATCATGCTGGGGTAACACCTAATGCAACTAGTGAAAGGGTTTGGGACATATTTTCACATAGCTTTCTGTTTGTTTCTGTTCTGTTAAGAAAGCGGTATACATATACAGCCTTTCTGTTGTGAAAAATACTTCTTGTAAGTTCATAACGAACTATGCCATCGTAATGAAACTTCCATGTGACTTACTGATGTTGAGAGAAATCCTGCTATTACCTGCAAAGTCGTAATGTATATTCTGAAATTATTTTAAGTTTCTTGTTACATTATAGTTGTCATTACACGTGCGTTTAATTTTAGCATCTTGGCAGCTTAAAGGAATCTTATGTTTTCTAAACAAGCTCTTGAAAAAAAGAATGAATCAATAACATAGATTTGTGTGATAAACTATAAAATTTCATGGAGTACACATCAACTAAAATTATTTAAAATACCATAAAACCTCCCTTTTGAAAGACCTCTACAGAGATGCCAAGCTTGATCATGTTCTTGTCTTGATTCTCAGATGCCTGAACCTCTCTAATTTGCCAGCCCA
The DNA here is from genome assembly GCA_013400135.1 of Rhinoptilus africanus. NCBI lineage: Eukaryota > Metazoa > Chordata > Aves > Charadriiformes > Glareolidae > Rhinoptilus > Rhinoptilus africanus. Next base: position 389,746 of record VXBO01010815.1, on the reverse strand, counting down.
AAAATAAGTTAGAGGCAAACCTGTGATTTACATGTAGTATATCTGTAGGTAAAAGGTTCGAGGCTCAAACAGTTTATATGTCTATCAGTAATGTTTGATTCAAAAGTAACTGAACAAAAATCTTGCTGCTGGAGCTTGACCTTCATAAGGAGCTTAATTTGTTGAGACTAAATGTTTTGCACCTAGAAGTCTTGGAAAACAAATTCTTATTATAAGCTTACTTGAGATATAAAGATTGAAGCACATCTCTGCTCCTTAGTCCATACCTAATATGCAGATTGTTTCCTAGAATGATTCAGTTTAGATTATCATACCTAGTCTATCATTGTTTATTTCTAGGAGGGGTTAGAGGCTGCATGAAAGAAGCTCTATTTAAACTCAGTGTCCAGAAAAATTATTTCCAAACAAGGTGTAATGTCATTGCTGACATTATGATAGTGACAGGTGTGAAACACTTACTAGCTTTTATAGTACTTACATTGTAACACAGTTTAAAAAACCAAAACTGACTGCTATATTTAGAAAATAAAAAGCTTTAGGAATTTTAGTGTTTCCAAGTAGTAACTTGCTTTGGATCACTTAGAAAGAACTTTCACAAAGCTTGAATAAATTAGTATGTGTTGAAATGTTTCTACTGTATTCACTTAAGCAGTCTGTTCATACAGGTGCTTTCACCACACCCATCTGTGTGTCTGAACACCCACTGTAAATCTTCTTGAGCCTCACTATCCTTATTAATATGGTGGGGAAAAATTTGAAGAGTTAGGTTTGTCTGCAGAAAACATTGCTCGTGTACTTGCAGAAATGCTGGTGTGCTTATTCTGATCTTGCACACATCTGTCATGTGATGTTGACTTTTTTTATTTGCTTTGTTCATAGACAAGAGTCAGGATTGTGCTAGATCTTAATGCCAAACCCAACTCATTTTTCTTTGCAATCTTACCTCTTTGTGTAGGCCTTCTTATGGCATTTGTGGTGCCAGGAGATGGTAAGCGGTGTCTTAGAAAAATCTGGTGTGGTAAATGCAAGAAAATATGGTACTCATACCTAGGGGACGATGGACAGACAGAACTTTTAAAGTATCAAAAATTACTGTCCTGTTTGATAAAGACAGTGTACAATCTGATCTTGCTGCATTTCTTGTAGGATTTGTCTGCATTTTGTCAGCTTTAGTTGACACAGCCAGGTTTACGTGGTCATTGACTTGTGAGAAGTTAAGCAAGGAGCCTTTTTAGACTAGTGAAACTGTGTGTGCAGAACGTGGAGGGGGGGAAGGGGTGGGAAGACAGTGGTCTTCTCCAGACCAAGGTGTTTCACTTTTTGGTATTGTAGAAAAAAATTATGTCAAAAAGTGCTTCCAGCTAGCTTCATCCCTGCATCGCTGCCTCCTTTCTGGTTGTGTACTATTCGGGTTTAGACTAGTGGGCTGCTCTTCCTCCTCTTATGACCTGGACAGGGACCTGGGTGGCAGCATTCCCTGGTGACAGTGGGGAGAAATACTGCCAAATCTCCACCTGCCAAATCTCCACCTGACAAAGTGGTTGGTACTTCTTAGCACATCCCCTGGGCAAAGGGGTCGCAGTCTGGCAGTGCTGTAATGTGATAATGCACCAAAGCCACATGCCCCCTGTGCCCCACCTTTAGGGCAGAAGTAAAGACACAGAAATACTGCTCATGGCTTTCCTTTATTCTACAGTGTATATGTAGGCAGCACAGAGGGAGAGAAATTTCCTGAACATTTGTTCAGTTTTGTAGACAGAGTTGCTTTTTGCATGCTAATACTTACTTTATTTTTCCTTTAGCAAATGGGGTATGTCCACAGGTGACTTTTACTGGCACGTAGATTTGGGGAGAGGAGATTGCAAAGTTGCAAGTGTTCACAGAAAATCAAAAATTTTATGCATAAATGTTTGTGCCAGAAAAAAAAACCCTTATCTGCTTATCTAATCAGGAAGCAGAAACAGTATTGTGTAACTTATCTGACAAATCACTACCAACCAACCAGCTTAGCTAAAAGAGGGGTTATCAGAATTGGAGCAGCGGTTAGAATTTATATTGAATTTTAAACAGTGGAATGGCGCGTCTGGAGAACTGAAGATTTTTTTTGTGCATAGCATACATAGTGAAAGGCGTCTATATTTAGTTGTCAATTTGTCTCCTGTAAAAAGTCACAGTAGCTTGAGGTTGATACAGTGATCTTTTATTATCAGTCATAACCTGTAACTGACTTCAGATTAATTTTGGAGGCGTATGTTTTACTTTATACAACGTTTAAGAAAATAGTAGAAGAATGTAAATCTTGTCTTACTTACAGAACTTTTAATAATAATAGGTTTAGCAAATGTGCAAGCATTAAGTGCCAGGAGTACCTTTAGGTAGGCACAGGCCATAAAGGAGCAAAAGATACCCTATCTATCTTCACTAACTACAGCTGGGTTAAATGTGACCTATGAGATTTAGCTCTGTAGCCGGGTACTTGATGTCATAGTCAACTTCAGTTTCCCAGTTCAGTGGGTTTGTATTATTGAGGTTTCAATCTGATGATGTGTGTGTTTTGTCTTAGATAGTCTTTTCACTAACCATACTGACTCATTATTGTTTAGTGTTACCGATGTTAGGTAAATAATTCTGTTCTGTTTTTCTGTTGTTGTATTAAATTTGAGATTCTCTATGCTTATTGTACAACCCCAAATTTGACCATTTTACTTGATGATTACACATGCAAACTGGAGTTTTAAATCTCTTGGATAGCTCTTTACAATATACTTTACCTATTTTGACTTCCCACATAAATATCTGATGGAAAGCTTTTTTCGTAAATGCTTTGGCAACACCAGAACAAAATTAAAGGGATACCTTTTAGTTTTGCTTTCAGGATTTTTTATTCTTCAGAAAAATATCTTGATGATTTTATCATTCTTTGTGGAAAAATAAGGAGTTAAGGATGTTGTGAGATGGTAGGAACACTTCTATAGGAAAAAAAGCATATAGCATACCACATTCTATTTTATAAAAAGCAAGAGGAAGAGAACTAAAATTATTTATGAGGAGATTGTGAAAGAAGAGGAGACAACAGAAACAGCTGGTTAATGTAAGCATAGGGATTGGAGTTGATTTTTTTTTGGTAATTATTATTTATTTTTTGTTTACTAGTGGTTTGCGTTTGTCTCCTTTAAAAGCATATCAAACAAAAACTTAAGAATAAGACATTCTTTCTTGTCTTAGCCGCCTTCGTCTTTCACCTTTTTGTGGTGTTAGGGAATGTTGGAAAGGGCTGAGAGGGAAAGGAAATTATAACAAAGTTTTAAACGCATACCCCAAAAGAAAGAGGTGAGGTTATTGAATTTGGACCATCTTAGTTGGTAATTTAGGGTTGGTGTTGATTTTGGTTTTGGTTTTGCAGTGGGCGAAAGAGATGTGTCAATGCTGTGTAGTTTTCTTTCTCTTCCCTGCGAGCTAATAAAGGTCTTCCAGAGATACTGGTTCTTAAACAGATGTAATATTCAGGTGGAGCTCCATGAGTGAAAGAATTGGCAGGTTACAAAACTGTGGCTGTTGTCAAGAGAAACTTTTTCTTGTTTTTCTTATCTTTATGCTGGGAATAAGAATAGTGAGCAAAGGCCCCCATGGAGGTTTTCTTTATTTTTCCCTAGGGTGAGAAATGACAGTAGGATTGAATTCTGGTGAGCTTCCTGGTATTTAAATGCCTTATCAGTTTAGTATATGATATCTGACTTGGATTTTTTTTTAATTTTTTTTTCCCCATGGACAGCTTCTGCAGGGGCGTGGTGTGGCTCCTGGTTGTGGCTGTCACCTCATTTAATGCATCTCAAGGAACAGTGACAGAGGAAGAATGAAACATTATGTATGATAGTGCCCAGAAATTTAGTCAGAATTGTAGTTTATCCTTATAGTTACATAGTTATTTTCTGAAAGCTGTCCTTTAGTTTCATCAACCCACACACTGGATAAAAAGACTGGAGTAATGGTAAAGCTCTCTGATCAGACATTCTCTGTTTTGAATCAGGATTTTGATGTTTTTGGATATGTATCTAAAACTGTTGTTCTATAAATGACTTCTTTAAAAATTCTGGTTCTGTTAGGTGGCACGTATCTTGATGGAATTCAGGTGATATTTCTCCCAGTATTTGTGCAACAGTTATTCTGAAGAGGTTAGTTTGTCTGTAATTTAAGGTACCTCTTTTGAACGCTGGACGGGAAACCGTGTGTGGTTTTCAGTCAACTGACAGTGCTGTCACTAAAGATCTGTCTCTGACATTCCTTCTACTTGCTGTAATTTATAACAGGACTTGAGAAAGAGGGAAATGACGTGTTTACTAGAGCATACCCCAAGCCCTGTTGTCACCACAGAAAATGAAATTACTTCTTACATCTAACTTTGATTGAGATACAAAACCATGTGTGTTTACTTGTTGATCTGCCTCTGTCTATGCTTAATAGTTTATAGATGAAATATAGGTTTCCATGTATAAAAAAAGACTATGCAAGAGTTGAACCATTTCTACTGTGAAATGGAGTAATTTCCTTGAAATTGGCTTTTTGTTCCTAGATAATTAAAAATTAGGACATTATCAGGTTCTGTTATACCTTTGAGGCAAAAAATGTTAGCCATTTAACCAAAGCTGAGGTGTGTGAGATGGAAGCAGTGGAAAATCCTATAGAAAACACGTTTCAAATCACATTTTGTTTAAGTTGTGGATCACAGGAGTCCTGTAGGCACCTGTAGGCAGCATAAGTTTCTGGTAGTCCCAATGAAAGTTTAGATTTGTAACACTGCATGCATTATTAAGAAAGATCATCTCCATAAAAATAGTGTATAGATGTGAGTATTCCTTAAAGGGTTAACAGCACCATACCGTTATATAAGTGCCATGACATCTTGTTTTTAAGAGTAATTTTGGAATAACTAGCAAGAAAGATTTTCAGTTTATATGGGCATGGATTCATTCACTGGTTCTCTCTGTCTTCCAAGTTCAACTTGGTGCAGAAGTTCTTCAGCTTGTCCTTGGAAAAGCTGATTTAGGAGTTAATTAATGGTGCAGGATGTCAGGTGAAGTTGGTGTCTTTAGGTAATTTATATGCCAAAAAACCTAGGGTGAACGCTGTCATGACATGGTAAAGGTGTTTGATAGAGGTCTCTCAGCAAGCCTATTGCAAAGTCTTTGATGGTTCTTTTGCTGGATGAGAAAGATAGACACTATGTGGGTAAAATGATCCCATTTTTTATTGTAGTGCTGTGCAGCTGTCCAAACTGACTCAGATTGGAGATGGAATCCAGCACAGTTACTTAAGGCCAATGTGGGGCAGCGGAAAACCAACTATTGTATGCATCGTTTCTCTCTTTTTCTTTTTTTTGTCTCTTTCTATGATCGAATGTTGATGATTTTAAGGGAGTGATTTTGTCATAACTTGTTGTATGGCTTATTAAAAGTTATTCTTGAAAGCCACTGATGTTGCTGGAAAAGTGGCCTCTCTGATTGCTCTTGGTCCTTTATTCAGTGGAAACAGAGATGTCTTCCTTAGTTCTGAAATGTTGTGCTTAATATTCGCAATTTCCTTTCATAATTTACTAAGTTATCTTAATAATGCAGCCCTTAAGCCCAACACATCTTACTATTTATCTGTATTCTTGACAGCAATTAGAATTTAGCATTATTTGGTCTTGCTGCTTTTTGGTTTCCGTGTGCGCGCATTTACAAAATGTATGGTGTTTGTCAAAAAATAAGTGGAGTTTGCTGAGATCAGAAAGAGCATCAGCTAGAAGTAGCAAAGAACTTGAAGACAGTTCAAGTCTTTGGTTCTATTCTAGGTTCTGCACAACCACTGATACCAATGTACGTGTAGCGCAGTTTCACTTAATCCCTGGGCCCCTCCTGAATCATCTGTAAAACGGAAGCAGTTGTATTGTGACAGAGCTGTGCTCAGTGCACAAGGGGTTTAGGCTTGCTTCCCTTTCCGTTCTTTTGGAGCAGGTGTTCAGCAGAAGAGACAGAAGGGTGACTGATGAAGTAACGCTAAGACATAAGAATGACTGTCAAAGGGCAAGAGTTCATGGGGCTTGATTCTGTGTAGCAATCTTAGCTGTGCTCTTTTCTTTGTTTGTTTTGTTTGTAATTTTTTCCTAATATACAGTGTTCGATGCTTTCTGTCTAGTCATTCTTTCTCTTCCTTTTCCTACTGCAAGGGGCTAGATATAGTGGGTGGGCACAGACTGGGAGTTTGAAATTATGTTTAAACACTGCTAATATTGTATAAGTAATAGTTGTTGACAAATTTATTGGATCAAAAGTGCCTTCTCTAGAAAGACAAAACAGGATGGACTGAACCTCTCCAGTAGGAGAATAAGGTGACTTCAGCTTGTCATTGTTCTGAGCTGAAATGGTCAGAATGGAAGCAGAGATTTATAGAACTGTAAGTCATCATGTGTGTTCATCTTTGAATCTCTGGTAGGTATTCCATCCTCAAGTGGCCTTTAGGCTGGCCTCTTGTGATTGTCCAGATTAGATAGATTATCAGGTGGTAGTTACCTTATCCAGTTATTTTTTTAAGCTGCTCTTAGCTGTGTCTCATTGAGACAGGATGCTACTGATGATGTAAATCTGAAAAGTTTGTTGGACCCATGCCACCACAACAACCACTGACAGAGCCGAAACCTTCTTTGTTTGGGGTTGATAATGGAGACAGTCAGAGGACAATGGTCTGGATTAATATAAGTAATTTATCTGTTGCTGCCATGATTAGGGAGGCAGTATTAATATTTGCACGATCCTAGTGCCTAGCAGCGCTATCAGTGACTAGATGCTACTGTGCAGGGTACCAGTGCAGCGAGGAAGGGTGTGTGCATGTGTGTTGTGAAATCGTTGTGCTGCAGAAAACTTATCTTTTAATACATGACAAACCAGGAGCTTTAATATTGACAAACAAAAGCACTTATTTGCACAACATGATAGGTGATAGACTTTAGCCGAAGCTAAAGTGGCTTTCTTAGAACTGTGGCAAGGAAAGCTCTAAGGTGATGTTCAGAGGGTAGTGAAGTGGTTTTGCAAAAGCTTGGAAGGTGTCCTTATTTAAGTGTGGAAGTTGACCTGAATGAAAATACAGACTGGTTGTTAAAAGCTTAGTAAATGGATACTGACATCATGAGCCAACTAGACATGTGAGTAAATGGTGTGACAGCGAGTAGGATGCAGACAGTATAGGGTAAGTGAGACAGAGGAGCCTGGAGAGCAAAGACGAATCGTTCCCAGTGTTGAAAGTTGGAATGAAGGATTGTGTGTACAAGGATGCAGAGACAATAATGGTAGATCAGTGTGACAATATAGAGGAAATAACTTTTGGAACAGTGTTAACAAGCAAGGTAATGTTTGTCAAGACAAAAAAGAAGAAAATTTTAGTAACAAATGTGAAATGAAGGCCCAGACAAACCTTCAGCTCCGAAGATGTTTAGAGAAAACTTTGTCCGAAGGATGCAAGCCAGGAAGAGTCATTTAGATATAGATGTAGCCTCTGAATCAACAGATCAAGAGACAAGTCATTGTCAAAGGTGATATATATATCCGAATGATGGGCAAGATAACACTGTCCATAGTGAGCAAGAAAGGAGGAGGAGAAAAGAGGGTGGGAGAGGTGAGATCTAAGTTCTGTTCTAGCTGTACTGAGCTGAAGCTGTCAGCTACTTAGTGACAAGAGGTGTCAGAAAGATAAGCTGAGATTTTTTTGTTTAGAGACCTGTCTTCTTAGAAGCTAAGTTTGTGGATGAAATTCCCAGACATAAGGGAAGGGGCAAAAGATGTAGCTCAATGGAGCCCTACTAGAAGACAAAGGAGCAATGAAGAACCTTCCAGTGACCTGTGAAGCAGTTGGTACGGGGAGGAAGGGAAGCAGGAGGGAGTAGAGTCATGGAAGTCAGAAAAGGAGAAAGAATGCTTCAAAAGGAGAAATGGGTTTAATTTGTATGAAAAACACACGAGAGTTATAGAAGGTAGAAATGATTAACTTATTTTGATGTTGCAACAGTAAAAGGTTTCTAGACATTTTAGTGAAAATGGTTTCAGTGTAGTACAAGGGACAGCGGAAGGGAGTTTAGGCTGAAATTAGATACAAATTAAAAGTGTAATTTGTTATCAAATGGTTCATAATGAGCTTAGAGGTGAAAGGATAGAAAGAGAAGTAGTGTAGTTAGAGAAGCAAGGGGTCAGAGGTAGATTTCCAAACACAGGAAAGACGAGTTGGCTGTGCTGCTCTTCTGTCGGAGCAAGAGAAAGGAGATGTGAGGTATGAGGTGATGGGAGTGAGGCAAATGAAAAGAGTGGGACAGTTGTGTTTAGTATCTATGGTACAAGGGAGAAGGGAGAGCTCTAATGAAGAGGAAGGGAGTGGGAAGGGAGAATGTGAAATGATTATTATGTTTTCTGGCTTTCTCTTGGGATAAATATTTGCATTCTATTGTGGAGAAAGAAATAGATACAAGAGAGAAGGTTTGAGGAGTGAGTCAAAAGTAGGAGGAAAAAAGGCTGAAATTGCAGGTGTGGGTTCAGCTCAACTGGAGGAATGGCACAGCTTAGTAAGCAGCAGGAGAGAGAGAGAAAATGTACAATAACCTCATTTCCAGACTGGTTTCCTTTTCCACTGCAAATTCTAGGACAGGCAAGAATAAAGTGAAGGAAATGGATATTTAAGATGAGCATGGCTTCAGGATTGGTGGAGTTGAACCTAGTTATGAGAAGGAGAAGCAAAAGCCATCAAGGGTGGAAGAGAAAAGGGCAAAAATATTGTGTTAGTGTGAAAGAGGGTGGAGTTCTGCATATCAGAAATAATGGGGTGGGAATAATAAGCAGTGCTGAGAGAGTAAATTGATGCCATTAAGTATATGCCAGGTCAGCCTTTGAGTCAGGTTCTCAGATGAAAGATTCTTTTGGAGATGACTGGAGAGAAGACTGCTGGCAGTTTGTGCTCTCTGACAAACCCATGCTTGAATCCATAATGTGCCTTTGAGAAAGTTCAAAGCTTTGAAGAAGAGCAGTGTTTTGGAGAAATCCAGAGAGTATTAGTTGCCTTTTGTTCCAAGAAGGGAAAAGAGTGTGTAGATCATGGCTGTGGCAGCAGAATGCTTCTGTGCTTTGGTGACTGGTCATACCTATGACATCACGTGATGGACATGACAGTAGTTTGCTTGCTGGTTTCTAGCTTAGTAGTTCTGTTCTTTGCAGTCCATCATAAGTAGATAATATGTCTATGTGATCTATCGTATACTGACACTGAGCGTCCTGCTTCCAGAGCCAAGACAAGGCCATGGGATAACATTATCATGGACTGGGCCTCGGCTAATGTACTGCACAGGGTGTATCATCAGAGCTTGGGCGCAGTGCTGCAGTAAACATCGTTATACGGCTTTTGCTTGTCTTGCAGGACAAAGCAAGCTTGTTGCTGTCTACATGGTATAAGCAGGCATGCTTTATGATACAGCACTTTTTAATTATTATTTATTTTTTTAAGAAAGCAGGACTTTGTGATTTTTGAGGTGTTATGTGGAATGGCTGTCATTTACGATGCAGACTCCTTAGTGTTTATGAAGTTAATCTCAGGTTTTTGCGTTGCTTTAGTAGATCTGAACATCTGTATAAGGAAAGAGACAGGAAGCGGAGAATGCTGCAGGAGAGAGTTGTTTGCTCACACACAGAGGATTGAGCTGATCCTTTGACTTAGAAGGTTTTACACATTCCCTTGCCTGCTTTTCCCAAGCAACTTTCTGCCTGTCCCTATATGTTATTAACATTTAGTCATCTCAACAGCTTATACGCATTGTCTTGTGGAGTTACTGAGAAAAACAGAAAGGAAAAAAGTCTTCAGATTTTCTCTTCAGGGTCTCTCAGGTATTTTTTGTGCACTGTCATAAAATTTTGTTGTTCTAGTCTATATTCATGCTTTTGTTTTATTTTTCGCCTTTTAGAAGACTTGGAGAAGCTTGGTCTCTTTCAAATATACTAAGAAACCGAGTGCATAGCAATGGAAACATATAAGGAGAAATGGAGAAAAAACATTTAAGCTCTTGACATTATGATGAGCTGTGTGTATAGCACGTTTAATAGAGTCTTTGTGCATTCTATGCTTGGTGTAGGTTTTCTTCAGCTATTCCCCTAACTCGCAACACACTGGGGGTGTGAGTATTACCAAGCCTTGTAGGTATTTAGATTCTGAAAGAGGTAATGCAGCTTTACATGCTGTTGGATTTCTTCTTCATCAGAAAAAAATATTTTTGACTGCATCTCTAAAGGAGAGAATGCTACAGTTTTTATTTTGGGCATTTATTATTGTTTCCAGCTTTTCAAGATACCTGTCACTATTCTGTTTGTTTTCCAAGCTCTTTTGCAAATCAAAGCTATTATAAACCTTTACTGCTTTCCTGGAAGATCAGAACTTATCCTAAATGTGGTTTTTGGTATGTTCGGTTTTGTATTTTGTTTGGGTTTTTTTTTAATTTCTTGTTCTTAAGGATACATTTGGAAAAGTTCTAGAGAGATGTGTAACATGTTCAAATGATGTAACACATATAAATGTGGTAACTTTAAAAATCAGTAAGGGATGGTGTGTATTTAAGAGAGCTTACAATGCACTTCAGACAAAGCCATAAGCAGTATGTTGTGAAGACAAAAATTGGTCTATGAATGTTGAAATTTCATGCAGGCAGCTATTTTAAGGAAGAATTTGAAGGAAGCAGAGAATAATTAGTTGATGTGGAAAAGGAGGTATCAAAGCTGATAGTATAGTGCACAGGAAAGTAGTGTACAGAAGAGATTTCTAGTGAAAGGAGTTTATTAGTAAAAATAAACTCTCCCTGTTTTATTGATATTGTCTTACTGTCTTGGAACTCCGAAGTGAAACTAATTGTAATTGCCAAACTGCAAAAATAACATAAATACTGAAAGATAAATCTTAATCTTCCTTAACTCTGTTCCCTAAACATGCCCTCTGTTCTCCAAATACTTAAACATTCCCTTCTTTATTAGGCTTCAGCCTTGTCCGTTCTCTTGAACGGTGCCCTAGTTTTGATACTAGACAAAAAGTGAAGAGAAACTAACACATTATGTATGCAACAACATTTATCATTCTTTCATACTCCTCCTCCTCCTTCTTCTGTATTAGTTCTACGCCCATTTGTTTGTATATTACAGGATCAGAGGATAAATGACATGCAAAATTCTAAGCAGCTTTGACTCTTATTATGGACTTTCAACCTTAGAGTGAGTCTGTTGTGTCCAAATTCCTCTGAAGTTTGAATTTATTTCAGGAGAACTCCTTGAATGTGGGCTTTTCATGGCAGAATTCTGACATGCCATGTGCAGCCATAGAGTGCTATGAGAACAATACACAGAGCAAGGGCTTTTAAAAGCTTTTTCGTTTTAATGCTATGAGATTGTGAGAGAGAATTTCCTTGTGTTCGAAATTAAAGCTGCTTTGAGTAGTAATCGGGACAGTGTGTGTATATTCAGAGGAAGGGTATGAAATGTGGTTTACGTCTACAGCCCACCTATCAGTGTGAGGAGAGGCAGAGAGGGCGAGCGAATGGGAAGAAATCATGAGAATAAGCAAGTTGACTGCTGATAATGTTTATAGATCACCTTTCATTGGAAAAAGGCCCAAAGTGTTCTACCAGGTATGTGTAGAAATGAATCCGTTTGTCACTGAAATGGGGCAGGGGCATCTTTGAATGCAGGTATGGCTGCTGCTGAAAGCCTAATCCTACCTGCACGTTCAATAAATGAAAGAACACTGAAAACCTTCTGTGTACCGATCGGGTGTAATCCAGTACTCACTGAAATATGTTCTTGCATAATGATTTGGAAGGGAAAGGAACAATACCTTATTTCTAGATTACAAAGAGAATACAGGTATGTAGAATGTATTTCCAAATGGAGACCAGTGACAAGTGGAGTCCCTCAAGGATCAGTACTGGGACCAGTCTTGTTTAACATCTTCGTCAGCGACAGGGACAGTGGCATAGAGTGTACCCTCAGCAAGTTTGCCGATGACATCAAGCTGTGTGGGGTGGCTGACACGCTGGAGGGAAGGGAGGCCATCCAGAGGGACCTTGACAGGCTGGAGAGGTGGGCCCATGCCAACCTCATGAAGTTCAACAAGACCAAGTGCAAGGTCCTCCATCTGGGTCGGGGCAATTCCAAGCACCGATATAGGCTGGGCAGCGACTGGCTTGAGAGGAGCCCTGAAGAAAAGGACTTGGGGGTACTGGTGGACAAGAGGCTCAACATGAGCCATCATTGTGCATTTGCAGCCCAGAAAGCCAGTCATATCCTGGGCTGCATCAAGAGAAGTGTGGCCAGCAGGTCGAGGGAGGTGATTCTCCCCTCTACTCTGCTCTTGTGAGACCCCACCTGGAGTACTGTGTCCAGTTCTGGAGCCCTTACTACAAGAAAGATATGGACATGCTGGAACGTGTCCAGAGAAGGGCCACGAGGATGATCAGAGGGCTGGAGCACCTCTCCTGCAAAGACAGACTGAGAGAGTTGGGGTTGTTCAGTCTGGAGAAAAGAAGGCTTCGAGGAGACCTTATTGTGGCCTACCAGTATCTTAAGGGGGCCTACAAGAAAGCTGGTGAGGACTTTTTAGGATATTGGGAAATGGTAGGACAAGGGGGAATGGACCATGAGGGTGGTGAGACACTGGAACAGGTTGCCCAGAGAGGGGGTGGAAGCCTCATCCCTGGCAGTTTTTAAGGCCATGCTGGGTGGGTCTCTGAGCAACATGATCTAGTGGGAGGTGTCCCTGCCCAGGGCAGGGGGGTTGGAACTGGATGATCTTTAAGGTACCTTCCAACCCTGACAATTCTATGATTTAATATTAAAAAACAAACAAACAAAATAGGCAAAATGACCAAAGCACGTTCCCTTTCCCTGTGAGAGGTCATGGCAGGCTTTACTGACTAGCACTCTGTTTACCAGTTTCCAAAAGATGATGGTCCCATTGGCACTAAATTTTTCTCATTAAAATTAAGCAGTGATCAAAGACTGCCATTTTTCAGAATACATTGTTGGGATTAATCTTTCTATCAAAGAAGTTACCCAAACCAAGCTTGTTAGAATAGACCAGTTCTTATTATAGCAAAAAACCACAGTACTTCACTATATTTTAGCAAGTCACCACAAGTATTAGTATGATGCTTTACTACCTTTTTAAAATTACTTAAAAGTAGCATTTGATGTTACCACTCCAAAAGGTAGTTTGCTTCCTCTTTTCCTGTGCAAACATCACTAGCATAGTCTTCTGCATCCAGTGAGGACCATGGATGCTTTACCAGATATAATAGGATATGATCTTATAATCTCTTTTTCTGGGTGGTTTTTTTTTTTTTTTGGCTGTTTGTATTTTGTTTGTGTTTGTGGAAGTGGTCATCCCAGATACTTCATGATTTTACTTGGATTCTTTTTTCATGTGATACAGTAACAGTTGAAGATTATAACTGGCAATTAATTTTCACTACATGGGTAGATTTATAACATTAGCAAATCCTCCATGACTAGCCTGCAGCTCTGCCTTTTGTCTGGTAGAACACTGCCTCTAGCTTGAAGCAATTTTTCTTTGTGCCCACTGGATTTTGCTGAAAATAACATCTACTGTGGCCACCCGGCACCTCAAGAGGTGAATATACAAATGAGCATCGTAATGCCATAGTGCAAAATAGGCTGGGAGTGGTGGGTTTATTGAATGAAATAAAGCTACCCCTTTAAACTACGAAATTGGGTAACTGTTACACAATTGTAACGTAATCATTTTCTCTGCAGTTTTTCTCTTGTAAAATACAGACACTGAATTCATACATTCCATAATATGTAGAGCTTATGCTTTGAGGTTAAAAAAAAAAATATATTTTTTACGTATAACAAACGGAAGTAAATTTGGTCATGGTCTGTTCTGAATTTGTTGTGTTAGGAAGAACTTGTATCTGGAATATAAACAGGGAAGGAAGAATTACCTTACAGGGTTGATTAATGTAAGTATTACTCCCTGGGCAAAGCAGTCTTGAAGAAGGCTGGAACTGCATGACTGGGAAATGGAGTAGGAGGGAGGTGAATACTACTACTTTTTGTATAGCTTTTCTGAAATACTCTATCCCTGTTCTGATGTGCATGCTCTACAAAGGTGTTGGAAAAACTGGAAGGAGTTCAGAAAAATCTACATTAATTTGAGGTCTGGATAATCAGCTTTAGAATGGAAGATTTAAGAAGCTCAATCTATTTAGTTTATCAACAGACGGTAGAGGCTACCTTTTAAGTCTCTAAGTACTTAGATAGGGCGAAGGTATCTGACAGATAGTTCTTTGTCAGCTAGATTAAGGGGATTCTCATGGCTGAAAGCTGAAGCTAGATCAATTCGGACTAGAAATAAGGTGCAGTTTTCTAATGATACAATTAAATAGGAACAGCTTATCAAGGGATGTAGTAGACTCTCTGTTGCACAAAATCCTTGCATAAGACCCTGGTGCTTTCCCAGAAAGGATGCTTTAGCCAGCCAGAAAGCTTGAGTTTGAAGCTAGAATAATGTGATGAAATTCTATGGCCTGTTTTAATGTAGAAATTCAGTACAGGTCATAAGGAAGATTTTTGTTCTTAATTCTCCTCCTCCCTAAAATTTCATACATTTTAAGTGCTTCTTTTGTTAAAAGAGAAGTTTATGTGAAAGATGAGGTGATCAAAGCAAAAAGGCAGCTTTCCAGACGGATGGATGAGAAGAGACCATCCTTTAATAGCAGAGAAAAGAGAGAGTAACGCTTTCCACTTTCCCTTTCTCTTTTCCTGGTAATCAAAACCACAAACACCCCTCCGGTCATTAATTCTAAGCATAACTTAATCATTTACCAATATACTTGTTAGCCTTCTTGGAAGAACTGCAGATAGTTTGTGCTTTCATGTAACATTCATGTAACCGAGTGCCTTCTTTGGCTTTACTTCATTTGCAAAGCAAAGCAACCTTTGTTAACATGTTCTTCCTGGTGCTGCCTTTTTGTCCATGGATTTATGAGGACATAGCAGGTCAATCTTTATGGTAAGGTAAGAGGCTCTGTAGTTTCTAATGAATTATGTGAGAGCTCTTTTTGTCCTGGTTTTGCAAAAGAAATAGTAGGAATCTTTTGAAGGACATTAGTGCTTACATCATTTTGTTTGCCTCTGTTGTAAAATCACCACCAGTCTGAGTGAAAGTGTCACCTTTTCTCTTGGTTATGCCCACAGCAAGGCCAATAAATGCTGATTTGAGGTACTGTTCAACTTAGATGAGAGATGTTGTGCATGTAGGGTTAAAGGAAGCACCTAACCTACTTTCGGTGAAGACGCACTTTCAGAGGTTTCCCCAGTGTCAGTGGTCTTGTAAGCGCTATATACAAAATAAGTGGAAAGCAAATGTGCTGTATCTCGAGTTTATAAATTCTCTTTCCTCATCGCCTTACCAGAATTGCTGGCTCCAAAAACTTGTAACAAGCAGGAGCATGAACTGAGGTTCTAAAAAAGAAAAAAATACAATATTGGATTTCTTTTTATGAAATGTTTGGGGTTTGGGCCTACACACCCAACAAAAACAAAAGAATTTCAGGACTGCAGAATGAATGGATTTAGTTTTGTGTGGTTTTACCTGCAGTTGGAAAGACTAAAACAAACTGTGAATTGGAAGATGAGGTTTGCTCCAATTGTGCATTGATTTGTGTTCCGTTCTAGAGCCATGTGAATTCTCTGTGCTGAGCTCAGGCTATTTCTGGTTGGGAATGTGCAGGGTCATACATGTCCTGTTCTACCTTGTGGTAGTACTATGAGGGGGTTCTACAGGTCCAAGGAATCTGAGTCTTCCTCAGTTCCTAGTTGCTACCTGTGACAAGGTGGCACAGCTTGACAAGTGTCTGATCCATGACTTCTCAGTTGAGTAGTTACAAAATATTTAGAAGTTTACACTCTGAGTCAGATTTAGTGTGTCACCTTTCTGTCGAGATGGACTGAATGTTTGGACTGAGTGTCTGTCATAGTCCCCTCACTATGCAGATCCCTCTGTCCACAATTTCACAAATGTTGGATTAGGCCAGGATTTACCACTAGGCCAGTATTCTCTGCAGAATGCTAACCACCATGCTAAGATCAAGCAAGTGATTGGTCTACTTAAAGTTCCCAGCATTATTTAATCCATTTTTGCATTCAGGTAAATTGTATTTGAGACTATGGCAAATGCAACAACAAAAGATGATATTTGCTTTGACGTGTAGCACTAATAAGGGTTATTTCTAATCTGAAAGCAGGAGTTCAAGAAGACAACTGATGTCCTGCAGTAGGGACAGATTCAGTAAAAGCTGGAGGAAGCTGTCAGATAAAGTTGTTCTGCCTGTGTGGTGTGACCAGCTGAGGTAGTGGTTTGATGGGCTGTATTAGGCAGATTTATCTCACTATTGCTGTCAGATAAAGATCTATAAAATGTATGGAAACACCATTGTACTGTACACAAAGCTTCACCTTCGTGTGAGGTAGTATTCCTCATCGCTGTTATTCAAGCTGGAAGTTAAGAGCACCAAAGTTCTTATTTCTCATTTGCCTTCTACAGGAGCAAGGTACATGTTGAAAAAAATCATGCTCTAGATTGTCATGCCACAGTCTCGAAGTCTAAATGGATCGGGACCGTCATCTTCCAGAAGTTGTGCTTGCTTCAGGAGAAACAAACTTCAGAGCCTCATATAGCATATGATGGCACCAAATCATTCTGGTTATTTCCTTGGCTCTTTGTATCAGTATCCTGCCTATCAAAAGGCATCTTGAACCATGTGTTTCAATCTGATGTCTATTGATCATGAAGAAGCCCTTTCTCTCTTCCCTACTCCCCTTACCAAAATGTCAAGGTGTGCTACTGCGGGAGACAAATGGCAGCAGTGATTCATGCCAGAAGAGTTCCTGTCCTGAATGGCAGTGGTGTGAAGAAGCCCATTAGCTCTTGCTAAACAGTATGTACTTGATATGACACATAAGTCAGATGCCAGCTCCAGGAGAGGAGTAGTTCCATCTCTGTCCTTCTGATTGAACTGTGAAACTCTACTTTCTTACTGCCAGTCACCTGCTGAGAGTGAGCCACACTGACCTGTCAGGAGGAAAAAATGTTGCTTTTACGATAGTGACTCTTCAGGATGTTATAGGCAGGGTAGGTTCTGCAGCATGGGCTTGGAACCGTGGGACTGAAATACTTTGTACTGATGTGGGAGCTAAAGGATGCAGAGACCGAGTGTGCAGTCCTGACAGTTGCATCAGGCCATCTTTTAAATTGTGTGCTGGATAAACGGGCAGCAAAGTTTAGTACAAATACACATTTGCAGTCTGAAAAAGATCTAAAGCACACAAAAAGGTTAGCAGGAACAAGATGAAGGGTGGCACTGCAGATTTGCTAGATTTATATACTGAAAATCTACTGGCAGATTACATCAGAGATCCTAAAAATATATGTATATGTGTATACATATATTCATCTATTTCTAAAATTCTCTGTAGTCATGTTTGCTTTGGGGTTTTGAGACTCTTCTTAAGTATATGGTGATTCAAAATGACCCTCTTTTAAGGCATCAGTTATGGTACCTCATCTGGTGTTACAACTTTTATACGGTGTGCTTGGGGGTCTTTTGACTAAATGAAAGCTGGTTTTAATTTGTGATGCATTGGAGAATATTTATCTTATTTAGCTATTCATGTTTTAATAATTTTAAAAATTATGAGAAATTAGAGTACTGTTATTTATCAGTCTCTCTCTTGCGTTTCTTATTTTGTTTCAGCTGTCTCTTTTATAGGAACTGGGTTTAGCTATATAAAGTATGTATTATATACTCTTAAGAGGAACTAGTGTTCGGGGGTTGGTCAATATATGGTGATATTATATAGTTGGTATTTTTAGATGATCCTTGTCCGTTGTCATTATTTTAGGTAGACTTACTCTCTTACAGGAATGCCTTTGTGAGAATTCTCTCAGCGATATTGCAGCAAAAGCAACATTTACAAAAGAGCGAAAGCCTGAACCTTCGGCTTATATAGATACAAAACTTCCACGTGGATGCTGCTTTGAAAGAAGTCTAGTGCTTAAATAGTCTTCACTGCAGTATCTACTATACTGTCTTCTGCGGGTGTGGAGACCAGTTTGCCCTTGCCTGTATTACCATCCAGACTGTTTTCTGCCCTGATCAGGTGACCTGTAGTTGACATCTGCTGTCAGTTAAAGATTGCTGATGGCCTTGGTGTGTAGAGGTCTTCCCCTGTGGCCTGGGGACAGTGAGTCTGGCTGGGCACGTGTCACTTTCATTTGACGTTGTTTTTCTCTGCTTATCACCTCCTCCAGGAGTGTAACAGTGAATGGAGGGAAAGGGTGTTCAAGAAGAAAGTCAAATCTCAGATGTCCTACTATAATAAAATACCTGAAGTCTGGAGATTTTTTTTTTCTATAAAGGCAAATAAGGTAAACATGGTACTTAGGCATTTGAAAAGTGTAGCTTTCTTTTCAGGTTATTGTAGGTTTTATTTTGGTTTGACTAAGGGTTTACCCTTTCAGGACCAATGAGCACAGTTGTGATGCTTTAGTAATACACTTGTCTAAAGCACTTGGCAGGCTGCTAATAAATTAAGCCGCTCAAGCTTTCTGTGAAGTGTCACAGATGGAGAAACTTGCTCCAAACATAAGATAAATCTCCAGTTGTGTTGCTGGAGTGCTTTGGTTAGATGCACCCTCATTTGGAGATTGTATGAGGATGAGGTGAGTAAAACAAAAAATAAATAAAAAAAATTCTGCATGTAATTGCATCACCTGGCACATCTTCAACGACATTGCCCAAAGATCTATATCTTGTTATTTACACATTGTAGCTAGTTGCATCTGTACAGAGGCTACATCCTCTTTGCCTCACTTTGAGTAACCATTGATATTTTTGTGAAGAGCAGGGCAATGAAGGACCAGGTACATATGTGGGAACTTAGAGACTGATACCAGCCACAGCTTTACACTGCTGTTGGCAAGTTAAGTTTTAATTCTTCCTTGGAGGAGAGAAAACCTGCTTTTCCATATCTCTCCTGAGTGTGCCAATCTTACTGGACTATCTTATGGAAGAGATTTTGTCATCAGAACAGTTGTGCTTTTTTTGTTGTTGTTGTTTTCTATTGTTATGTTTAAAGCTTTGCTGTACTTTCAGTCAAACAAAGTTAGGTCCTTAGCAAAATCCAGGTGTCTGTCCAGTCAGCACTGGTGAAACTTACTTTGGAGTGTATTATTCATACAGGAATATTTGTGGACTGCGTTGTATTAACCTGTGTATTGAAGCTTCAGATAGCTTTGAATTGTGGGGTTGTTTTCCTCTTAGATCCAACCTGCTGACAGAGTAGCAATTTAATGCTACTGTATATATTTCATAGCTTGAAGGAGGCTTCCCTTCACTTCAGCATGCATCAGCTCATTGTTTTCTTTTTATGAGAGCGAAGTCAGAGTGTTCCTGGGGAGCTGATTCATTCAGAGATACATTTTGCAGCAAGGGGCTTGCTGTTGAATGTGGTACTGTTTTTTACTTGGTTTTGAGTTGCTGCTTTGAGTTTTCTGCAGTAAATTTGCTTTTAATTAGAGGGATTTGGGCAGGTGAAAGGGCAAAGATGGCTAGAGGTGAGAGGAAATTACCCTGGAGAAGAAGGATAGGGAAGAGGAGCAGGGGGGATTTCACACTATGGTAGAGTTTTGGGAGTGTATCTTCTGAAGTTTTTGAGAATTTGTCCTGGCTAGTAGTGTGCCCTCTTGCCTAATTTGCTTTATGTCTAAGTGCTTCAGATATGCCTAATGGGAATACTATGGGAGCTTGCAAATTGCCAGAATCTGTTTGAAGGAATCAAGAATTGTGGTAAATGATTAAGTTTTTGTTTGCTTAGAGTGTCCCAAGTTTTGATTATGTCTGGGCTACTGATGGCTTACAGTTCCTTTGGTATGTGTGTTCAGGATTCTGCACAGCAAAATAGAGGGCAAAGTTTTCATTGCCATTGGGATAACTCCCATTATTAATCTTGCTCACCTTATGTATCTAAAAACCTTTCTTAAAAGTTCAGAATATTGAATATTTTGAAAATGAGAACATTTACTTCTGGATTTTGTAAAATCAAGAAGTCTTCTGAATGTAATTGAAAGCCACACAGTCAAACCGGTTTATGTCTTTTAAGGGGATGTTTATGTCCTTGTGTGCAGATGCCATGAGGATAATATAGTAATCCAGTCATTAAACTACAAGTTTAGGCCTTGGTACATTTGTTCTGTAACTTTAATAAAGTGAAATATGATTCTAGTGTCTGAAGTAACAGTTGACAATAGATCTGCAAAAAATAGTACTGTATTATTTACATAAATTTTAAAATATTTTTTTGCAAAGAAGAAATATTCACATGAGAGGAATGCTTTAATTCTTTATTGTATAGCATAGCGTATCTTTTTGGTGGAATTTTAGCAGAGATTATTTTACTCACAACATGTTTTGCAACAAGTTTTACATTTTGTAATGCTCTGTTTCCACAGAGGAATAAAAGTCCTTGTAAGGTTATTGAAACATGCAGTTGTAAAGCACTTGTAAATTATCTTGGAATGTAAACAGTGATTGTGAGCTAGCTATGAGTATGTTATTAAAAAAAGTATGGGGGCATGTTTTGGTAATTAATTGGGCATGAATGATTACTAGTGATTTCTATTGTATTGTAATTTCTTTTTCATTATTGCTCCCTTTTTTCTTTTTTCCTTTTTTTCCCCCGCCCTTTCTTTGACAAGGGGAGTTGTCATCTCTTAATTTCTGGTAGCTACCCTGTTGATACTGGAACAAAATTAATTGTGAGTGGACAAATGGCCAACTTCTGAACTGTATGTGGTAGATAGCTGCAACATTCTCCTTGCTATAAAATATAACTCCTAGATGAAACTAAATCTTCCCACTTTATATATGTGCAGTTAGACTAAGATTTTGAATCCAGGGTTGGATCTTAGTTATGCTTATGTCTCCATCAAAATTCTTAGTGTGGTGGTGTTGAATTTAATAGCTGATGACTTTGGTAGTGTTAGCTGTAAAATTCAGCTGGTACGTGGAATGGAAGCTGCTTCCACTTAAGTGATAAAGAAATAGAATTGTTATTAGCAAGTTCTGGTTTGTGTTTATGAAGAGTTTAGGATGATACAGTCAGGAAGAAAAAAACTGCTTTTATTATTCACTAATCATAGAAAGTAAAAGTATGTTGAGAAAATGTGGTGGTATTACAAGATTTTTAATAGTTAAAGTCATGTTGCAAGTATCCTTCAAGTATTGCAAATATAGGTAATGAGTTATAATGAGATAAAGTTATAAAGTAATATTTCAGAATTTAAAGAAGCTCATTAAATCAGTAAAGAAAGTTATAGGTAAGGTATCCAGACTGCCTTAACTCTATCGTGTAGTCATGCAGTAACTATGCATTCTAGTAACTTACTCAGAATATGTACCTCCACATAGTGATTTTTTTTTTTACAGCTCTTGTTGGCTTTTTACATTGCAGGAACATGTTGTTCTAGTCAAAAGAGTTCAGTTTTTATAAACTATAAGGATTCTTGGCTCTTTAATGCCCACAATTGAGAGGGTAGTTTTAAAGTGTGGCCATTTGACTCTGTTTAAGTATCAAATGATTTACTGCACTTTAACTTGGAGATTTAAAAGAACAAATGCACTTTGGGGTATGAAACCGGTTTAGGAATCCTCTACCTAAACCATAAACTTTGAAGGTCCTTTATATTTAACATGGTGGAAGAAAATGTATTCTGTGTTTAAGAATTTTTCTTAAGCAGAGGCTTTCTGTCATGAATACTTGAAAAAAAAATACTCACATGTCTATCGAACAGGAGATTTAGGAGGAATGTGCACATCACTAACTTGGAGGTTTAATGAGTCATACTCCAAATATGCACTTTACAGTTGTATTTTGTCATTCCTTGTACTGCGCAGAGTGGGATGTTAGTGCATGCTACCTTTTTTCTATACTCGGGTATTTATCCTCCTTAACGAAGAGTTTCGTAGGCTGTTTTGGTTAGAATAGTGATTCTGACTGATGTTATGTTCATTTACCCTTCATTAAGTCTGTGTACCACATTAACCTGTCATCCAACTGCTGCCAAGGTCCCAGGGGCAGGTACCTTCCGCAGGTGTGGTGCTGTAGCAGCGTACCGGAGCGGTCCTGGGTTGAGATGCTTTGTGTCCCTCGAGATACATCGCTACCTCTGTCACACTGAAGCAGCTTCACCTCACACAAGCAGCTCCAGAGTTTGCTTCTCATCCTTCGTGTTGTTCCACTTGGGGAACATGCAGACAATTCTCAGTGGACATATGTTCGCTCACATGGCTGCTGTACCATATTTAGGCTATTTTCTGGGGGTTTTTTTTCTGAAGCTGAATTTTGTTGAACCTGTTCTTTTGGAAAAGTAATAATACCAGAGTTGTTTTTCCAGCTGAAATGTTGTGATAGGAATTAGCTGTCACTTGCGCCATTGCAATTATCACATAAACTTGCAGATGAGGTGTTAAAATATATTAAGATATATGTAATAATGGAAATACTTATTTTCTTGTGTGATGCTTTTCATCAATAAATTTGAAAGTATTTAATTAGGAGTTACAGCATATGTAATTCCTTCTGATGTACAGGAGGAAATTCAAGAATTTTGGTTAAAGGTTTTGCCAGTAGGTGATGAAGGAATACAGGGTTTGACTCCTCCTTTGTCCATTGTCCTATCTGTTGGATTGCATGGTAATTATTAACAGCCCCCCAAGGACCCATACTGTTACAGTGAATGGGGGTAAGGTTTGTTCGTTGTAATAGTGTGTGGGATATTTCTGTTTAATGGGGTTGGTGAAAGGGTCTCTTAAGTGGTCTCTGTCCATGAATCTTGATGGCTTTTTATTGCTTTATGATGCTGCAGTGTACCTTAAATGCGTAAGATAAGGCAGTGTGGTTTTGCTTCTCTATCTCCTATTTCTTCTACCTGTTCAAGGCACTATCACTGCTGAAGCCAGGTATGTGCCAGAGAATTGAGGGTGTCTCTGAAAAGCTGTGTCTTGGAGACTGTCTAGGAAACCTCTTGTTCCAATGACCCTACAATTAGGTAAATCATGGAGTACTAGAAAGCACAGCAGACTTAAACAAAAGCTGAAAAAAAAGTTAATTCCAAATACGTGAAGAATACATCTTTAAACAGAACTGCTTTGTTGATTTTTTTTTACTTTTGCTTTTTTTAATCTGTTGCAGAGCTAGCACAACAGTGTAACACTGGATGAAATAAATTAATAACTGCTTTGCTGCACCCAGATCCTCAGAAATAAATGAACAATTGCTTTGCTAAACCCAAATCCTCAGAATAGTATAATGCTGGGAGGGAGATTCCTTCTAGGCAGAGCTGACAGGCATCAGGCTGCAGCATAAGAAGTGTGAAGTGTTCCGCTCATGTCAGTGAGCTGTTGGGTGGATGAGATTAAACTGGGAAGCTGGGTGCTGGTGAAAGCATCACTTCTGGGACCAGGTCATGTCAGCAAATGATGCTGGTGACCTTTCACACATTCGTGCAGAGAACCTGAGACAGTCACTGAGCAGACCCATTTTAGCAGCTTACTTTAATCTCGGTGCAGTTTTCTTTGTGCCTGTTCCTAGGGCGTTCTTAGCTCCCCAGTAAAAATGGCTGATTCCTTCGTATCCTAACCTCAGTCAGGTGTCACAGCAGAGAAGCTGCAGCGTACCCACTGCAAGGGAGACGAGCTCAAGGGGCTGCATTGGGAAGCAGGCTTGCTACCTCCATGGTAAAGTGGGTCTAAAATATTCTTACTTTTTCAGTCAGTGTAGCACATCTTAAGATCTGAATCAGCCTGCTGATTCTTGATTACATGCAGTCGTCTTCCTTTAAAACAAAAGACTTCTCAAGCCTCAGAAATGCTACCTTGTGGTATTTGAGTTGCCCCCTGAAGCACTAACCAAGTACTAGTATGTCATTGCTGCTGCCAAGTAGTGGAAGGTGAGGTCATGCTGTGAGGAAGAATGAACTGGAAAGATCCCTGTAGTAGTCATATACATAAGACTAAAATTAGGAAAAGCAGTTACCTTCTTGTATTTTGAGTAATTAATTCCCTAAAAGCCACCTTTTTCTCCTGTCCAGGAAACAAATAAACAAAACGGCTCCAAAGAAGCTTTTCCAAGTCTCTGTTTGAGAATGTGGAAATGAAATTGTTGCATCATTTTTTGTTTGTTATATAGTGAGAATTACATAGTTGTGGGTCAGAATATGACTTGAGCGCAGTATTCAGTGTGGCAGAAATTGAAATAGAACAATAACGTGATTAAACTAATAAACTGCTTCATTCTTTCATTAAAAGAAAAAAGCCCTATTAATAGCTTTTATTATATTAGTGTGTATGCCTTTGAGTGGCAATATTAAACCGATGATTTGTATTATGAGTAGATACTGTGCAGCATAACAAGTGCAGAAGATCTTTTTTGGCAGATGCAAGTAACATGTATCTTCCATTGCTTTTTCATTTCTTTCTTTTGCTTTTTCAGTATGACTACATGGGTAGGCTTCTTTAGACTTGCCCTCTAAATTTTTGAAAGTGTCATAGAATAATTGAATCACAGAATGGTTTGGGTTGGAAGGGACCTTAAAGATCATCTTGTTCCAGCCACCCTGCCCTGGGCAGTGACACCTCCCACTAGACCAGGCTGCTCAAAGCCCCATCCAGCCTGGCCTTGAACACCTTCAGGGATGAGGCAGCCACAACTTCCCTGGACAACCTGTTCCAGGGTCTCACCACCCTGAGATTGGCCTTGGGGTAGAGTTTTTGTATGTTTGGACTTTGTTTTAAAAGTTTCTCTTTCATATTTCCATATCCTGTTATCCATTAATAAACTTTTTCTCATATATTTTTCTTTGTTGTGAAGGCCTCTAACTAAAAAAAAGCACAGTTGAGCACTTTAAGCGGTACCTCGATCTGTACGCCAATGAGAAAGAGAATGAAATCCAATTCATTTAAAGTTGCGTGAAGGAAAAACGTGATCTTATTGAAAGTCTATCTGAAAGTAACGTCTAGGAGAGACGAGTTACATGAGAGACAATGTTCCTGAAGAGAGCTGCTGTTATAGGTGTAAGAGGCAATACAGGAAAAGCACAGAGAATTGGCATAAGAATTATTTCTGTCCTTTTAGAGAGCACATTTAGACAATATGTTTTCATTTAATATCCAGCTGTTTATTAAGAACAAGCAGACGCCTTCCATCTTGGGTGAGAAGAGAGTTCTTAAAAGCTGTTCTTGCCCTTGACTTTTGTTGAAGGGAGAAGTGAAGTAACAAAACAGAAGTACCTTTGTCGATGGACTTGGGAATTGGAAAAGAACAGGCAGTTATTGGGGGAAAAATAGAAATTGATATACGTAGCTGCATAGAAAGTGCCCTCTTTAATTTGGTCAGTCAGCTTTTGAATGCTACAGATTGTTTCGCTTGTGAAGTGCATATGTGTTGTAAATGTCATGAGTAATTAGTTTCAGAGGGTGTTTCTGATTGCTTTGAGATGCAAAGTATTTAGATATTTAGTTATGTTGGACTTTTTTTTAGCTATGGTTTTGAAGAGCTGACAGACCCAGAAACTGAAATTGGCCATAGAGCAGGTAAACAGCAAATTACCTCATGGTATCTTATGATGTCATTTGCAAAAGATTACCTCCATTTCTATTATAGCATACCAGTGTTGACCTGGATCTGGCGGTGATTGTATCTGTTGGCAAACTTATTCTTAACAAATTTAGGTACAGGGTGATCACCTAGTATTTAATGGACAGTACTAATCACTAGCAATTTGCTTTAAAGTAGCAACCTAGTAGTGAAAGATGATATACACCAACCTTACACTCTTACTAGACATAGCATCTTTTTCTTAGGTCTACTGAAACAACAGGGGTTTTTCTTATTTGTCATAAAGAAATAGTAACTTGGTTGTAAAACTATACAGAACATTTTGGGAGAGAAGGAACTAGATTCAAGTTTTCTGTAGGTTTTATGATGGCCGAGTTGTGGAGTATAAAAAAAATCCTGACTTTCCTCATCAGTAATGAATACTCCAACAGCAGTAAAGGCACCCACAACAACACTTGATGAAATGGGAACAGCGTATGGGTCCACTCTTCCTGTACATGGACAAGCAATGAGATACTTAGCATTTTGTAAAATGACATAGGTGAGACTATGGATTTTATATTTCTCAATGATGTTTGCTCATACTCATCATTTTCCCTGCTAGAAAAATTAGAAGAATATAGACATTAGTCGTTGTCTGAGAAATATTTTTCCTGATGATTCTATCTTTATTATTAAACTTTTATTATAGTAACAATAATAATCTTGTTATTAGAAGCTGGGCTAGAAATCTGTGAAATTTTCATTTTTATGGGACTTCTTTTAACCCTTAATAACTTATGTTCTTACTCAAAAAAGTGGGATTTCTGTAAAGAATGCAAAATAAAAGTTTTTATCTGAAAATGTCAACAAAGAGGAATATTTGTTGCAATTATATATGACTCTTGGATATGAAAATGCTCCTTTAAACATTATTAAGATTTCTTTAATAAGTCTTAGCGATAGCATTCCGATTGTCACACACCGCTTCTAAAACATACTGAAAGTTAACTTATTCATTGCTTGTTCTATAGTCATAGTGAGGTCCCAGCCAAAATGAAGGGCCCCATTGTGGCCACAGTGTATGGACAAATAGTAAGAGAACACTGAAAGGCTGCAATCTAAACAGGCAGGGCAGACAAAGAGCATATTATCCTGATTTTAGAGATGGGATACTGAGGCACAGAAAAAATCTAATCAGGGTCATGCAAGAATGTTGTTCGGGAGCCAGGAATTAAGCCAGCTCTCCTTCGGTGCAGTTGTACTGCCTTAAACCAGAGTCACTCTTCTGCAGAAGATAATACATCTTCGCAGGCTAGCGTGTGAGTGCCAGTGTGTCTTGCTGAGTGTCTATGAAGAAAACATCAGTTGGAGGATTAAAGTCTCTTTCGTGTCAGTCTGCACAGGAGATATAGGAATGAAGGGTTTTTCCAGTCTTGGGATTTTCCTCCTGAGGACCTTTTGACTGCATAGATAGCGTATTTTTATTAGTGTGCTCTTACAAGAAAATTAAAGAAGAAAACTTGCAATCCTTGTAGTGTTTCATTACTAGCACTCCAAATGATGGACTAACTAAAATAAAGTATTGCCAATTAATTGTATTTAAAAGACTTCTGATTTTTTGCTCCACATTCAGTACTGCACATTCAGTATGGCTGTATTCAACATTTCTTAAAGAAAAAGAAAGAACAGAAAACCAGAAAATGTCAATAAAGATCAGAGGAGTTATGTTCTGTTCAAACTTTATTTTTCAGATCACTTAGTATTTGATCATATAATATAAGATCATTGAAGCTATGATTTTAACAAATGAGAGAAAAATAAGGAAAAAACCACTTTAGTACTCAACCTGACCCACTGTAAAGATGATCTGTAGTACAGCTGTACTGTTGTGTAGTTTACAGATGGATTATCAATTTAGTTGGATTTCAAGTATTTATTTTTAGGTGCACAATGGAAAACTTCAAGTCTTTGCACTAAGTCCACGTCAAAACCCTGCTGGTTTGAAATCAAGTAATAGCATACCTACATCATTAGTAAATACTTACTGATAGTGAACCCTTAGGATTACTGTGCTGTAATACAGAAGACAAACTGACAGTAGTCTGTGCTATCTTCTCACCTCCTCAGCCAGCCACAATCAGAAGTGACATGTATGATGAACTAAAATAAATTTCTCTGATCGCTCTGGCTGTTCCTCAGCTATGCTTATAACCTCACCAGAGCTCATTTTATTCTCTGAGGTAGCTAGCAATTGTCAACGGAATTTGAACATTAAAAAAATATTTACAAGGTTTTCATTGGAGTAGAGAAAGACCTGCATTTTCTCCAGAATGAAAAGTCTTGCATTTTGATTTTTTTTAAGAAGTCTTAGTTGGTGTCCTGTAAGGAGGAAATGTCTTTTGTACATGGAAGAGGTTCTTGAAGTAGATGTTGCAGCTGGTCCCGCTGCAGTAGTGCATGCCATTCTCATATGCGAGAACAAGTATTTTTAACTGTGTCAGGTTCTTCCAGCAGGTCTGCAAAGCTAGTCTTCCATATACAAAGTCAGGAGGTGGTGACAGAGACACCTCTTCCCCGCTTTCATGTCATGACAGCAAGGTTGTACTTGGTGAATAACTTGCATTACTGCTGCATGCTCATTCTCAAACTTTGTTCTTTATTGTTTGTTTCAACTGCTGTGGTCTGATCACCATCCTCTGGACTAAGCTTTGCTGCTCATGTAAGTCAAGCACCAAATGACATCAAACCAAGTGCTGACCAAGAAGCTCAGAAAGAAAGAAGAGATCAGTCTCATACCAAAAGGGACAGGGAAGCTTTGTAACAACCCAGATGTGTAGAGAAGCAGCAGACTGCTATGCAGGGTGCAGGTGTTAGCAGTGTTCTTCCAACTAAATCTGCCTTCAGAGAGCAAGATTTAGGCAGATCCGGGTCTGCTAGTATCAGGCTATAACCTGTGTTGACATAGGTTCTGTAATAAGTCACAATACCTTGTATACGGACAACTTCCTGAAAGAATAATTTTTCTCAGTTACCATAAAGTAGGTACGTTTTCCCATCTGTCAAGCAGAGCTGTCTCTTTCAAATTCTGCAGGTTTTCTTTGAAGGACCTGAAATGCCTTTTTTCCACTCCCTCAATACCTTT
This sequence comes from Rhinoptilus africanus, assembly GCA_013400135.1. NCBI lineage: Eukaryota > Metazoa > Chordata > Aves > Charadriiformes > Glareolidae > Rhinoptilus > Rhinoptilus africanus. The sequence continues at coordinate 360,880 of VXBO01010815.1, read as the reverse complement.
TGCCTTGTTGGCTGGATTGGTGCCAGTCTTGGCAGTCTTGGAAATCACCTATGTTTGGATGGATACCAGTTGAGCTGTAGAGGTGTAAAGAAGACAGTTGTCTTCACAGAAAAAAGGGAAGAAGTCTCCTTCCCCATAGCATTCTTAGCCAAACTCTTGGTGCCATACTAACAAAAATTTAGGCCTATGATAGGAGTATTTGAATGGCCCAGCTTTCCAGCAAAAGATTCCCTAATTGTCACCAATACTGTGGTTTCACCTTTGGCACTAGACAGACTAACATAATTGGATTTTCAGGATTCTAATGACTTGCAGAAGCCCAGTTGCTCCTTCCACTAATGAAGGATGACAATACCAAGCTATTGCCCTGCAGCAATCATCAGCTGTTGTAATGCCAAAGGTGAAAGCTGAGAAGGGGTCCCAGGTACCCTCAGTATAGCCTGAGTACTTATGGAGCTTAGAAATACAAGAAATACTGAGGAAAAAAATTTTAAAGACCACCCATATTTCAGCCAGCATGTGATATCTCTTGGTCTTCACCTTACTACTTCTGCAGGACCAGTTTGTTAATGTTGTTTCCTTGTCTCTTTAGTGTATTTGGCTAGGCATCAGAAAGCTTAACCATCTTACATCAGAAAATCAAAATCTGAAACACTGTGTTTCTGTGACTGTTGTAGTTAACTTGCAGACATAGTATCTCTTCTTGTGTGCTCTCCCAGAAGAGAAGTTGGCAGAATCCACCTGCTGTAGAAGTCTCCGAGAAAGTATGTACGTGGTGCAACCCTCTAACTGTTGCTAAAGGTCAAGCATCTAATTCAGGAGAGCCATACATCAATGTGAGCTGAAATTTAGTCCCATCATCCATGAAGGATACTACTCGTGCTGACAAGTCTCATTTGCAGTGAGACTTCTCTTGATAAATGTTCAAGGAAGAAAGAATTGTTCTGTTGCTATATAGTGGTTCATGGAGACTCTCTAGTCAAGGTGCATGACGTTCACTTTGAATTATGAGGGAAATTAAGGTAATTTCCCTGTATTCCTCCACTTATTCCTGCCTGTGGGAAGTTGAGAAATCAGAGGTATAATGCAGAGACTGATAAACCCTCTGCATATTCTATATCCTTTGTATGTGCACCTGCGTGCAGATGCCGTCACTCTCCAAGGTTTTTGGTGGTGGTATATGTGAGCATCTAAGAAAAATCCACTGTTTCTGCAGGGTAGGAGCGTCTCCTGATCAGGACTTCTTTGCCATGCTCTCCATGTTCGGGAGTCTGGGGACAGTTATGCTGTATGTTCTACAAATGGGATGTCATCTCTGCTTCTGGATATGGAGTGCATAGTCTGGATCTTTATATAGTTTATCTTTTAATGTTTTCTTGCCCTCAGTAATTTAATTTTTGCTGTCATTTAATAATACTGTTGCTGTCCTGAAGATTTCCAGACATAAGCAAGATGAAATTTGGAGCTGGAGGTGATACCTTTAATTAGACTAACTGTAACTGATAGGGAAAATAGAGACATTTTGGGGCACACATCTCCTTAAAGCCCAAAAGCCACATCTAACTGTTTAGTTGGTCTAATTGAGGATACTGTCTACATTTACATGACTCTTCTAGCTTGATTTTAAACACATGAAAGCCTATTTCTTCCTTGTATTTTACTCACCTTGATTTTTGAATTATTTGACTAACGTGTGGAAGGTTTGAGATTTTTTTTCTTTTGTTTCTGTCTTTGGACCTTAATATGCTTAACTGGTATCTATTTTACCATACAACAGGATTTTCTCCTGGGTCTTTGTGCAGTTTTATCATAGTAGACTTTGTAAGCAGTTGCTCTAGTGCCTGGAATATGTTCTTAATATGTAAAATGGGAGGCAGCTCAAAATCCAGGTTCATGAGGAGGTTGCTTCTTGAGATAATTTCCCTGAAGTAATCTAATCATTAAAGAGAAAAGTAAGAACAATTATAACTTTGTAGATGATAGTTTGATGTTACCAGAATTGTTACAACTCCCTCATGTTCAGATGTTAGGATTACACATACCTAGTTAAAACTAAATATTGTGTAATTGACTGATGTCCATTTCAGTTACAAGCATGGGTTTTATTGCCTGTCTCCCTGCTAAACTGTCTTTTGCCCTGCCTTTCAGCCTTGCTTCACTCTCCAAATTCTTGCATGCAGACTTGGAAGAGAAGGGCCAGTGCGGAGCATGGCCAAGGCTGTGAACAGCCTGTCTTTGCTCTAGCTGGTCCTTCACAGGACCATCCACTGTCACTCCAGCCCTGGGCTGCAGTGGCCAAATGCAACGTTCGCTAAATTTTAATATATTTTAGCAGCTTTAATGTTTGTATTTGCCCTGCAGTTTAAATTCTGATGATAAAAAATTAAAAATAAAGCATTAATGACAATTCTCATAACCATGCAAACGGACCTCAGTGGTATGTGACCCACTCTTAATGCACGCTCTTTTCTTAGTAGTATTACCTACACCTTTCATGTCAGAAATGAGGAGGCTCTTTAGCTGAAGGACAGGCAGGAAAGACAGTGTGTTCGGGAACTGAAAAGGTAACCTCACATGATCACAGAATGGTTCGGGTTGGAAGGGACCTTAAAGCTCATCTAGTTCCACCCCCCTGCCATGGGCAGGGACACCTCCCACTAGACCAGGCTCCTCAAAGCCCCATCCAGCCTGGCCTTGAACACTTCCAGGGAACCTGTCTGGCTACATTGTACAAAATAATTGAAAAGTTAAATGGTGAGTTGGGAACCCCGTTTTAAAGATTAGTTCAGTAATCTAAAGCATTAGAAACAAAGAATTATGTAAAAGCAGATTATATGCTTCTGAATATTTGTATAAAACTTACAAATTAATAACTATAATATAAAAGCTTACTAAATATTATTATAAAAATTAATAAACATAACATTAAAAGTGCAAATTAATAAATGTATTTACTGGTATCTTTAACTGAGGGACAAGTAACTATTTTTATAAAGCTGCATTTGGAGCCAAGTGTCTTCCTTTAATATTGCACAGATACCTGCATGACAGATTCCAGCACGAACTAGAGAGGCACCGCTGCTCTGCAGTGGTTTTAACTGGTCTCGGTCCTCCTGCTCTCCAGTTCTGGGCTCTGCCTTTCCTTCCCCTCCCTTACACTAGCGGTAGCATTCATCAGGCTCTGCAGTGGAACAGCTTGTGGAATTAAACTGCCAGAAAACCTTTTCCTGTTTCGTTTTGTCCTTCGTCTTGTTACTTTGCTCCTGGTTCAGAGTTGTCTTGAATTCGACTCCTTGTATAGTCAGTTAATTGATGGTACAAGCACATGGGAGGTGAAGGAATGCAAAGCTCGGAGGCAAAAAAGACCATACTGGTGCCTGACTTTAATCACTTTAAATTCTTGTGGAACAGCAGCCTGACTTACTATTGAAACAGAAAATGCAGAACAAGGCTTGTTTTGAGTGTCATACAGTATTACAGAAAGAAGATTCTTAGAGAAGAAATTAAATGCTCTTGCAAACACAAAAGAGTAGCTGAGCACTTTACTGGTTATTTGATGTTGAAGGCTCTACTTTATCTGAGTTGTGTACATATAGTGAAATAAAGACTCCGTAAGCAGATGAGATGTCTTCTGCCTACTCCAGGAGGTAAGGGACCTTGTGCCTCCATGTAAGAAAGTTTTAAGAAGGTTTTTCAAGGAGAAAAAACATTAGCTACTGTTTTATCCTCTAGATATCTTAAGATATGGAAAGCTGAGATTTCTTGGTGTCGTAGGTATGCAGCATACTTTCTAGGCTTTTGAGTTTGGGGCTTTTCTCTTCCAGTATTCTTGTGATGTGTTAATTCAGTAGCAATTCTGGTCATGTGTTGCCAAATTATTTTACACTGGGATGGCAAATAGCCTACAGAAGTTCAGAATTGTGAAAGAAAAGCTTTGTCACATTTGTCCACATTTGTTTCTTTTTTCTTCTTTTTTTTTTCTTTAATATATGGTGTCTTTTGCGAAATAATGACATTAGTGATATGTGGCTTACATTATAATACCTTCCAATCAGATTGTTGTTATGAAAGATATGCAGACGCTGTTAATCCACAATGTTTGTTTAGGTCACTGATTTCCAATTACAAACTTTTTTCTTTTGCTACGGGTCTTTGAGAATGGAGGGCACCACTTCTATTTTCAATACAGTTTCAGAATGCCTAGATAAGGCAGTGTAGTACACAACCTTTCCAAGTCATTTGGGGTAGTATTTCCTGTATAAACTATAATTAATGAAAAATTCCCAGCATTCTTTAGTATTGCCAGCATCCCCATGATTGCTCTAACCTGGGAGGCAGCATACCATTCGAAGTTACTGGTCTGGTTTGAAGATGTCATCACCTTGACTCTTTACCACACTGATTCTTGTTAAGTCTGCTTGTTGTTTTTTCCCTGCATTTTTTTTCTTCATTTCATTCCTTATTGCTGTTGTTGAAAAGTCTAGTATTTCTGTTTTCTTTTCATTAATCACTTGATGCTTTTAGCATGCCGAATCTTCAGTTCCTCGTATTAACACCCAAAGGACATCAGTCAGGACTTAGAATTGTGTTTGTCCCTATGTTAGTTCTGTCCTGAATATTTTTATTTTACTTTTTCCTCAATTTCATGGTTACTTCAGCCATGACCTGCATTTTTCCATCAGAAAAGAAATGAGCTTGAGCATTGCTTTGTGGTTCTGACTCTGAAGTTAGACATGATTTGAGCGGGGGGCTGGAGTAAATGATATCCAGCGATCTCTTTGAGCTTAAATTATTCTGTGATTAATGGCAACTGTGACTCTGGCATTTTCAGGGGTAAAATGGAATTTATACTGGCTCACTAATTACTGAAGCAACTTACTGTTTTTTGTGTAAAAAAGGAAAAGTAAAGGCAAACCATACTTGGGGGAGAATAAAGCTGATGTTAAATGGAAAGAGTGTGACATTTATTTCTAAGATAAGACTGTCCTGTCTACACAGGCGTGTTTAACTGCTGTCTGAGTAATACCCTGAAGATGTCTTTGTATTATTTCAGTTTCAAGTTTCAATTCACCATTCAAATGACTTAGTTTTTAAGTAATCTCAAATGTAAAAGTAATCTAATGCACTGAAAGATTATGTGCATTCCTCCATTTTTGAATGATGGATGGATTTGTCACTTCTGTAGAACAAGAGGGAAATATTCAGCACGTTTCTAGACACAGAGTTTAAATATCTGTATCTCCAGGAGCTGGAGAAACCATATGGATTTTGCTTTGTCCGTTGCCATTTTTGCTATTGCATTTTTTATTTTAGCTTTTCTTTAATTTTAAACCAGTGTGTCTTGAATAGTCTTTCTCCCCTCCTCCCCCCCTTCTCTCTCTTTACACATAAACATCAGTAATATTTTTCAAAGCAGACTTTGTGTGTATATTTAGTGGAGCAACTGATACATAAGAGACTGTTTAAAGTGTGTATAATTTATAGCAAAGGATCATAATTAAAAATTTAATTTCCCACGCAATATTGTGAGGTCTTGCTGTTCAACAACCTTAATTCTGCAGTGGAAGAATGGTTTGGATTATTTCTAACCTGTGTTTTATTATACAGTTGGATGTAAATGATTATGAATTATATAATAATAGTGAAGGAACTTCATATAAGTCATCTGGCTTTGATTGTTACTAAAAATAATTCCTTTGTGTCTGTTATTGGAGAAGATAAAAAGTCGTATCTGACACCTGCATTTTTGTGTTTGTACCACGCTTTGCAGAAGCAACATTTTCTTTTGTTTCTATGGTGTTTATGTTTTTCACACACATTTTACCAAGCTGATTTATTACAAAACTGTGTCATATGGCTACATCTGGCTCTTTATTTGCAAATGTTAGTAATATAAAAACTAAAGTACAAGTTGTATTTATTTTCCAAGCACCATAGCAAAGTATACACAAAGTAATATTTGATGTAAGATTTTAATCTAGAAAAGTCGTATTTCCTACAGTCATCATTCACTGTCTCTGATTTCCACCTATCTTGCATATTTTTCGCATGACACTCTTGCATCCTGTTAGTCAAACAGCTCATTTTCAAGCACAGTTTTTGTCAGCGTACAGTATCAACAGACATGGCTGGCCAAAAGATTTTGTTTTGAGGGGAAAACGATTCAGGACTGCAAGGAATGGGGTATGTATAGATGGAACTTCCGCAAAGGGTGTAGGTACTGGAAAAAAGTTACCTGCTCTTTCTTGCCATTAAGAATCTACTTCAAATCTACTGAAAGCATCTTCCAGTAAAATGAGGTAACTGTGATGGGAGCCGTGGACTGCTTTTACTTAGCAGAGGGGCTGGGCAGCTCTTTCTGTCTCAGACTTGTAGTTACCTGTATTTGCACGTGGGGAGCAAGCAGATCACAGGCTCTGGTAGGGATCACCACGCTGGTCTGGGATGAGTCATGCAGACCTTGGTCACTTTGTTTCCCTTCTTAGGGGAACCCAAGTTTTGGCAGAAAATAAATACTCTTCGCAGTTGCTCTTCTGTCCCTCCCTGTTCTTTTTGTACGTTGATAATTATTTCAGTACTATTTGATGGTCAGTCACCTTATTCACAGATTATCTGCTGTCTTCTTCAGTGGTCTTACCTTTTTCCATGAAGTCTTTCCTGAGCTGACTTTGGAGATATCCATTTTCTTCTCCAAAATTAACCTTTCCTGAAAAGCTTATCACCATTGCTTCTGACTAAGCGGGCAAGGAGGTGTGATTGTTACCGTTACAAGATAATTTTTTATTTGGAGAGGCCACTGTCCTTTTTGCTGCATGTACTAGGTCTAGATTGTCAAATGGCCGTGATCTGATCTAAGAGCAATCACTGGAACCAGTGTCCAAAATAACACTTCAGTCCTGGTTGCTTGAAGTAGGACATGGTAGCATTGAATTTATTAAAAACAAGAAAACCTGTATTAAAAGGTACACAGTTGTTTATATTTTCTGCTTTTTTCTTTTTAATTTCAAACTTTCTTTACTTTCTTCATTGTAAATTGTAAAANGAAATTCTCTGATCTGGATTGCGTTTGTAATATTATCATGCCTAGTAAAGTGAGTCCCCAGTTGGAACTTCTGGCGAAATAATATTAATGCTTCATACAGTTTTAATTAAAAAGTAATTTATGTATACTCTGTGTGTGCTTATAAATTATGAGTTTAATCATGAAAACTGATTTATGCCAATCTTGTTAACATCAGTGAACTACTGGTTAGTTAAACCTGTTTGGACTTGATTAATTTTCTTCACTTAAAAACTCCTGCATAGTGACATTTTTAAGGAATCCAGTCTGAAAGATACTGTTTAATTTAAATTTTTTAGCTATTCTGATCCAATAAGAACAATTTATTTGTGTAGAGCAATTCCTATTTCTGGTTTCCAACCTGTGGTCTTGTGTCCTTGAGGCTCTTGGATTAATTTAGGTGGACTTTTGACGGGTAGCTAATAACTTCAGTTTCGTATCAGGAGACTCACATTTACAACAGATGCTTCACCTCCACTGGGCTATTTCTAGGCATCTGCAAAATAAAAAAAAAAAAACAACAACTTCCAAAGTGCTACTTCAGCATGTCATTTACTCTGCATCTGTGTATTGTTTTTCATGCTGTGTTTCACACAGCAGCGTTTTGGTGTGTTCTCATATGCATCCCTGCAGTTTCTTTGCATCTCGACTTCTGCCACCTCAGTGCCATAAAAACTCAAATGGTGCTATTTACCAGTTAGATGCAGTGCTGTTTGCCCGGGTTGTGCAGCGAGCTCACGGGTACCAGAACTTTTCCTTCACTGTTCTGTCTCCTTGGCAGTGTCTGTTGAAAAAAATAGATAATTTTGTGATCTGTGAACTAATCTAATTTTTTATTCCATCAGTGTCCTTTGATAGATTTCTCCAGTATTAATACCATATGCGTTTTCATAAGTTACAGCCAGGCTTCATAAAAACTCAGACCCAGACGGACTACATACTCCTCAGAGCTGAGCGTGTTTTAAAGGCTAGTATAGAGAGCTGTGAAGGTTAAATGGACCTAAGGCATTTAAAATGGAAAGAAGTTCTAACTTTTATGTTTATAAAGGGCAAAGTCTGTATGTTTTCATAGAATGATTGTCACCAGACTCTTCAAATAACAGAAAAAAAGGTTTTAAGTTGTTGAGATGTTTTAACCATTTTTGAAATATTTTGTAGCTACAATTAATTGCGTGTTTTGGAACTGAGACATTGTGTCAGGTTATACCTGGAAGAAATACTTCTTTTTGTGGAGTTTACAGTGCTATTAGTGGAAATCTGTAGCTTCTGATCAAATATATCCTTGGTAAGAATTGCCAGTGTAAAGTGTTTTTTAAGATCACTGACTTTTCACATTAAAACCAAAAATAAACCAGACATAGTGCCTGCTTAGGGTTTTGTTTGTTTGTTTTACTAGTAGGGAGGATTTGCTTTAATCTAACTATGCAGTTTTGGCTTCATCAGTAGTAACACTACCTACAAGAAGTTACCAAAGGAGTTTATAGCTCACCACTGCCGTTCTTTTGAATTTATTGCATTAAATAATCAATTTGCATTTAATGCATTTTATTGCATTAAATAATCAGTTGCATTCATCTGGCTGTAATGCATTTAAAGGCTTGGTTAGTCCACTCCTAGCACTGCAAAGAGGTCATGATTAGTTAACCTTTCAACTGGATTTCATAGCCTGGTATGAGCAGTAACATGGAGAGGGACTTTTGGTTTTCAGGGGATAAAGGAACCATTGATATTGTCTCAGATTATGAAATACCTGCAGGTCAGTGGTGCTGGTTTGTGCCCAAGGATGCTTGGACAACCCTGTTTGTATCTACCTGTGATACTGCCTGAATTACTGTGAGAGGGGTGCTTCTTTTCTCTATGGGTTTTTCGGGGACTGAAGATACTTTACACTTGATCGTGCCGCATACTGCCATCTTAAGCAGTGATGTTACTTACACAGGCCAGGGCAGAATTACTTATAAAACTAGTTCTAGGGTGAAAATGTTTGCTTTGGTTAAGAACTCATGAAATAAGGTACCTGCTTGAGTCACTTTTTGAAAGAGAGTACTATTTTTAAATAAAAATTAGACTTATAATTATTGGAGAAGTAAGATTTAGTTGCTGATGTTTATCAGTCACAGTTGCTGTTGTACTTGTTTGTCTTCACTGAGGGTCTTTGCAGTTTAAAAGGCACCGGGCTGATATTCCAGTCTGAGTCAGAAGCCACTTTTCCAAGTTCTGTAGTAGATTTTGGATGCTGCTGAATAACACTGGAATGCCATTTTACAACATCTTTAAGTAAAGATGTCACTGCCCTGTTCTGAGAGGTAGCGCGATCTGTGCGGCCGATACTCGGCACAGAGTTACTAATGCAGCAACACCTTCATTAACAACGCTGGGCGTGGTGACATGATCACGCCAAAGTGCATAAAAGTGACGGGAGTTTCTGCCCTCTAAGCTGAGCTGCGGTGGATGAGTCTGTGTGCTTGTTCTTAAGTTAAAGCAATGCAGAGCGTGAAACAAGTTACCTCACTTGTAATGTTAGAGCTCTGAGACCTCCAGTAGTAATTTAAGGCCATTTTACTCTGTGTTTGTAATGGCTTAAGAATGCATGTTGTTGCATTATGTGAGGGATAAGTGTCTGTCATTGACTGACTGTACACATCTTTTGATTTCATGAAATTCCTTGTGCCGTCCTTGAGAAATATCTCATTAACCAACTTTGTCTCTTCCCAGAGTTTTTGTTGGGGAAACAAACAGCAGGGCCTTTGAACTAGGAGGGATGTTCACACAGAATCAGAAATTTCATGTCGTGACATCTGGTTCAAAACAAGGATGACATTCCTGACTGTATTTTAAGCTGTCGGATCCTTGACCTTGGTTACTATAACTAGCTTTTAAGCAGAAGACGTTCTCTAGCAGTCTGTAGTGAAACTTGGAATATTGTAACGTGGAGCATAACCTTTGCACTGTGTTTTCTAAAAGGATCTTTAGGCAGAGATTTTAAGAGAGATATTCTTTTACTGTTTCAACAGTTGACCAGTACAGAAACGTTTATTCCACTTCTTGGCAGTGAGTGTTAAAACAAAGGTGTTGCTGCCTGTGTTTTGACTTGGACTGAGGGGTGAGACTGCAGCATTAGTATAGGACCTTGAAACCTAGAAAAGGAAAAAAAAAATCTCTTTAACATAGATAAGAAGCTCTTATGGAGCAATGTATAAATTTGCTTTGTATAAATTAATATAACAGTAGTGGCCCTAAAGTATTTTCAATTTTTTTTCTTAATATATATTTAAAGCATAATTTCTAATTCTTGTATATATTTTTAACTTTCCCACAGATATGCACTTATTTGGCCATTATCCAGCTCATGATGATTTCTATCTTGTAGTGTGCAATATCTGCAATCAGGTAGTCAAGCCACAGGTTTTCCAGTCACACTGCGGTAAGTGAATGTTTTCTTTCCTGAATTACAGTGCCAAACTGGCGTATGGTTCTCTTAAGAATCATTGCGTACAATCATGACAGAGGCATTGCAGATATACTTTTCTGGTTATCTTGTGTTCTTTCCACAGAAAATACCAGCGATGCCTGCAAATAAGCATATTTCTCATAGAGGAAGTTAAATCAGTTGTTCTAGAAGCTGAGCTTTTCAAGTTGAACTTGTTATACTATATTAACCTATTACAACAAAGCAATCCAGTTAGTCAGATCCTAGCTAGGCTAAAACTATTGGAGTGTCTTTTATCAAAGCTGCAAGGTGAGGGTTGCCATACTGATCTACGTTAACTAGAAGTTAGATGTTATGGATTCTTTTCTCATGGGATTTATGCACAGGTGTGTGCAGGGTTTATTTTTATATTTATTGTAGAGTTTAATTTTTTACATAATTGGCGTGTTGAGTCATATTTGTTAAGATTCTCTTGAAAAACGTTCATGTGAGAAGCTGCAGAAATGTGCAGATATCTATTTCTCAATTAGTATGACAACAGCAAGATGGCAATTTTTATGTTGATTATTTGTAAGCAGAACTACTTTAGTTAGAAATTTTTGCTATTGATTAACAAACTACTTTCAAATATTGTCTGAAAAACTTCATCCCAAGGTCTGGTTTATTTATTACTTACCCAGTGTTTTATTTGTTATTTGTCCAGTAGTTTGTTTATGTGTTGGGTTTTTTGGGTTTGGGTTTTTTTATTTTTTAAAGCATTGCAAAATGTGACTGGAATTGCTAGCTCTGCATGAGGTTAATAAAATTCAGTTTAATCAAATTAATTTGAAGGTGATTGCATAATAATGAAAGGTAGCTAGTACTGGGGATAGAATCAATTAAAAATGTTAAGAAAAGAAAAGAAAGACCCAGCAAGATTTTTCTTGCCTCCATAGAATAAATAAATTTCACAAATCCTGTGCCCCTTTCAGTCTTCTTGGCAGCAAAGCAACGCAGTAACGAGAAAATATAAGTGGGATGAACAGAAAATATAAAAGTTTATTTACTTTTGAAGAAATATTACTGAAATATAACCTTGGGTTTTTATGGATGGACTGCTAACAACCAACCAGGAGCAGCTGCATTCATGTTGAGAGGCAGCTGCACAAGTTACCGCTACCTTTGTCCCAGATTGAAATAATTGTAAAAAAATGGTGATAGTGGAATATAGCATTTATATCCAGTGAATAAGAAAAGGTCTGAAGTATTAGTGTAGTGAGAGATGGGCTTATTAATTTAATGGTGGGGGCAGGTATTAATTTCAATGTTTTAACAAGCCGTCTGTCATTTTTTTCAAAATTTGTTTCTTGCCCGTAGTCATATGTGGCTTCTTCCTGCCCAGCTTCAGGTATCTTGTGGTTCTTTCAGTGACAGAAACGTTTCTCTCCATATGGTCATAGGTGCAGTGGGCACTATAAACACTGAATTGGTGCATTAGTAAAAGATCCGCTACAGAACAGAAGAACCCATATAACACCTTGCTGTAGCCTTCTGTAGTTGTGCTGCTTCCTAGGCATGACCTTCTGGTTTGGGGAGCAGTATGAAAGTTGGTCCTATTTTCATGTAGGAGGCGTATAGAAGGATGTTTCTTATAGCTAAGAGTAAAGTTAGAAGGAACCTTTTGAGCTCTTTGGAAGTAAGGAGTTATCAGTGTTAGTGGTTTACCTGTAAACTACAAAGGTCCTGTGAGTCACTTGTCTTTTTTTCTTTTACTCTTTTCTCCATTACTCCACTATTTATACAATTCCTTTTACTTCATCCTCATTATAGTAATCCTCTTACTCTGAACAAGTGAGCCTTAAATTCTGAATTGCTTGATTTAAGAGCCTAAGGTCAATAACGGCTTTAAAAAAAAAGTAAACTGTATTAAAAGAAATGGAGAATACTGAAAATAATTGACCAAAGGTGTTAGCTCTTGAAGATTGTCCATAATCTAGTCAGACTTGTTTCAGGAAAGGTATACTGTGATATATTGCTGAAAGGCCTGTGGAAGAGCTTTGTATAGATAAAATATTTCGTTTTAAAGAAGAAACAGAAAAGGTGATGTACTAAAACCATGTAAAAGAAGTTTTAGGAGAGAGAAGGTTTCTTAGAGGTCTTGGCAATTACTGTGAAGTAACTAATAATTTATTTTCAAAAAATTAGTGTGTTAAAAGTACTACATGTTGTATAAGAGACATGCATCTACTAACATATACTTGTTTTGATAAGGAATGAGTAAGACCTAAAGAAGAGCTACACAAGGATTTTAGTAACTGATCTGTCCGGTGAGAAAATTATAAAAATCTTGCATTAGAAAACAGATCAACTGTGAGCTGCTTGTGGCTGAATAAATCTCTCACTGGGTATGTTATGATATCAATAGTCCACTGAGAAAGGTTTGGAGAAGGCTTTGAGACATTAGTTCTGGCTGCATTGGGCTCTTCTGTGAAGCAGGAATATTTAATTTTCAGTTTTATGTAGTGTTTTGTCACCTATTGGACACAATCAATTTAGTGGATCAGATTTTGTTTAATTAGTTAGGACATGCAGCGGTATACCTGCAAATTCAGTGATGCTGTCAGTAGACTTTGAGGTAGTTTAGACTCTCATATTAACCATAAAATGCAGTAATTTACATATCTTGAATTGCAGCTTTAAAAAGACAATGGAATGAGAAAGCATTAGAACCCTCTACTGGTTTTTTGGCTCTTGAAGGCTGCGTCATGGGCAGTCTTTATTGCTACTGATAAGGACTTGTAGAGATCTATCCCAGAGTCTCCCGCAAAGTGTGGTTTGTTACTAATATATCTGGTAAGATCCAGTCCATATTCTCTCAGTAAGGATTTAGGTCCGTGCCAGACACGTGCTTTATGTTTCTAGGTTCCCTGTGTTGTAACATGAAGGTCTTGGCTTTGGAACAGCACTGGAATGCTTAGTTTAGCAAATGTTTTTGTAACACTTTCATTGAGCCCTTGCTGGCATTTGCCTTTCTCCAGAGCCAAAGAAGACCCACCGTTTCATTTGTCTCTAGTTTCAGACATGTGGCAGCCATCCTTGGTGGCACTGGAAAGTTGTGAAGATTAAAGAGGCAGATGTTATTTAACTTTTAAGGGCTTGATTCCGAGAATATCAAGCAGAAAAAAAGTCTGGTGGTGGTGGTGGTTCAGGCTTTTTTAATGGAAGGCAATGCATCATACAACCTTAGACCAGTAGAAGGTAAAAGGAGAGATCTGGCTAATTAGAGGACTAACTTGCTGAACTTGAGAGTCTTTGTAATAAACACAACATAAAACTCAGTGTTGCAAAGTAGTAGATCTTTTCTAGCCTCAAAGTCAGACAAATACGGAATTATTTTTAAGAGCAGTTTCACATCCTTGTATCTGTGGGATATATATTTACATCCATTTGTAAGGATTAAATCATTCATGTACATGTAGCGTAAGCCCAACTGAAAGAGAGACTTGCTGTTACAGGCTGCTGGATAAACTATATAAATCAAATAATTTCTTGAGGTCATTCAGTATTATTGTGCACTTAGAAAATAGTATATCATAATGTCATCAACGATAGTGTTGAAATAATGTTGCTTGTGAAGCAGTTCTGAGTAACTTGTAGCAGTGGTGTACAATGTCTTAGATTATTTTTTTTAATGTGTGAACAATGTACTTGTGTTTATTTCTCCATTAAGTAGTTTGAAATGACGAGTCAGTCTAGTTATACAGCTTGTAGCATTACTAAGTGTACTTGGCATGTGGGGAATTTTAGTTTTGAGACTTGGTTCTCAAATGATGACCTCAATGAAGACATAGAGCACTTCTTGGGACACCAAAGATGGAGTGTTTCAGTATCCCTGAAGTGCCATACAGTCATTGCTGTTTGTTTGGGGGTTTTTCTCCAATGTATCTGTTTTCTAGAAGATTTTTAGAGTGTCAGCCTATGCTGAACTCTGTCCGTATGACTTCTGTTAACTCCAATTCTATGACAGTCTGTTACTTGTTTAGATGAGACCCGTATCATTTCCCGGGAGATGTTTCTGTTTCCTTTGGCCCCAGAGAGAGTAAGGCTTCATATTCTTATACTGCATTGTCCTTTACTAGACTAAAAAGCATCAGATACAGTTCTGGTTATTTTTAAAAAAAATGTTCCATACAATAATAGTCTCGTTAACACTGGTCTTTTCCTGTTGAAGGGAAAATCTGTCATAAAAGGTCGCTCTGGCACAGTGAGGAACAAGCAGAGTACATATGGAAAGCTTATCAAAACATCTTGACTTTTTATTTTAATATAAGGAATCAAAGGATCAATGGGCCAAGGCCAATGGCATGAGGTTTAATAAGGCCAAGTGCCGGGTCCTGCATTTCAGCCACAACAACCCCAAGCAGCGCTACAGGCTTGGGACAGAGTGGCTGGAAAGCTGCCCAGCAGAAAAGGACCTGGGGGTGCTGGTGGACAGGCAGCTTAACAGGAGACAGCAGTGTGCCCGGGTGGCCAACAGCATTCTGGCTTGTATCAGGAATGGCAGGGCCAGCAGGAGCAGGGAAGTGATGGTGCCTCTGTACGCGGCCCTGCTGAGGCCTCCCCTCGAGCGCTGTGTGCAGTTCTGGGCCCCTCTGTGCAAGAGGGACACTGAAGTGCTGGAGCATGTCCAGAGGAGAGCTACCAAGCTGGTGAGGGGTCTGGGGACCAAGTCATATGAGGAGAGGCTGAGGGAACTGGGCACGTTTAGTTTGGAGAAGAGGAGGCTGAGGGGAGACCTCACTGCCCTCTGCAACTACCTGAAAGGAGGGTGTAGAGAGGCAGGTGTTGGCCTCTTCTCCCAAGTGAATAAGGACAGGACCAGAGGAAATGGTCTGAAGTTGCGGCAGGGGAGGTTTAGATTAGATACTAGGAAGAATTACTTTACTGGAAGACTGGTCAGGCACTGGAACAGCCTGCCCAGGGAGGTGGTTGGGTCACCATCCCTAGGGGTACTTAAGAAACGTGTAGATTTGGCACTTCAGGGCATGCTCTAGTGACAGAGATAGTAGGGTTTTTTTGTGTGTGTGTGTTATGGTTGGACTCAATGATCTCAAAGGTCCTTTCCAACCATGAAGATTCTATGATTCTGTGAAATAAATTAATGATGGGAAAATGTTAAAAAATAAAACTAGGGGGGAGGGGTGAATTAGCCAAGCTAAATAATGCATGTTGGCTAAACAATAACTGCAGTATAACCATCAAAGAAAGTTTCCAAACATACTCTGGAACAGTTTCCAAAACTGTGGAGGGTATGTTAATGAACTAAATAGTTAACATCCTCATTTGGTGATGTTGTAGCATACAGAGGAAAAGAATTTTGCCTCGTCAAGCAGAAATGATCATGAAGATCTCTTCTTTTACTAATTCCTTTTTTAGGGGCTTGTTTCTATCTATCCTGCCTGTCTCTAAGGTTAATTTAACAGGCTTCTAATTAAGAAGTAGAAATTCTTATTCCTTAAAATAAGAAAAAAGGCTACCGTTGGTTTTCATTGCTTCTGAGTTATAAATTCTTGGGTTGACATCCTCTGGTCCTTAAGAAAGTTGCAAAGGGATATTTCCTTTTAATCTGTCTATTTGGCTGTATAAGCATCATTTAAAAGAAAAACAAGCTAGAAAGTAAGGGAATACTGAAGAATACATATAAATAAATTATTTTCCCTTCCATATCATAATTATTTTCTAAGAGAAGTTATATATTTTGAATTACTCAGACTAGCTATTTTGCATTGTACTAGTTGTGCGTTACAATTTAATGAACCACAATTAAAGACAAGAAGGCTGAGCTTACAGTATGAATAAGAATGATTCGCTTTCTTAACATGAGCTGGAACATTACTAGCTGGCATCTTTTTTTTGCATAAGGATTTTTATACGGGTATCACTGTCACATTTGATGGATTATTCTCAGTTTAGGTATTACTTTCAATTATTCAATGCCTTTTTTTATTAAATATAGCTGTTTGGGATTTTGTAATTGTTAATATTTTATCCAATGCATTTGACCTTTTACTGGGGGGAGTACACTTGTGCCCTTAGAGGATAATGGCATTTTGAGTGATTCTTCTGTTACTGCAATCTTCTTTTTTCACAGCCTTGTCAAAACTTGTTATATGATATCATTTTTGATTGAATAACTTTCTGGTTGCCTCGTGCTTAGGTTTCATTGCATAAAAGAAGTAAAATAATGGAAATTACTCTCATCCCCCCCCTGCTTTTTGTTAAATGTGGAAATATTAGCAGCTAGACTGACAAGAATCTCAGTTGTATTTTTCTTTCCGTGGGGGTGGGACTAGAAGGAATTGAATGTTTTGTGTGTACCTTGTTTGTACATTTAAACTTGTGCAATTGCCTAGGATACGCTGATTTTGTCTGTAACTTTCATTTCCATTACTTTGCATTGGAAGCTTCTAGTAGCTGAAAGCATACAAAAAATTGGCTTTAGCTTTACAATCTTTCTATTAGAAATCTTGTTCTTGAGACCAAAGTACAGCCAGTGACATAACCCTTTGTCTCCTGTCTGTGAAGAAAATCTAAGCTGTAGTTCCTGCAATGGTACAGGCAGGTTACGTGGGTCTGTCATGTCCGTGTCATTCCAAGTTCTCTGAGCCCAGTGTAACAGCAATCGCTGTGAAACTGCAGTCACAAGCCATCTTTTGTGCCATTCCCATAGAACTTAAATGGTATATTGCTGCGTGGATAATCCAGGTAGAGCAATTATTACCCTTAAAGAGACAAAACTAAAACAGCAGTCCTTTGAATTAATCTTTTCCCCCATGTGTTCTTTGAGTGCTGTATTTTTAGACCGTCAGAGCAATTCTTGAGACTCTGAATAGGTACAAAAAGGCAAAATCTGTCTTTGTTTAGTCCTTGGAGGGACCAGCTCTATATCCTAACTGCTGATAGACTCGGACAGATTCAGGAAAGCACTTAGATGCATAAAAAATAACCAATTGGCATTTTAATACATGATTCAAATGAAGCAATAAATAAAAATCCTTCTTAGCTGCTCATATGCGTGAGAGTGTTGTTCACTTCGGTATTGTGCTCATCCAGGACTGCAAACAGCTTGTTTTCATACATGCCCTGGAGAAAGCTCAATGAAAGATACGTTGACAAGGCCATGTTCATTCAAGAAAAATAAAAAAAAATCCTGCCTTCTCTGTAACTGCTTGGCCAGGAAGCAAGAGATTTGGATTTAGTAGCCTTACCATCTAAGAGCTATTCTCTCATCTTCCACCTTCTAGGAGACGAAAACGTTCTAACCCCCAGGCACACCAAAACCCAGGCTAAAACAAGACCAGCGCATGCTTTTTGCATTGGAGACAAAGTAAACCTGAATATGGAGAGTAACACCCAGATCCAAGGGATGGACTGTGATAGGGACTGAAAAATGTGCAGCTGATGCTCACAGCAACAACAAACGTAACGTGTCTTCACCTTGCAGGCTGCTGGGATCTTCTTGGGGCTGGAAGGAGTTTGTTGTGTTTTCATTCTTAGCCTAGTGTGTGAATTAAAAGAGGAGCTGTGTTCAGACCTGCTGACCTGCTTGCTTAGAAACAAGTAGCACAATATTTGGTGAGGTTGGCTTTTTTTATATTTTCTGCTATCATCTCACTGCTTAAACTGCTTTCTGCTTTGTTGTTATTAATTTACCATCAATGACAGAGCCTAAAAGAGAGAAGTTCAGATATAAAAATAGGAATGATATATAGAGAGTTACGAGGTGTAAATAGGAAGCTGACAACTTCCCGTAGATAACTTCTGCGTTTCAAAAAATCACCATAGGTTGATGTGTCAATGATTGAAAGTTTCTTCATTCAAAAGATTCTTTGAATGAGAAAGCAGGAACATTTTGGCAGCACTGAATCCCAAAGGACTGCACATTGGGGAGCAGTGAGTATTCAACAGAAGAAAACGTTCAGCAGTGAAGAGAATGCTACACATGTGTGCAGTTGCTATTAAGCATAGTAACCTTTCCCCTCCCAGTCCCCCTTACCTATTTCTAGACCTGTGTATGAAATTGGAAGTCCAGAAGTAAAACATTGATTAATTGTCTTTTCCCTATTTTTTTTCTGTTAAGTTGTGCCTTTACAGTGCTTTGACTGTGCTGTAATTTTATAATGCTGATCTTAAATAAATTGACATAGTAAGGAGTTGGAAAGAGTAATAATGACACTGCAAGTGTATTGTTCTAATTTACACATATTTCCTGTCATTATAAATTAGCTTATGCCTTTTGCATAGTGTATTCATTGATAGTATTTGATTAGTGAACCCTTTTATATTTTTTTAATCTTCATATGAATTGTGGCAAATGATGCAGTACGTACTTGAACTGGATGTTGTTGTCATGGCATTGATGGGAGATATGTCTCGCTTTTAATTTCTTTCAGTCAAGATTTTAATAGAGATGTGGTTTTAAATAGTAACCAATAAGGATTTCTTTTAAGGAGTGGCCATTAATAGAACTCAGCTGTTGAAGGTTGACTGCAGCATTAGGCTTAAGTTTAATCTCCTACATACTATAATTTAGAGGGCTGCGTTTAGTGCATTATTCTTCCAGCTGCTTCGCTCACAGAGAGATGGGGGTTGTAATAGTGGGGGAGAGGGAAAAGGAATGGTGAAAATTTTCCATCATAACCTGTAAAAATCTGGCAAAATTAAAAATCAGAGTATCTGACTAAGTTTTTCGTAGTGTGTCTTGCTTGGGCTGAATAAGATGAATGTCTTTGATCTTAGAGAAGGAATGTTCTTAAAAATAATTTTAAAAAGTAAACTTCATGGTCCTATTTCTAGATAAAGTCCAAAACAGAATTAAGAGCTCGCTGAATTCACTATTTACAAGTGTTTTGGTGAGGAAAAGATAAGCAAGAAGAAAGCCTTTTTTATATCAAATTGTGGTGCACTGTAAAGAAAGGAGATTTGATGTGGAATCTGAATTTGCCAAAGGCCCAAATAAGAAGTCGTCGTTTCTTTGCTGTGTTCAAAAGTACAGAAGTGTTAAGATCAAGTCTCTTCTCTCTGCTCTCTCTTTGTTTATCCTGCATGTGATCAGGCAAGGAAGATGTGGTCGAGTTTTTGAGGGTGGGGTGTAGGATTTTTTGGTAGTACAGTGTTTTACTCTATGCGCGTTACAGAAGGTAATTAACATGTGGATTAGTCACTACCAAATATTAGAAGTTCCATTTCCAGTCTGTAGAAGTCTTGTCTGCCTATGGCCCTGCCTATTTACAATGACTTTTTTCAGTTGTCTAAACATTTTGGGTTTAGTTAATTTTCTAACTGTTGCAATTTCTAGTATTTTATCATTCAGCAATTTCTTGCAAAGCATATTGCAAGTTTAGGAACTTCTTACTCTGCTTGTAATAAAATTTTTACTATAAACTGACTCTTAAAATTGATTCTCATCCATTGACTATTGACTTTTCCCAGAAGAAACAGCAGCAATTTTTGCGTAGTGTCTTCTCTAGCAGCTGAACATCTGCTGTGCCGCGAGTTGTGGTTCTGAGTCTGCATGCGAGTTGGCAGGTGAAGCTGGAGGTGCAACTCATCTTGTGCGTTCAGGGTTCCCTTCAGAGCTGGAGAATGAGACCAGGGAGGAGGTTGGATGACCCCAGAATATGCCTCTAGTCCTCACGGCTGCCAGGATTAGACTACCTTGTTATGTAGAACGGTGAGTGGAAATAAAACTGGAATGGCAGTTTCCTACTTTCCAGAAGTACTACTTCTGGTAGTCTGAAATATTGCCTTCCAGCGATGTTTCTGTTGCCTTTTCTAACATCTATAGCCCACTTGGGGTGCAATGGGGAAGTCAAAAGTCCCTTGACATGCAGGAGGATGATGGGATAGTCATATGTCCTTTTCCAAAGACCTGCAATAGAGAGCATTTGAAATAAATACCCAGCTACAGTTCAAGAGCTTTATGTTTTTTTCAAGTTGGAAGTACTTACATTAAATTCCTTTGACGGCTAAATATTTTTTTTAATTTGGTATTTTAAAATTCCTTATTTTTTAATATAGGGGAAATCTCAGATGTGATAAACTAGCTAGTACAAGGCTTCCAAACCACTTTAGATACTTTTCCCACAATGTTCAGTAATAATATTTACCCCAGATTTTGTATACCTTCTTAATTTTTAAAATATTTCTTCTTGTTTATTTTATTTTTTTTTCACTAGTATGCAAGCATGTTTGTCACAGCTCCACGTTTAAAATCTAGTTAGTTCTATTTATTTCACTGTAATAGTAGTACGCAACCTCTTGGTACATGACTAGTGCCAAATCTATTCAAAACATTTTATTTGTATGCATAAAATACTGTACTTAAAATTCTAATCATTTCAAATGTAGCTGAAGCCCCATGTGTTTTCCCATTTCACAATCCTGCAGTGATTCATATAATTACCTTAATTGCTTATTGCTATTCTCTTTAACTAGTGATATTAATGTAATAATTGTCATATTAAAATCTAAAATATTGAATTAGGCCTTGTTCTAAAATATATTTTATTGTTACAGATAGGTTAGACGCACTGTAGGCTTCTGTTTTCAAAATGAAATTATTTGCATTAATCTAGATAGATTATCCACAAGGCATAATGAAAGAACTGTTTAAAGTGTTAAACAAATGGTCATGGGTAACTCGTTCACCTCATTACGTGTATATTTTGATTTTTATTCAATTTCAAATACTTGCTTTAGCTTCCTGCCCCCAAACCTACCTAATGTTAAGATGCCAAAATAAAATTTATGAAACTTGCCTTATTAGCTATTTATGTTTATGAGACTAGTGATGCTGTTAACCAAGAACATTTTCTCTGACTAGTGTTCTGGGAAATAACAGATTTCCCCTTCCTTTTTGAACAGGCTTCTTGTTTCTGTTAAAGAATCTTTTATCATGCCTAGCATCTGCTCTGCAACTAGTGAAGTATACCTAATACCATACTTACATAAAATATCAAGCATTGCATATGAGAAATGTGTTTAAGGCAAGTATTAATGTATCATTATTTGATACACCTGCTTTCTGTTTGTTCTATGTATTGTATAAGGTATTCTTTTCACGAGTATCATCAATGTTGTGCTCTAATAATTGTGTAACTAGAGAACTTTTAAAATTTTTTTTAAATCTAGTTTTAGGTTTGAGATTGGTGATTGAAAAATTGATTCATTTTTTAATTCAGTTTGCTAGAAGCAGGATTGGCAGGGAGGAGTCTCATTTTTGGTCCTGCTTTTACCTCAAAATACTGAAGCAGGAATACATCTGTGCAGGCTGAAACACGAACCAGTAACTGGCCAACAATACTGAAAAAGTCTACAGTGATGATAGGTGTTTCAGGTTGCCTCAATGTGTGTTTGATGGTGATCGGATTGCATGAACTGTGGCGATGTGTACTTTAAGCTTTCTCAGACTTGCAGTAGTATTTTGAGTCTGAAGACACATGTTTCTCATTCTGTGACCGTAGGCAGGTGAAAACTGTAAGGTATGAGTAAAAACAATGCTTTTGAATGTGGCTAGGACAACAAAAGATTAGTTTGCTGTTTAAATAGATCTTTTTGTCCCTGCCTGATGCCAGATGCATTTAGTGGGAATGCTGAAATGAGCAGTGAAGCTTTTCAGCATTTTTGCATGGGCAGGAAAGGCTGGGGAGAAAAGCGCAGTGCAGAACTGCATGTTCAATACCACGAGTATAGAAATGGTGCAGCAAAAAAATTAACCTTGAAAATAAGAATCTGGTGTTTGTCATTGTGCTGCTAAACACTTTTGTTGACCTGATGTTATTTTAAAGTTAATGGAAACTTGAGATCTCTGAGGTCCTGTGGAAAGGATTCTCAAAATTTAGCTATGCACTTTTGGTTTGTTTTTGAACCAGCAATGAACAATCATTTCCTGTCCACCTTCATAACAATGTGCATCATAATCCTCCTCTGCCATCACTTGTCCAGTTTGACAAGTCCAAATCTGTCTAATTGTCACTCTTGTAGAGACTCTCCATGTCTTTGCTATGTGTTTTTTGTATCTTGCTGAACTCTTCTAAACCATTTTTGAAAGGAGGGAGCAGTGGTATGATGTGCTATATTCCTTGCCTAACATTTGATTTGCCTTTTTAGTCACTATAGATCATCAAGATGATAATTTCTTAGAACTGTTACAAGACCAGTGTCTCATTACTGTGTAATAGTGATTCAGAGACCATAATTTTGTATATAAAGTTAAGATTAGTTTCTTCTTCCTTGTCTGTCACATTACATTTCTCTACATGGAATTTCATTAACTACTTTATTATACCATTCAGTAATGTTAGGTCTTTCTACAATCTGCTGATTTTTGTCTTTAGTACTAACCACCTTTTTTTGGATCATTTCTGAATATGTTGAATAGTTCAGGCCCTAATGCAGACCTTTGCTGCATGCCACTGCTGAAATTCTTTCTTTTACCCTCTTTTCCTTTCCCTGTAAGTAGTTTCTTAGCCTTCAGGTAGGGGGTTGGAACCCTCCTCGCTGTCTCACAGCAGTTATCTTTCCTTTAAGAAATGTAAATATATGGCCTCGTTTCACTTGGAAATTCAACTGTCTCAATTGGATTTCCCTTGTCCACATGTCCCTTTTTGCCTTCCAGGACATTTGTGACTCATAACAGAGTAACTACACTCTCTTCCCCAATATATCATACTTATCCATATGTACGCTGACTTGGTTGCTTCTTAGAGCTTCTACCCCTCTGACTTGGTTACATTTCAGACTTGCTATTCTCTATTTCTTTGGACTTCCCCACATATTGATGTTGCTTTTTGATCTTCAGGTACAAGGTGGTTTTCAGTGAGTGCTCATTACTAGCTCAGTAACTGCATCCATGGCTTCTGAGAAGCCCCTGGATGAATATGGATGGTCCAGCTCTGTTAAGCCTCTTTGCAGCCTCCTCTGCTACTGCCTTAGTTGGAGACGGGAAATCCAAATCCTTTGCAGCTTCTGGACCATGAAGGTCATTTTTGTCAAGTCTAGAAATGAAGCAAAGTTTTATTTATGCATGTATGTCTATGTGTGCATGTGCATTTCTGTATATATACATGTATATTGGCTGGTCAATCCATTGCACCCTGAATGTAATTGTATCCTTAATTCTAGAATAACTACTAGGGAGTGGTTTATTGACACTTCTTAGTTAGGTGTATTTGGAAAAAATTGGATTTTTTTCTGTATCTTGCTGAAGGAGAAAACACACAGGTTTTTCACATTAAAGAAATGGCTTGGCTATAACAAATTTTTCTCTCATTTTCTTACCAAAATAAATTTCGTGCCCGTAGAGGTGAAGTGTTGCACTTGGCCTTAGTTAAACCTTTCTTTTAGGAGCCTGGAGAAAAAACAGGAAATGAAAGTCGAGGTCTTAAAATGATTTCTGATCCTTTAGACACTCGAGTGGAGATTAGAACAGTTAGTGTGCAGTGTGGGACATCCTATTTACCCTTTTCTTCCCTAATCTGAGGGGAGTTGAATCAGGAGCACCTCAAGCAGGCTACCCGGTATCAATGGGTGTTTGTAATCACTCATGTGGCCTTGTGTTCTCCTTACCATAAAGAAATGCTGATGGGAACTGGGGTATCTTATCTGCCAGGGAGTGGTAGAACAACTCTACTTGCAAGGCTTTGCCTGCTTCTCCGATTGCGTGTTTTATGTGGAAAAGGAATGGAAAGGATTAAAAGAGGCTCAGAATTTGCCACAGACTGAGGGACCGTGAGCTTCTCTACTGGAAGACACGAGTTCAAGTCTACACTGATTTCTTCCCTCCTACTGATGTTTTTATTTTGCATAAAATAATGAAATAGCTGTTGAACAGAGTGAGAGTTTATCTCTAGCTTTTCACTTGGGATCCAATCTGTGGTTCAGGAAACATGTTTATAAATGGCTCAAACAATTTCAGCAGGAGGGAGGGAGAGCAAACCCCCTCAACACCCTTCACAATACTTTGTCCTCGTGGTCAGAGCCCTCTTCTGCAGAAGGGAAGATCTGGGGTCAGATTGAATACAGAAAAGTGAGTGCTTTAATCAGGGAAGTAATCATGTAACTGGAGTTCACCACCTTTCTCTTGTTTAGAGACTTAGCACTTAAAAAAAAAAAAAAAATTAGTCAGAATTTTAAAAACAAATCCACTCTGAACCAAGCCAAAGTAGTTGGTCGTAAAAGAGAAATAAAGCCAGTCACAGAATTGTCAGAGAATCGTAAATTGATATTTGGGGGGAAAAAAGCCATAATGATATCAGCCTCTGTGTTTGTTGGATCAGTGAGAACTGCTGGTGTGTCCTGAATATGAAATAATTTTGAGGACAGTCAGGATGCTCAGACAGCAGTTTCCAGCAGTGAGTGGGTTGACAAAGCCTGAGCCCTCCCTTATGATTCGTCTGTCTCATCGCTGCACAGCTCATGTCCAGTCAGTCTGGTGGCTGTGGAGAGCTATGGGCTATACGTGCACCGAGTTAAATATGCCCTAACACGTAGTATGGTAATATCCCAGGTGCCCTGTAACATTTGCCCTATTCAGGTCAGGGTTTTTTTCTCATGCAAAGAGGTAAAAGGGGAAAATCAAAAACAAAACAAAAAAACCCACACAACCCACAAACCAAAAACCCAGCCCTTGATATTTTCCCCCAAGAACAGAGGAAGGACATGCACAAGGACATTACCCACAATCCCAGCGCCACAGTTCACATTTGCCAGCTTGGAATTCTAGGGGCTGTGAAAACTTCATCTAGTGTATGTTTGTCAGACTTGGGAAAAACTGGAGTATTTTTGGTTTTCTTCTCTTACATGGCCCAGATCTTTACTGCTCCATAAGCCTTATCTGGCAGACTGGGAATAAATAAGAACAAAATTAGCCTGTCTTTGCATTTGAAAAGGTGCAAGAATGAAAGGTCAAGAGCAGTGCTGCAGCGAGGAACATGCTTAGCAGGGTTTGGGGGGGTTTTAGGGGAACTAGGAAGAGAAGCAGGTCAGGATATTTTCATATCCAGTCCATGTTATATTCACAGCTTTCACTCTAGTTTATTTTTATAAACTAGAGAAACAAAACAACAAATACTGGACTACCACATCTCACACATATTACTAGTTTTGAGATCACTACAATACCTATTCAGTCATTCCCCAATTTTTGAGTTCTTGGAAACAGACCGTGGAAAAGATTTTCTCTTACAGTTAGTTTGGGTCAAGTGAAGATCCTGCCCGTACATGCTCTGAGGTCGTTCCTCTTTGACACTTTGTGCCAGTTTTATCCACGTGCTTTCCTGCCTTCCCATCCCAATTCTCTCTTAGCGCTCGCAGCAACCGGTTGGGGAGAGGCATAAGGGAACAAAGCTCAATTGTTGCTTCTGCCCTAATTTGAGGATGTCCGGTCATCTTGAACCTGTGAGTGGCCTATTCTCTCTTCGTGTGGTGAAAAGTCAAAATATAAAGGCAGATTTTTGGAAACGGAGGCAGGAGATGGTGAAGTGTCTTTCTCCCTTGCCTTTCTGATATCTGTCAGTGAAACCTGGTAAAATTGTCTGCAGTCTGTTCTGCTTTGCTTTCATCCTCAGAGACGGGTTCAAGTTACTCAGTAGCCCCTGTGCTAGGACAGTTTTATTTCCAGTTGCTTACCATGTGGTGCAGTTATATTAAAGAATTACAAAGTTGTTGCCAGCATTTACACTAGAAGCACTGTTTAAACAGACACCTTGTCTTTGATTTTGTTACCTAACTGACAGGAATGGATGTGACAATTCTAGCTAGATAGTTTCACTGAGATGAAACAAAGTTTAAATAAATGATACATAGAGCTTCAAGTATCATGATTTTAAAAGAAAGCCCTAGAAACAAATGCATTCCACTGAACACTTAAAAATTCAGTTAGCTTAATGCAAGACTTGTTTTAACCATTAGTTATTCATTGAGTTTTGCTCCATAATTCCATTTTATAAAACAGAAAGATTTTCAGTTTTTAAACTATCTTAGTTGAATCTCATTTCAGTAGAATTGCCTTGTGTCTTGGTTTTGGTTTTTTAAAGTTTGATGTTTAATGTAGAGTTGGATTGATTTATTTTTTATTTTATTTTTTGAAAACATACATATGATGCAAAAAATAAACCACAATGTAATTATTGTCTTTAGTGCTTAAGGAAAGTTAGAACATCTACTGGAAAGTTCTGATTAATGGCAAAAGAATATATGTACGCCAGCTGACTCTCTGCAGTCAGAGTTGCACAATATCAACTGTTAAGCAAGTAAAACAGGTGATGCTTTTACATGTTTATGATCTAACAAAACTGTCATCTCTGGTGCTGCAGCGAATCACACCTTTACTTTGCAGCATTCCCTTCTTAAGCTTTGGCAAATACAAACCTTACTCCATTCAGATCTACCCAAACAGGATTTTGAGGGGTCCACTACTATTTTCATTTTTTGAAACCTCTTGTATGAGAAAATCTCCTTGAAAAAGTATTACGGCCTTCTTAGTTTCAATTAACATAATCGTCTGAAGCTTGTGTGCGTGTCTGTGTAAGATTCAGCTAACTGAAGATCTGACCTGGGCATTTTATGTCACTGAAGGAAATGGATGCATAAAGCCTGGCTTAACTCAGCTGTATAAAGCATACCTTTGGAGTTACATTGGATGCCAAGGTAGCACTTTCTTTGTGGTCTTCTTCATTTTTCCTTGTAAATTTTAGAGCAGTCATTTTGTGTTCTTATGTGTCCGTACAGCATCTGCTTAAACTTAATGTTAATTTATTAAGTATAAGTTGTAAGCTATTTCATCACAAGTAATCTTACTGGGCAGTCCAGACAGCAGAAATCTGAAGGTGTTCCTTCAAATGCGTCTTCTAACTCCTCTAAAACTGGATGTAATATCAATATGGTGCCTTTTTTGATACACACATGTCTGTGAAGCTGATAGAATTGATGTTTGTTTTACTGACAGTAGAAAACATATTAAGTAAGTGCGGGGAGTTGTGACACAGGAAGGGCTCAGACCCTTGCTTCATTCAAAGAGGAAGCTGCTTGCTCCTCAGTGTTTATGTTGCAAATCATGCTGTGCTTTTAAAGGCTCTATTTCACCTTGCCTGGCCTTACTTTTTTTTTCCTTCTGCTTTTTTTTTCCCCTTTAAACTACGATTCTTTTTCTTAACGCAATTCACGTAAGATGTTTGCACTGGTTGAGACAGGATCAGTATTGACCTAAGCAGGTTTTACTGGCTAAGCTTTGCCCCTCTCATTTTTCTGATATGCTTTGCTTTAAAGCTCAGCTTCAGCTGAACCACATGGATCAGTCCCAATTATTTTTTAAAATGTTCCATTTAATGGTTAGTTTGGGGAAGGTTGGTTTGTTCTTAAATAATTCAACCCTCCAAGCTGAAGGACCACAGGTACAGCACGGGCATGTTACGTTACGCAGGTATGACTGGCTTCTTTGAGATCCCCTTGGTTTGCAAGATGTGTACTGGTCTTGTTTGGGAGAAATGGTTTTGGGATTCAGAGTTTCTGCCAAGAACTTCCATGTAAGTTTTCTAAGATTTGATAAAGTTGAGTGGCCGCAGCACTGAGCTAGTGCCTTTCCTTGCATGCTCGGAGGATAAAGTGTGGTCAACATAGTGTTAGGTGATGCTACTCTTTACACCCTTAGAGGCTGCAGTGGATGTATCAAGTGTCTGATTCAAATCACCTAAAGATCCTTCTGGAAATTTTGAAACATTTTCTGTTGTTGTCTAAAAAATAAAGTATACCTATTTGTAAAAAATATTTTTACTAAGAACAAGAAGTTTAATTAGGTCATCTAGAGCTATGCATAGAAAGTGTTGCTGAGTGAAGCTGTAGTAATTAATAACTTGTTTAAATTGAAGAATGACAGCTATGCTGAGTATTGTATAGGAAGCTGTGCTGTGGCTTAAAATACCTTTTGTCTGATGATTTGTCTGTAAAATGGAAGAATGTTGATATTTCAAGAATCATTATTATCATTACAAAAAGAAGATTTTATCATGTGGGCTTTGCACGTATTATCATGTGCTGTGGACATGGGGACCTAGGCTTACCTGTCTTTACGTGAAGACAGTATAGGCTTCTATACGTGAGGTAGTCATTCAGTGTTAGCTTTATGTAAGTGATAGCAAAGGGAATTTTTATATAATTACACTGGCATTTATCAGCTTATTTTAATTCTAAAACAAAATACTACAGGAGGAAAGGCTGAACAGGTTATTTGTTTTATTGCTTTATATTTTCACTGCAATGTAAGAGTATCTGCTTTACCTTCCCTGCACACGTTCTTTGCTATGCAGTGCCTCCCCCACGCTGTGGGACTCAGCTGGCCGAGCAGCGCCTCTCCTCATTAGTCATCATTGCCTTCCCTAGCACTGTGTGCACAAAAGTAATTCTTTAAAGCAGTCACTCATAATTCATTTTTTTAAAGCTTATTTCATAATACATCATTGCAGTAGTACCTTCTTGTCTCTTGACTAAATCTTGGTCTCTAAGCACAGGCAGTTTTATGTGGAATGGGAAGATACGTTGCAAATAAATCACTACTTTTACTGCCCTTAATCTAGTTTCAAAATTGTTTGACTTTTGCCATTCAAACACAGCTTCCATTCACGTGTTTGGGAAGCTTTTGAAAGCACATGAATGGTAATTTTCCCAGTTTTTCTGGAACTTAATGTAGTTAACTTCCAGCAATGTCTGCAGCTGGTTGCCTAATAAAAATAACTTGCATTCCTAGAAACATGAGATTGTACTGATGGCAAAAATGAACGAGCAATTATAAAATGCAAGCAGTACAATTACATTAAAATATGTTTTGTCTTAGTCGATATTAATCTAAAGCAAAAGATTAACTGCAGTGATGTTTAGTAGAGGTTTTATTAATGTGGATTAGCCATTTATAGACAATTTCTCATATTGTAGCAGTTTGCTCTTTTAACTTTGATTACAGGCCATCTATTCTTACCTTATCAAAAGGCTTCCTGATGTCTGTTGCTTTCTCTTTCCTTAATGTGTGGAATATTCATATAGTGTTACAAGGAATGCAATCACTACTTTGCTTGTTGTGCAAATGAACATTTACATCTTCATGCTTAACAGTGTTATACTGTCTTTCATGCTGGTTTCTCTTTTGACAGGCAACCTACATTTTATTTATCCCTTGCTGACTTACCGGTTTTAGTATAGTGAAAATTTGTTTTAATGTAGAACTTGGTTTTAATGTAGTGAGGGTTTGGGGTTTTTTTTTAATTCTCAATTTAACTTAAGAAATGGGTTTTAATTGACTAGGAGAGAAAATATACAATGCAACTGCAGTATTTCCAGTTCTTCTTCTATTTGAAAACTCTGGGGCAAGTTAAAAACGCAAAATGTTTTTATGTTAAAGTTTAGGTTCTAGAGAATTTTCAGTGGCAGGACTAGATTTTTTTTTTTTTAATGAAATGTATTAGTCTCACAAGTAAGGTACTAACATTATGATAGCATCCAGTCCTAAGTGTCGCCTGGTGCACTCAGTATAGAAGTGTTATAACAGATACTCTGTGCCTCTGCATTACTTCTCTGAAGGTCTTTTCTTAGATATGTGAAAGTCACTGATGAAGGTCTGCAGTGCCCAGTAGGCTCAGCAGCTCTGAGTTATTCTAGTGGTTTGTTCTTGAAAATGAAGCAAGCTGTTTCTTGGTGATGTACAGAGATAGCGAATGAAGACTTTTACTCCATTTGTATCCAGTTCTTAACAGACTCCTGATTACGTTTCTCTAAATATTTCTGTGTGAAGAGTCAGTTACTCATTCTTACCACATTTGTCATGTCCTCTCTGCTATGTGAAGGCCATAACTGAGGGCAGCTACATTAGCTAAGACCAGCCAGTGTGCGACAAGTGTCAGGCAATTGATGCCAGACTGTTGATGCTTGCCATTGTTTACCAAAATAATATGGTTATAAACAGGACAGTGATCAGTGATGTTTTGTGGGAATAAACTGTTGACCCTCGATGGTAAACATTCATAGATTGGAAGAAGACAATACACGTTGGAGGCTGAGCTGTGAGAGCAGCCCCGGTTGCGAGGTGCAGTGGTGCTCTTTTCCAGTGAGGACTGATCACTGAGTGACAGCCAGCAGCCCTTGTAAAATAAGCAAGAACCTGTTACAACAGCAGCAGAACCGTCAGCAGCTTTAAAACGTTATCATCTCTCAAGGATGCTTTCTCTGTTGGCGACACTGGTGCCCTTTTTACACTCTGTTGGCTCTCCCTGTGCCAAGTTGGGCATCTAAGAGGCACCTGCATGGATCTAATGGCTTGCTGCTGCAGAGAGGGCAGACTGCTCCTCTCATCTCGCCCTTCCTACCCAGCCCTGGCATCCTCTTCCTTACCTGCAGCACTCCTGCTGCTCATCTTGCCCTGTAGTGACACTATTCAGCTCGCTATCAAATAATAGGAGAAAGCTATTCACTTTATTTGTGGTTTTGCACCTGTCCCCTCTTTCTTTGGTTAGTTTTCCGCTGGTTTAGCAAGCTAAGCTCAGCCATCAGGGCAGCAGGTGAATGCCAGAGACGGTGCAAGGAAAAAGCAGGGAGAATGCATGGTTCAGAGTACCACTTACAGAGGGAACACCAGCAGCAATTAATTATTAAATCAGCTTTGCATGTCTTATCTAAACTACAATCATAAAAGCGTATCTTTTGAAAAGGACAGCTGACCTTGAAGATGAAAGATTTACTGTTTGGATTATTCTTAAAGTGGTATTTTTCTGGGCTATGCCTGTCCGGATTTGAGTATTTTTTTGGTAGTTGGTACCTACAGACTGTTGATACAGCTAAGAAATGGTGGTGGCGTCCTACTTTTTTTCCCAAAAAAAGACATGCTCATCTCTAACAGGAATTCAAAGCCCTAAAAGGGAGCTGTGGTAGGGAGTAAGTTTAAATGTGTGGAGTAAGCCTGATAATATTATCAAAAGACATAAAAAGTCTAGAAGGAAAACTCTAGAATGCCCCATATTCTGACTGAATAGGGTTAAAGTAAAAGTTATAAATTATAGAAAATGGGGGAGAAAATGGTGAAGACTGCTGGACTGCATATCCAGAATATTGCCTTCTGCAGAGTTGAATTCGGGAGGGAAGAGATAACAGATTGAATACAAGTTTGTGCAAAAACTTTTTGAATTTTACTCACTAATTGCTTTTATTGTACATTATCTGGGAAAACATATTTAATGAGACTGCACGGATGTTACAGTTTTTCAAAAGCTGAGGATCAGAACGAAGTAAGGGAATTTTTGTTTAAAACTTCTTTTAATATTTTTGAATCTTAAAAGTAGAAATTTATAATATCCATTATGTGGGAAAAAAAATCTGGAAGAAAAAAGATGTGATGTGTAATTTGGGAATGAAAAATGTAGTAATAAAACCTGTATTCCTTACATTCATACAGGTGACTTGAAAACGTGTTTTCTGAGTATACTTTTGTATGTTCAGATAAATCCACTTTGGACTGGTTTTCGTAAGTCAATGTTGAGGTACATGTCAGCAAGCAATTTAAATACTGGTTTGATGGTTTCAATCAACTTATATGCAGCTTGCAGTACACTTTTTGTAGTACTGTCAAAACGTGCATACCCACAGGACGTGAAAAGTACGTGAATTTAAATCTAAATCACTGATTCTAATGCAATACTAAGAGACTAATTGAAATAAAACCTTTATTATTGGTTGAATTAAGTCAGTAAGAGATACCAACTAATACCTGGAATTGTGGAATCTCATGGCTAAGAAATGTAAGACTGGGTTGCTTGTGAAGATGTATGCAGCATTGCACACATCAAGCAACAAATATGCTCTTGTTTGCTCTAAGTCGTTAAAGGTTACATTTGAGGCCTTTTCCATGTAACACTTTAAGGGAGCAATATGTGTCTGAAGACAAAAGTCATGAACTTAAAAAGCCACTACAATGAGCTGTGGCGGTGCTTCTTACAGCACCATTGCTCCGATAAGAAATACTGTTTTTATGTATTTTACTTGTGCATTACTTAAGTCTTTATGTATCATTTAACATGTAAATATTCTTTAAAAACATTCAAAAGCTTGCAGAGTCCTAGAGCAGTGGAGAACATTGTATGAGAGAAGTACTGAAGGATCTGTTGTCTCCATGACCTTCCTTGAAGAATTACATGTTTAAGTGTTGGAGGAGGAACATCTGTTCCTTGTTGGGTTACTTCAGCAGCTATCCTAGAAGCACATAAGCACGGTGCTGCATCTGTACTGGTACTGCTGAACTCTGTGGTACTGGTACCATCACTTATAAGCAGTTGAGAACAAGGACTGGTTTTTATGTGATTGTACAATATTAACTCCAGCTACGGTTTTGGAAAGACAGTGTGCTCACTTCTTGGTACTTCAGCGTGCTTAGACAATTTAGGTTGGAAGTTTTACAGCAAGGAAAACTCTGTTCAACTCAAAATGGAAAAAAAAAATTTTTCTTAATTTTGTTGTTACAATATTTTGTTTTTAATAAGGGAAACTTATCGCTAAGGAACCCCTGGGGATCATGACGAAGAAAGTGAAACCCTGTGCTAGACATTAAATAAGCACTTTCTGAAAAGATGACATTTTTCCTAAGAAAGCAGATGGTTGTCTTTTCTTATGCTGTTACAGTATTTGAAGCTGTTTTTAAAATGTCACTTGGATACATATTGACATCTAAATGGGTAACACCTTCTTGGCCTGGATGAAGAATGAAAAGGGGAGAGACAGACTGTGTTTGCCATACATCTCCGTTTGGGAAGGATGGTGCAAACCTCATGCAAGGACTGACTGCAGTCAAGTGAAAGGCACTGGAGTAGCTGTTCCTTGCCTGAAATACAGGCAAATCTCAGATACATGGATTGGGCAAGCAGAAAGAAAGGGAGTATCTCAGAGTATATCTCAGGTATATATGGATATATCTTGGGCCTTCTAGGATTTCCACAAAATAATAGTGTAATTTACAGATTTAGGAGTGAACTGCGCAAGAAGGCACTCCTTAGTGAAATCCACATTCACCACTTTTTGTTTATAAGAGGTTAAAGAAGCCAGAATGCCATGGCCTTTCTGGAGGAGCTACTTTGAAAATTCAGGAGTGCTGAGGCATCAGTCTGAGCTGCAGGGTCAAGTAAGCGTAACTGAGTGTCTGTCAAGCACCACTTGTTAGTCAGGGCTTTGTACTTTTCCTCACTACAACAACAGTTGTTTGATTTGTTTATGAAGGTCTATGATGCTTTAAGAGTATCAGGAGTGTTTTATAGGCCACAAACACAGCTTTGTAGAGTGCGTTGCTGAAAATGGATCAGACGCTTGATCTGTTGGAGTTGCTGAGTCAGGATACTTGGAATTCACAGAAATCTGGATCCCCTCTCCTGTTTTCTGCTAAATATGGTTTAGATAAGATACCTGTTGGTAGTTTTAGACAGCTGTCTGCAGAAACAATCATCTAGAGTTTTAGAGATTCTTCTGAAACAGTCTCTGCAGGTAAAATCAGTACAATTTTGGCTTTCCCAAGTGCTCTGACTTGCACTGTCCTTTGGTGCTGACATATTCGTGGCACTGAAACATAAGAAACCTGATTTGGAGCTCAGAGTGAGATTAATATACAATTACGGAAAAACCCGAAACACTTCATAGAGCTGCCACTCAAATATACGTGCTGGTGTTTCGTTTCTCTGTCGGGTTATATTTTTTTGCCTGAAGTCTGCCCTGTTGTTTTTGCTGGTACTGAGTTGCTGAAGCTGTAGCCTTGTTTCTGGGTGGGGAAAAAACCCCAGCATGTTGACCTACCTAGCAGTACGAGGAAACAAAATTAATTTTTGCACTATTTTAGGCCCGCACAGCTTTAACAAGAAACATGTATACTCCCAACAGATTGGGCTCTTGTTTCTACATTTTGAAGTTTTAGTCCCAGAACGCATTCCTGGCTAGGCAGTCTCCGTGTACTGGGTACTAAGGAATGTTCCCAGGTTCAAGCAGCTTAAATGTGCAAGCTGTCTGATAGTGCCAGCGTCCATCAGGAAAGCACTTAATATTTAAATTTGGGTCGTCCTATTGAAAATTCTATGGGAATATTCTTCTGATGCACAGCACAAAAAGAGTTGCTATGAAGTGCTGCTGGCATATTGCTCTTTTTTTTTTTTCCCCCAATAGACACAAGCCCAGCTCCATCAGTCCAAAACTAACCATGGGGATTAGATGTTTTCTTTTCAAGATAGTCTTAAAAACAGCCTGGTATTGTACCTTTGTGCTGACATCAGATAAGTTAATGTCTGTATGCAGGCATTGGTAAATTAGCGGTCTCCTTAATGTTTTTCTGCAGTACTAGTGTTACCAGAGTCACATTTATAGCCTGAAAAAAGCAGGTTACAAAGGAATCACTCTTAGCTGCTCCTTATTTCTTAGTCACTTAATTAAAGCCACCAAGATGAGCAAAGAGAGTGATCCTTTACCAAAAAAAAAAAAAAATCCTTTTTTCCCCCATATTACCTACAATGAATTGTACTTCCAACTATTGGCTTGTTTTATTCTCAACCTTTTTATAGATTTTACGTTCTGTAGCTAAAAAGTCTGTGTTAATCTAGAGTTAGAAAATAATTATTTACTGTGCAGTATTTTCTCTGTATGATTGAGTGCAGAACTTGGCTGTCATTAGCACAAACCGTCTCTGTTGGTATCACATTGCATAAAGAAAACCATTTACAAGAAGTTAATTTGTAAGGTGGTCTGTGGTCTTTTGAAGTGCTTTTAAGTAAGTGTCTTGATATTGTTGTTAAATTCCCCCTTTTAGATTGAAAATTAAACATTGCTTATCACTTCCTGGAACAGTTGTTTCAGGTGATCTATCGATGGATCACTTGAGATGCCTAACATTACAATACAGAAAATTGACAACATACTGATTGTGTCTTAAACAAGAGCTAACATTAGCCTCACTCTTCAGAAGATGGATTTTTATTTTCAGATAATCAAAGCATCATTTTGAACTTACTTCTGCTAGGTTGTTTGCATGATTATCATGGATTTCTCCCCCTCCCCAAATTCTGGTGCGTTGTTTTGTTTCTCTGTGGAAGTCAACCCTTCCTTAACATGACCGTGTGTTATATTTTAAACATCCAGAACCATGCGGTGACTTACTGGCCATTCAAGACCTGTGACATGACCTTTATCACACGCTCGCATGAGGCAGCAATCACCACTCACTTTGCAGCAGCCTTGCAGCCCCGTGGATCCCCAGGATTATGTGTTACAGCGTGCTTTGACAGCTGCTCCACGGGCACAAACCTGAGACATACAAATAGTTATTAGCAGTGTCTAACATCCTAGACATAAAATAATGGAGGTATGCAACACAACCCTTAGTTTCTTTCAGCCTTCAGTTTCTCAGCTTTGCTGGAGCTTTTTTTGAGCATATGTTTTTGCTGGATTTTTTTCCAGTAAGTTTTAAATTTTTTAATTGACTGCTTCTCTTATTATTTATTTACATGTTGATATTACTTACCTATTATTTCTATACCTGTAAGTTGTTTCTCTTTTGATTATTTCTCCATCCATATTTTATTTTGCTTCATTATTTCTTGGCTTCAGCGATTGTCTCTTCTGAGGCATGTATACTTGCAGTGAATGCAGTCTTAAAAGAAATCCCAGAAGCATTCAGGATTATTTTGCTTAGGTAGGTTCATGCCCCAAACATATAATGTTTTATTTTTCACTTCAAGCCCTGTACTTTATTTTTTACTTCAAGCCCAAATTTAAAAAAAAACACACACCGACCAGGTTATGCACCTTCAAAGATCTGTTGGCTAAATTTGTGTGTTCCATTTTGGGTCCAGTGGGTCAGGATGATTTGAACCCCGAAGGACCCGCAGCACTCGCTGAAGGCTTATTGTGACTAATCTTCGAGAAGGCTGGTTCTGTGTTTTCACACTCCCCGTCCGCTTTCTCAGTTCTTCCAAGGCCTCAGGCAGATGATTCTGTGATTAAGAAAGAAACTTGAATAAATTGGGGCCATTCGCGCTCCTGCCCCACTGGGATCCCTGCAGAGTCGGGGAGGGTGCGCAGCCGGGGAACGCAGCACTCCAGAGAACACCTTTCAGCTTAAGTTCCTGGGGAACGCCACCCCCACGCATGGGTGCAAATACATCGAATTTAATCCTAAGACATTTGTAAGTGCCCTATGATGCAAGCTTGCCTTTGTCAGTGTGTTTCATGTTGGATATAGATGTGAGAATAAATTTGCATTTGAACTGGGGTCCCATGCTGATCTGCTGCAAGTTGATGGGTTTGGCTGGTTTTAGTGGACAAGCCAACAGCTTGGGGCTGCAAGAGGAGCTGCGTGTGTGGGGAGAGCTGAGGGGCTGCCCTTATAAATACGGTCGAAACAAATTACTTCCAATAGCATCGGGTAAGCATTAAACCTACTTCCATTCCAAATCTTGGGAGGTACGCTGAAGGAAATGTTTCGGGGTAACTGGGAAGCTGCCATTCCCAGCAGCAGTCGGCCGGGTGAGGGTTTGGCAGGGGGATGCTTTGGCAGGCAGAGCTGTGCGCAGCGACGCTCAGCTTGTTGATGTAGCTTTTTATTTGGGGTGGTGACACCATAGCTCTGATATCTGCGTACTTGGGAGTACCGAGTACTTGTAAGAAGAAAAAGAGGTGATAAAGAGCTTAGTGTTTATCCAGCAGATGACTGTAACAGGATCTTAACTCTGCATCCACTTGGACACTGCTGTGTAAAAATCAAAGATAATCAGATCTTCAGAAGCTTAATTTTTAATTACCGGTTACCGTGCGTTATTCCGGGGAGGCTGCCAGAGGTGGACGGAACCTCCCTGGAGGTGGCTGAAGCTGCGGTCCTGCTGGGGGGTGGTTCGCTGAAGGACTTGCCCTCCGCGAGCCTTCCTAAACCAGACGAGGAGCCTGGCGACTTTTCCTGGGAAGAATCGAGTGTGGAATGAAACAGGGTTTTCACGATGCATATTTTTGCATTTACTGTGCCAACCCCGAGCTTTTCGCTGATGTGGGCTTTTCCGGCTCGGGGCGTTGAGCCGGGAGGGTTAAAAACCCGAAGGATGGGCGCTCCCCCCGGAGCATGCGTCAGGCNCCGCCTCTCCCGCCGCCGCCCCGCCGCCCTCCGAGTCTCCGCGGGGGATCCCGTCCGCAACACCGGGGGAAAGCGCCGGCGGGCCGGGGTTTGCAGCGCCGTCTGGGTGTGAGTCTGGGCCGCCGAAGGCCCTGCGTTGGTTCGTTGCCACCGAGGTCGAGCGGCGTGAGAAACCTGTTGCAGGAGCTGTCGGAGGTTATAGGGCACAACTGCTGCTGGAGAGAAACATCCACAGTTTTAGATCCCTTTGTAACGTGGAGGGAGGTGGCATGTATCTCAGGGCTGGCAGCAACTCTTACGGCTTCCAGAGCAGCTGAGACGTTAAAGAGTGCAAGGGGACCTTCACAGCTCCCGCCCTTTACAGCTCCTCTGGCCTGGGCGACTAGTTGTGGCAATGCCTTCTGTGGGCTGAAGCCCTTTTAAAACTGGCCTGATGCTTTATAGAAATGTAAGTCAGCAAATCAGAAGTAGATACGTGAAGGAGGGGGGAGAATAGTAGTTCATTAGTGCAGCGTAGAAGGACAAAACAGATTTAATTAAGAGTATTTCAGACTCAGATCAGGAAGTGCCAATACTGAAACTTCAAGCGTAACCAGAACTTTGACCCTAGCTTATCTGTACTGGAACTTATTTTTTTTCCCCAACTATATCAGCATGCTGTTGTGCAAATACGATCGCTCATGTTGCTTACAGTCTTGGAATGTAATATAGTCTGTGATTTTTATTTGCACAAATCTACACAAATTACTGCAAAGATTTTAAGTTGTGAGCAGACATTAGGCTCCGTTTGCGGCAGCTTCGGAAAGGTTAAGCAGAGGCAGGTAACTAGAAACTTAGCTAGACCCATATATGCAAAGAATTTACTGTGCTTTCTCCCTTGTGCGTAGTATGTAATTGTATATTCTATGTTTTGCTCTCACACATGTATTTCACATGTGACAATGGTTAAAAAAAATAGTGCGAACTGTGTCTGATTACGTTGGTAGTAGGTGGTGGTTTAGAAATATGTCATTTATAGAGGTTTTGAGGTTTTTTTGATATTTGACTAACAACATGACAGTGGTGCCAAAGCAGTTTAAACACAATGTGCCACTATAATGGCAAACTGCTGACTCTTGAATTAACAGCTGTCAACTTTTTTATGGACTCCTTTATATATATTCCATAGAGCTTTTTAAATAAGAACAAGGCAATGCTGAGCATTTGCTTTTGGAAGGTTTGATATGGTTCTAGATGTGTAAGTTTAAATCAAAAGGAACTGAGTACTTTCATGATACCAAATTATTCTTTAAATATATCTGATGTCTCTCAGTGTGGAGTTCATGGTAAGAGAGGGATTACCTGCAAGCTTTGAGGGCTGTATAGTATCAGGTTTAACATCGGCATTACCGCTTTACCTCTGCTATGCTGTAGTATGAATTACAGCTGAATTACTTGCTGTGTGCATGGATTACAGTCTCCCTCTATTTGTACTAATGAATTTAGAAGGTGAAAAACTTAAAGTTCTAGATCTCTTCTATATATTTTTTTTAAATTATTATAACTGAAACCTAAGTGACACTAGAAAACTTTATTAGAGTTTTCAAAGGAAAAAGAGAACCTACCTGTTTACCTGAAACCAGTGTCATCTGATGGAGGTGGTATCTGCCTCAATCTGTAAATACTGTTAAATGATTAAATGAGCTGTTAAATGAGCTCTGATTTCTCTACAGCTAGAAAAATCCTGAAATATCTGACCAGTATTGCTTTATGTTTAAAATACAAAAGCAGTGTAGAATAATTTGTTTTAAACTTGCTATGTAACAGATTTTGACATTTAATTATGAAGAGAAAGACAGAAGTCATAGAAAAGTAGTCCATATCACTACAGTATTTAATAATTTTACAGTTAACATGGAAGGGGAGCACGTAAGATTTGTGACATGTAAATTGGCATAAAATTGTTGAAAAGAGAGAGGTCCCTTATACAGGATGAATTGTGCTTGCTTGTGAAAGCAGGTTCATCAAGTTTATTTCAATGTGCTGAATCTACGAGGCTATGTCTGGGGGCAGCAATGCACACTGTTCTTGCAGGACAAGAGCA
This sequence comes from Rhinoptilus africanus, assembly GCA_013400135.1. Classification (NCBI taxonomy): domain Eukaryota; kingdom Metazoa; phylum Chordata; class Aves; order Charadriiformes; family Glareolidae; genus Rhinoptilus; species Rhinoptilus africanus. Next base: position 321,144 of record VXBO01010815.1, on the reverse strand, counting down.
GGCTATTCTAGGAAGCAATTGCTGAAAGACTTAAGGTTTTGTTCTACAGTGTGCCCGGTCTCTATTCCTACACTATAATGCAGCCATGTATTAATACCAGGTTGAAGCCAAAGGTGACCCAGGAATGTTTTGAAAGGGAGGAAGAGCAGGAATAGAAATTGCATCTCTGTTTGATCCGTTGTATGGCTGCAGCCGTAACACACGAGGCCTGATGCCAGCTGCCACTCTTTGCTCTGGGGCCTTCAGGCCGTAAAATTTCACTGTCCTTTTTTAAATGCCACCTCTGAACTTCTCTGAAAATGTTTCGGTCTGTTGCTAATCCAGTTTCTGGCTAGAATTGATATCTTAGGGTGGGGGGAGCAGTAATGAAGCTGGAAGTTTACGTAAGCACTGGTCACGTGTATGTGTTTGACAGATACATAGCCAATTTACCTTGAAGTTACAGGCTGAAATTTGCTGTGGCAGTAGCTCCCAGGAAGGGGGAAAATACCTTGGATGTCTTTCTTCAAGTCTTACAGCAACTGAGAATTTCAGCAGGGCAGTGAGGCAGTGTAGTGGTTTTACATATATGGTCTTCCCTAGTTTGATGGGGTTTAAGGGGCAGAGGAGGGCAGTGTTGACCTAATCTTGTTTCAGCAAATAAGAGGTGAAAACTTTTAAGCCTTCCAGTGGTGTCAGTTATTTAATGTTTAACAGTCTTTTGCTCCCTGTTGTTACAGTAGTTGAGTCCTTTCCCTTCTAGTGCTTGTGCTGTTGTCCTGGTTAGTATGTATTCCAACATAAGTACCATAGACAAAACCTGCAAATACTGTACATCAGAAAATAAGTTTTCTGGTTTTGTTTGCTGAGTGTTACACCGTCCGAAATATCTTAGTCCCTAATACCAAGAATAAACTTCATGTCCTAAGGTAAAACAGCAAAGAAAGACAATAAACCTTCTGTAACTTCTACTGCTGTCATCATCTAGGCAGTATACATTTAGGGATCTGAAATGTAAGGAAATAATAACAACTAAAACTGCCAGAGTTCTCTGATAAGTAGTATCTGTCATAGTGAATTTTGGTTTTGAACTATTGTTTTTGTTGCAGTCCTTGTTTTTCAGACCTTAACCAACCTGGAAAGTCAAGGCATTTGGGACTACGGAGATGGAAAGGAGGGATGATAAGGTCATAGATTTAGGATCTGCAGATTTACTGGAGTGTTACAATGTTGCTGTGGTGGGATAGGTGACCCTCTTCCTCTACCCTGTCCTACACTCTGTGAGCCTGTTTCTTGCTATCATTTGAAACTACTTGAGCAGCTCTCTGCTACGGACTGTGCTCTTCAGTGTAAATAAACTGTTTTCTCTCAGTATTTAGATACAGTAGGCAAATCCCAGGAGCGATATCTCAGGCGTGGTTAGTTTTGTTTCACTTGTTAGCCATTGCTGGTTAAATCTGCAGTGCTGTCTAGCTACCAATTGGCACACTCAGCAAAAAGCTTTAGAAAAGACTTGCTCTGTGATCCATTTGCCAAATACAGAGTTTAGTTCCTCCTCTGTAATCAAGCTGGAGTCAGCTGATTATAGCCGAGATTTTTTCATGCCAGTATCCTGCTTGTTGTCCTTTCCCTGCCTCTTTTGTCAAGTGACTGCCATTGCTGGAAAAAAATAAACTGAATCTCAGTCTTCTCCAATTTAGAAGTATCTCTTGTCTTTAAATAGTAGGATTTCTTTCAGCTATAGTAGCATCAATTTGATGAGGAGAGACAACTTCCAGAAGAGTCTAAAGAGCATAAAGTCTCCTCTGGAGTTTGCTATCTGCTGACAGATGGAGAAAGGTTTCAGCCCTCCAACAGGAACACAGATAGTCTGATTCAGAGGAAGCAATTGGCAGGTAGGAAATATAGTTTCCATTTCCTTCCCTGTCAACCTTTTTATTTCACTGTCAATTACACTTCTGGCATTGTGACCAGGAAAACAGCTTCAAGCTGGATTGGTGTTGTCTGTTGCTATGTTTTCTTACAGTTAGGAAAGCACTTGTCTTTTAAGTTGTCCTTTATTTAGAATATCTGATTTAATGACTTAACTGTAAATCAGAATCTCAAGGGATCTCACAGCTCAGTCCCTCTGCACGGAGGCCATTCCAGCTGTAGTTGGGTTTAGTAGTGTTTGCCATGCTGGCTGGTGCCTGGGTTCCTGCATTGTCACACGTGTCTTATGCTTGTCTCCACCAAGCTCCCAGTGTCCAGGCAGAGGACGCAGCCGTGACGCAGCATGGCAGGAATGCACATAGCCAGCTCGGGCTTGATGCTGTGCCTGAGTTAATAAAACTCCTTGGGACCCAGAGCACAGGGGTAGCGCCGCAAGATGGTGGCTTCATCTGGAATCTTTGCCATTTTCCCCAGTGCTCTTGCCTTTGGAACTACCATACAGAGACAACCGAAGTGCTTCTTGAGTCTTATGCTGAAAAATAGTTGTTGGGTAATTTCTGGACCCACACCATCCCTAGAAGTATAGGAGCAATTGCAGCAGACTGCACCTAGGCTAATGAGCCCAGCTGGAGCTGATTTGTTTCTGCATCTCTGGTACAGATAATCTGACCATGGATAATTGAGTGTTGACTCTATAAATAACCCACTTTGAAATCCTTGTCTTAAAATTGTTTTCTCTTCGCCGTGTTAGCTTCCAATCTGACTTCCCCTGTAATCATTTCTTGGCTGACCAAAGGCTACTCTCATCTCTTGACAAACAGATGTGCTATTCATTCTTCCCACCTGAAGTGACATATTACATGAAAGCATGAATGAAGCCAAGTTCTAGCACTATAAAAAGCCAGCTAAGCCCTGGTAGGAAATAATCATCCTAATATGTTTTATCTGTGCCCCAGTTGACTCAGGTGGTTTAAAACAAAACCTACAGATATATATCAAACATTTGACACCTTAGAAAGATATTTATTGCACGCTTGTTCTCAGAGACCTCCTGTTGCATATCTCATAGTTAAATATCTTCAGGTAAGACTGATTCCTTTGTGTGGATTTGCTTGCAAGTTGAACTTCTGATGATCTTGGTTTGTTTGCTTACTCTCCGCAAGAATTATTCTGAGTTGAGCTATGCCTTGCTTTAATAAGAAGTGATTTTTTTTTTCCCCCAATAAGCTTACATAAATAATTATAGAAAGTCGTTAGACTGCCTCCTAGGAAAAATATCCTGTGTCTTCAGCTGGTGAGCGTCTACACATGTCTTTTTTTCCTAATTTTTTTTCTAAAATTTAGTCTGTGTTTGCTTCTGAGAAGATGCACAGAAAGTTAGAACCACCTGCACTGGATGGCAAGTTGTTCAAGGGACTGGAAGCGGTAGGAGGGAAAGCTGAATTGCACAGCTGTGCAACGCTGTGGAGTTCATGCACCTTGGTAGGTAGTTTTTATGGAGATCATCTGTCTCTTTCCCCTGTGCCATTCCTGCCATAGTAATACATGACAGAGGCAACATGAGTGGCTGAATAAACTTGGAATGTCTTAAATTCAGATCCACACTCTCATCGCTGTGTAGCCTTGGAAAATACTTATCTTCATACAGCCTGTGAAATGCTGACCATGCTCCAACAAATTTTCAAGTCTCGGTTTGCTATTGATTATATAGTAGCTTCCAAAAACTGAATAGAGGCCCATCTGAAAGAAATCATTTATATAGGTAGAACAGACATTTAAAATTGTAGACATAAAACACTCTCTTCCATTCAGGGCAATGATGGGAAAGCTGTTAGTACTATAAGCAGGCAAATAGTTTTTCCGAAACAAGTAATTTGTAATACATGAAGTTCGTTGCAGTGAGGAAGGGTTGAGAGGTGCATTCAGAGGCAGAGTATGAAGCAGTTGTCACTTGGACTGTCAGAGGTTGATTTGCATCCATTTCATTCAGGTGCAGTTAGGTCTGAGTTCTTTTAGTTTGCACAGTTAGAAGTCATAAATGATGCAAGTTTAAGTAGAAACTGTCCTTTTATATCTTAAGTTGCATGTAAATACAGAACTAAAGAGATTTTTAAGGGAGGTGAACAGATAAAAAATGCCCTACAAACCCACTTTTGTATTTGGGTATGTCTCTTGGTGGTGTCTGTTCAGTTTTGTGCTGTAGAAGGTCGAGAGTTTCGTTTCTTGTTTGTAAGAGCTGTTGTATGTAGTGAGGGGAACATGAACAAGTGACCTCTTCAGGAATTATTTTGCACATTCACTTAGGAGGCTGTGTATTAGGGGGTTGTCACTTGTGGGTGTTCCTGCAGCATTTTAAATAATAGATTTTATTATCTATGGCAAATAATGTGCCTGAAAGATGAGTGAGCTAATTTATCTAAAATGTCTGGAATGAGGAAATACTCTGCACTGACACTTATGCTGCTTTTGTATCAGATTTTGATAAAGCGAATTGAAACTTAAATATAAACTCATTCAATTTTCAAAACACAACAGTGTCCTTAGTTAGAAAGAACTGTTTGGTTACATGGATTTTTCAAAAGATGTCAAAATATTCCAGGATTAATTTGATGCCTGGGAATATCCATGAGGAGGGGCAAGTGCAGAATAGCAAGTGAAAAAATTCATCTCTAAATTTCAGCTTGAGTTTCCTAAAAGATGATAATTATTATAATAATGATAGTAGTGATAATACTGCTATTAATAATAATAGCAAGAAGGCTTATGTGATTATACCAATTTTGTCTAAGAATTTTTAACTCTCTGCCAATATGTCTTCAAAAATACGAAGTTTAAGCAATCTTGTGAAAATCAGTAAATGTGAAGACACACCTTAATTAACATTCCCCCCGAGAACAGGGTTTCATGTGGCAGTAGTATACTTGTAGTGGCAGTTGGCACATGTGTTACCTATGAACCAGAGAGAGCTTATCCTGTCTCTTTTGCTGGGGTCAAAGGCCTGTGGATACAGGATGAAACGGTGAGGGTGCTGGGGGGTAGAGAAGCTCAGGGTAACAGAGACGGAGCAAATTTAAGGATCAAGCCCATGGATTTTTAGAAAAATGTTTTTCATTATTTCTCTGCCTATAAAACAACTTGTTAAGAAATATATTGTTTCAACAGATGCTGGGTTTGGATCCCAAATAACACTTGGAGCTGAAAAAGCCAGAAGCTTTAAACAATAGATTATATACAAGTCCTGCAAAGCTATTATTCTGGGCTAATTTCAGTAAAGTTGCCATTTTCGTACAAGTTTCTTCTAAGGAATCATAAAATGAGCTGCTGATGTGTTATCTTGATATTGAATAAAATCTGATGTGATATTATGCACAAAACCAGATCAAGAACATAAGTCTCCTAAAAACGATAGCTTGTTTTCTTGTAGTCGTAGTGCAGCATTGTTTTTTGCCAAACCACGTCAATAGTCCCATGCAGCTCTTCTGTGGCTTATCTTTTCTTATCTGAAAAGAAATGCTGTTATATCTGTTTGGATTAGTAAAGCATTAAAGAAGTATTAGGTTTTTTGTAATAGTTTTATGATAGATGAGGGGAAACATCCAAGTTCCAAAAACAATAATGTACTTAAATTACTTTTTTAGTTATTGTCTTGCAAATATCATTAAGAATTGAGATAGAGTGAAATATTTTACCTGATTATAAGTAAGTAAATAGAAATATGTATCATCAGATGACCTTGAATGTGAAAGATCTGCCTGAGGAAACAGGTCTGTTACACAATATGAAGCGTAAGAGGATGGCAATTCTAAATTTTCCTCTATTTGCAACAGTGTGTCTGAAATAAAATTATTTAAGTCAGATGTTTGGAGGAATGAATTGGTGAATTGCTTTTAAATTTGTATATTTAGTAAACTAGAGTGCTGTTCCTCATGTTATATTTCAGTGTTAAATGTACAGATACTTTTTTCTTACATCCAACAAATAGCCAAATAAAAGATTTCTCTTCACATATAAAATCAGCCACAAAATTCTGGTTTGTCAGCAGTGCTTACCTTTGCTAGAAGGAAAGTACTGTTGCTTGATGGCTAGAAATACTTCAGCATTTCACCTGACGTACCTTCCATCAAGTTTAGGGCTGATAATGCATTTCCTCGCTCGGAGAGCAAAAATGGTAGAAATACCGTTACCACGGGTCAGTGGGTAATAAGGTACCAGTGCGGAGGAACTGGTGCAAAAGCATGGTGAGCACTGTCCTTGTGGTGTAAGCGCCGGGCAGGCAGTGTGAGATGGTGTTTACCTCAGACACGTCAAGGTGTCTTACTAGTTTGGTGTTGGACGACCAGAGCATCTCCTCCAGCAGAATGGGAAATTTCTGCGCATAAGCTCTGCTTGCTTTTCTTTGGTAGAGTGTCACTCAAAAAAGCATGTAGCCGGATTCATTTGCTCTGTTATTTGGTTTTTGCCTGGGGATTTTTGGCCTTGCTGAGCTGAGAAACATGTGTGGCTTACAGTAGAAAATTGTTGCTTTTTCTGCAGTAGCAGTGCGTCAGGTGACAAATGCTGATTACACGTGTGGAATTGTGTCATTACAAGAAGAGATTAATTCCTACTTAAATCTCCAGCTCTTTTTGTAATCAAGTTAATACCCTAAATCATTAATATCCCCTTTTATAGCTGAAGAAACAGGCCTTGACACCAGGGTGAAATCTAGGTCTTCCAGCTCAGTGGTGTGAAGACTGACATTGTCACCAGGGCAAGGTATTCACTGTTCTGTTGTTTTCCTGTCTCTGATACATCAGTAATAGGTTGGCGCTTCATCTTTAGATCTCAAAATCCTTGCAAAAGAAGCAGACAAGTACATTTTGCATTTAGTATAATTAATTGCACTAATTGAAGCATTTTTTTGCTGTGCCGGAGTTCCATTTGACCCTTGTTTTTTGTGGTTTTATTTGGCTTGGTTTTTTGTTTGGTTGTGTTTTTTTCTTCCCCCTCCGTGCATCGTATTGAAGAGGAAGGGAAATATTCTGGGAAATGCTGAGTGTGTGGCTTTTTGTGGAATTTGGCCATTTTTAAGAGATTTGGCCACTTAAGTGTAATTTACTGATATTCTAGAGATTATTCCTCCTGTATTTTATAATTACCCTGGAAAATGCCAAGTTATGCCCTAAATAAAAGATTTTTCAGGAAAACAGCAGATTTGTCCTACTGCGTTAAACAAAAACAACCTCCTTTTTTCCTGAATCAAGAAAGAAAAAAATGCAATGTCTTCCTCTAAATATACACTTGTGTTTTTTGCTGCTTTTCATTTTGTGCTATGGTTCATTTCTGCAGTTACTTGAGTTGGATCAACAATTATATAAAAAAAGGAAAAAAGAAAAAACCCTGCAGCCGTTTTCAGCGCTTGTTGTTCTTGGCACAGGATCAGTTCTGGTGTCCAACTGGTAGGACCTGAAACTTGGTGCTTAACAAGTGCCTGTAGTCAAAACAGTTGGTGTGTGCGAGCACTGATCTGGTATTTGCTGCGGCAGGTCATCTGCCTGATTTTTTACCGTGTGCAGAATACCTAATCACGTTGCTGTGTTTCTCTGACGGCATCTGTGGCAATGTGAATCGTTTCACGTTCCAAAAGTACATGTTTACAGTCGTCGTAGAATCAGATTAAGTTGGCAGCCTGCTCCTCTCTGTAAGTGGCTCAGTTTACATTTCTTCTTCTAGCAGGACGTTTTGCATAATTTTGCTGATCCTACTCACTTGTAGATTTTGTGAAATGGAGAATCGTTTTAGAGGGTTTATGTCAGAAAGCGAAGCTTGTGTTTATTGTAAATAAACACCAGCAGAAGGGTGGTTATTTTAGCACTTGATAATTTCCCAATTATGTCATTTGACCTGGAATGAAGCTTGCGATTGTGGAGCTGCATTTTATGCAGCGGATCAGTCCGGGGTTTTGAGCTGGCAGTTTATTTCCTTTGTCAGTTTACAAGAAGTATCAAAATGAAACCAACTGTGCTGTTTCCTTTCCAGTGCGCAGCGCAAGAAGGGTGGAACGGTTTGCAGATATTATTTCCAAACTTTTTCAGCCGGACTTGGAATAGTGTTTTGTCAAAAAAGCTGGTAAAGTTCTCCTTCGGTCTTGCAACGTTATGCTGTATTTTGCTAGTGTCAAATCCAAGTTTATTTTTGCTTAACCTCTCGTACTGGGTTTTGTTAGTTTTCGTAGACTGTGGCTGCAAAATGAAAGTGCTTACAAGGTGTTTATGAACTCTTGTTATGAACCAGCTGCCAGTTACTGCAGGATGACACGTTTCTGCAAGCAGTCTAGTTGTTCAGTTTTCTGGTTGCTGGCTGTCACTTTTTGGGCATGTGGGGGGGTTTTTTCCGTTTTAGTTTTATTAGAATTAATGCCAAGTACATTTGCAAACTTTGAACTGGGATCAGTACAAGGTGGCAGGTTTCACTTACTATTTACTGACATTGTAAGTATACATTGCTCAACTTTGCACAGTGAAGGGCTGTGCAACAAAACACCTCAGGATATATTGTAAATAGAAAAATTGTAATTTGTACATGGGTGGTGTATGGAGTTACCATAGGTAACGTCTTCGTCAACAAGACTGTGATATGTTACTGGAACAGAATCACATTGTGGATGAGATACTGAATTTCATTACTATCTGCTTAAATATTGTAAATGGGGAATAGCAAACAGGTTTAATTTTGTGTTAGGGGCAGTCAGATAAATTAGTTTATGCTATTTTAAGTAGAAGGGCTATGACCTCAAAGGTTGTGATGAATACAAGCGTAAAAGAAGTTTTATTTTGTAATGTTTACTAACAGCAAATAACTTTCTTACCTTTCTGGGTTTTAGCAATTATATTTTGTTTGTTTTTACCGAGTGTAATGCCAATCCATAACATGGAGTTTCTGAGTTCTTCGTGGGTCAATGTAAAATTGATTTTAGCTTTAGGCCTCTTGTACGCAGGAAGTGAGATCGTGTTCAACAAGAGTAATGTTTCAAAATGACTGCTGCTGACAAAGTTCTAGTATCTCTTTTCTGGCAAGATTAGAAGGATTTTTTAGTTGTTGTTTAGTTTCAGCTACCTGCAAAAAAAAAAAAATACTGAAAGACCAAAAGCATATCTTTCTCTACGCTCAAGCTGTATTGTGACTTTTTTCCTTTGCAATCTTCTGTGTCTCACCGATGGAGAAGGCACTCACTGTGGGCAAAAGCTGTGCACTCGATCAATTTTGAGTAGCGCATGTTGGGTAAGAACGGACATAGGTGGGATGTGCTAAGAAATGTTTTTTGCTTGTAGTCCAAATTAGAGATATCTGCAGTTTCAGGATCTTTTTGGGTACAAAACTACTGCAGTCCAACTGGAAACATATGGTTGGTGTATTTTACTGGCAACGTATTTACTGTTGTGTCGTTGTCTGCAAGGTTTACTGTGAGCTGAGTGCTTGATCTTGTGTGAGAGAGTCAAGGCAAAAATTCGAGAAGAGACTTTCTACTCAGAATGTGGTTTTGCCTCTTTTTCCCACACGCTGTGCTTGTGGCTCTGGAGCTCGTGTTGCCTCTATTGCTTTGCTTTTTTGATTATGATTAGAAGGAGATGTGGCGTTTCCTGCAAAACAGCTGCTAGTATTCCCTGGTGACCCATCAGAGAGGATCCAGTGGAATTACAGATTCAAAGGCAGACCTAGAGGACTTTGGCAGCTGCAGCAGAGGTTTTGGGGAAAGGTAGGGGGTTGCATTGTGCAGGATGCAGGAAGGAGGATTAGAAATGGAATACAAGGGCATGGGAGAAACGCTCTGGAAGTTCAGGGACTGTTAAGTCTCCAACAACATAAGGACTTCACATCTAGCAAACAATTCAGATTTGGCTGAGAGTTGGACTCTATCCAGGTTTCCATAGGACATGGAGAATCTCCTGGAATACTTTAAGATCGCTCACAATGCTACTGATGCAGAGCTTGTACTGCGCGTTAGGACAATATATAGTGCTGTGCTTTTAGACTCTTGCCGCTAACTAGAAAAAATAACGGATATTGATCTGAAATTGATTGTTTAGAAAGTGCAGTTAATTCAGCGAGAGTGTTAAACTTTCCTCTGAGATTAATGTCATTAATACATTAACTGTTTGACAGCAGAAGTCACATGTTGCTTGTCATTTGCTGCAGTGGCTGCGCTGAGACAGCTGAGAGGTTGCGGCAGGATTAATGCCGTAAAGAGGATTGTAACTTTGATTGTGTTCTCTCTGCTCTTGGATTTGACAGCAACTGGTATTTAGAAACAAAACAGACTATGTGTTGTTATTTATGTGGAGTGTAAACATCCATTTGGAAGTATTCAAATGCGTCAAAAAAGTTCTTTTTCGTATTTTAAACTTGAGCACATGTTTCATAGCGTTGCAGGCTTCTGCAGCAACTAAAATGTGTGCAGAATTTAGGTTAGTATCTTATTGAGTGATAACTGGTTTTCTAGTTGCCTTGCAGGGTTTTTTAATTTTCCAGGGGCAAAAATTTTCATGAATCTAATTTAGGTTCATTTATGTCCAGTGACTCTGCCACTTCTGTATGTAACCAGGGACAGCCATGCCCAGATTTGTGTCTGTATGAGTTCACCTGCCCCGATAGATCTAATCTATCTACATGTGAACTGCAAACGAGCGTAGAAATTTTTACACAGATGGCTGGTTGTCTCCTGAATGTGCTAGTATGTGAATATCAAATTTTCTAGCAGCTATTTGGTGTGCAAATGTCTTTTATTCACAGATTAATTTCTTACATAGGCTTTATAATAGCAGATTTCTATATTGTAATTTCTTATACATATGTGTAAAATGCGAACAGACAAATTAGTATAAATTTTTAAATAACAGATGTAACCAGGAAACTCCGTTTGATAGAGGAGCACTGCTGGGTGGCAGTGTTTAAGCAGTTGATTTTGACACCTGACAGCCTTCTTGCTTTGTCATATATTCCTATTATTTCTCTTTGAAACTTACCACCAATGTCTAAGCCAGATTCACTACCACATACGTAGTAAGGAAGGAGGAAGCAAGAGGCAACCCAATGGTTCTCGAGAAGGAGTATATCAGTATTTAGTTATGATTTATGCTCCCACCATCGAGATTTTTCTGTGAGGTTTCATGCCTTCAGCAAGTCCAGCCTCCTGTGGCCATGTTTGCCCAGCTCAAACAGGGGTTTTCTGCACCCTTGGAGACAGTTACTCTTCTAGTGCTCTACAGTGGCCCTACCTGCAAGGTGTTGCTGCCCCTTCTCCTACTGACACTAAAGTGACATTTGCTTGTGTGAGTAAACGTGCAGCTTTTCTCCATCCGAGCAGCATCTGAGAATGCCAACAGCTGTGTGGCACTGGCTATTTGTGTTCTTCCTCCCGTATGACATTACAGTGGTCATAACTTCTATTTTGCTTCTAGGAAATGTCAAGAGAATCTGGGTAATGCTGGTAGTTCTCAAGTATGTGTTGGGGTCTGTCTAAAACATAGAAGACTTGTAGCAGTGTTTTGGGGGCAGAAAAAGGTTTGAGGAGATAGACGGCAACGCCAAATATAGCAATTGGTTCTGATCGTAAGAATGACCACCAATCTGGTACACTCTGATAAAATAAGTAATCTTGTGATCTTTGCCTTCCCCGTCTTTTAAGTAAACATTTATTTAAAATCGTGACATGCACTTTATTATATTGTCATGTCACAACAGTGCCTCTTCCCTCCTTTTCTATGTTATAGTAAAAAATCCAAAGTTAATATACTGGTTTGCTCTTCGGAATTAATAAATTGAGAAAATTGTCTAGGGAAAAGCACCAAATATTTAGCTTGACTAAAAATTCAGTGTAAAGAGACTGTTAAAAAATAATTTGCTATGGCATGTGATACTTAGATGACTTTAAAATACAATTATAGATGGTCAGTATCTTGAATGTCTGTCTTTCCGGAAGATAAATTTTAATAGCAGAGTAGTGTATTTCATATCCAAATATATCCACAGGGATGATACTGAAGACACAGTTTACTGGAAGGCAGTTAGTCTTGAGAAAACCAGTAGCTGCCATGAAGACTGGAGTAATTAACCCCGGATTTATATAATTTGTGTATGGAAATAATTTTTTTTCCCAAGTTTCACTTTATATACTGCTTAGGTTTGTTCATTACATAGCAGTTCCTTTTCATCAGCCCTCAAGTAATTAATGGAAAAGTTGCAAATTTTTATTAAGTTAATTTAAATGAAGTAGTTGCTGAGAAGGTTAGTGAATCTTGAAACAATCACTAGTATTTAATGAAATAAATATTCTGTGAATGGAACTCTGCGTTTCAGAGGCAGATGCGTAGCTTAAACAGTTGTTGCCACAAATGTTGAGGTGAAATGAATGTAAATTAACTACATCCTACAAAGGGCTTTAAAAGCAGAGGCTGCACGCTGAGGTGTGTGGCGGGGTGAAAACCAGCAAATGACAGTTGGCATTAGGGGTGTGAGGGGAGCTCATGTTTTTTAAAAAAATAATTATGTATTTTAAAAATGTTTATGTATTTAAATAATGGTTTTGTATTTAAAAAAATCAAGACTGTATAGTTCTTCAGTTGCAGGAGAATCTGGGAGGAATTTCAGCATTTGTAATTAAAGCTGTGATTATGATGATATAGAAGTGCTTGATCGTTAATAGAAAATGCCTTTATTTAGTCATTGGAGGTATAATAGAAACAGTTTGGAATAGTCTTTAATTATTTTTTTTTAGGCATTTATCTTTGTTCTTGAGGTATTTGTCTATTGCAGATTAATCACGGATGAACTCTTCTGCTACTGGCAAGTTTTTACTTGTGAGGATGCCAGACAAATTGTCGTGTTTTGATTCTCTGTGGGAAAATTTTTCTTAGTTACTCTTGAAATATCAAACTGGCGAGCACGGGGCTGCTGGTGCAAATGCAAACCCTTCCCTTGCGGCAGCAGCAGGTTACTGTTGCATCCTTAGCCTGCGCTTGGCTGCTGGGGCGATGCTGTGTGAGCTCAGAGAGCAGCACCCGCTTGGATTCTTCAAGCGAAGTGCTGAAGGCTTTAGGCGAGGAAAAATCACTGCATGTTGAAGGAGAAATTCCACCTTGTCCGAAGTTCTGGATCTGTAATTACATTACACTTGCTACGTTTGATTACTGCGGTGGTACCTGGCTGATCCCCGCTGCGGAGGCTCTTGGTGCCAGGGTGCTGCAAGCCAGAGTCAGCTGCTGTGGGCATGGTCCTGCTGACCGGAAAATTCCTCTTCCCCCAGCCTGACCCTGCCGCCCGTTGCCTCCGGCTGGGGAGCACCGGGGCTGGCTGCCTGGGGGTGATGCCCATGGGGAAAGGGAGCTCCCGCAAATGGGAGGATGGGACTCTTAAGGATTTATAGCATCTCTCAGCAAAATCCAGCTCCTGTCTCCTGTAATATTTTGTAGCTGTGCTTAAGTTCGCAGCACCAGACCCATTGTTTGCAGTGCACTCTGATCCAGCTGGAGGTTATATACTGAAGAAGTATATAATTTGTAAAGAATGACCAAATACCTTCTTAAAACAATCTCTTTATTTAACTATATCAGGGACAGGACATTAAGATTTTAAAATAATAACCAAACTCATACAGTTTTACTGAAGCTTGTCTGTCCTGAAGCCTGCTCTTCTGTTGCAGGGCAAGCAAGGTCTTGCTTTTTGCAGTCCTGAAGAGGTCTCTCGTGTGACTGTGAACAGAGCTTACACAACGGCATGACCTCTAGATGCAATGTTTGTAACTGATACATGAACTTCCTGCTTTTTTGCACTTGCCGTTTGCTCTGTGTGGAAAAAAGTAAGCTTTTACCTTGATTGGTGCTTGGAGGCAACCTCCAAGCTACGAACCAGGCGGAGCCTGCCTCCCTGGAAGGTCTGGGAGCAGTAGACCTTTCGCTACTTTTCAGTGTTCCAGTTGTTTTCCTTATAGCTTCCCATGAAACTGGAAACAAGGTAGTCATAAAGTAAACTGCCCAATAACATGTCACATGAATTCTTCATAAACCATTATAGGAGCAATCTCATGTCTGTCAGAGGGTATTTCACAAGTCATCTGAGCTGTTGTTACATACTCTCCTCTTTCTTTACGTGAAAGAGCTGGGACACCTAGTGTACCTCACACAGATGCTGGTGGTTGCTTATTGCTTAAAAAATGGTTTGAGATTTCTTTGTGAAATTTTCTGGTGGATTACTAGCGTTTGTTTTACTAGATTTGCATTTTTCAGAGTACTTCACGGAGCTGATTTTGTTTAATTATCGTTTGGCTTGATTACGTTGACAATGGTAATGAACTGTTTTTCTTTGGAGTGATGAAATCGTTGTAACTAGCATAGAGAGGAACAATTTCCTCTTCGCTGACTTCTTTTTTTCTTTTACCCTATGAAATACTGTAAAGTTTATTATTTTTTCATTACAGAACGAAGACACGGTTCAATGTGTAAACCTTCCCCTTCTCCAGCTTCTCCAGCCTGCAATTCCAGGACATCCCTAGTACAGATGAAACCGAAATCCTGTATCAGCGGCCATAACCCTGTCAGCAGCAACTCAAAGCCATTCAAAACGCCCAAAGACAATCTACTTACCTCCAGTAGCAAACAGCACACAGTCTTTCCTTCAAAAGTATCACGGGATAAACCATGGTAAGTACCAAAATATTAGTTATCAAAGATGTTGGTGTTCAAAAACTAGTAAGTATCTCTATGTATATTTCACAATCATTTAAAAAAAAAAAATTCCACACCCTTCTCTAAGTTTACAGTTTAAGCCTCTACATTTCCTAACGGAGGAACCTGGCATGTTTTTAAATTAAAAATATGTATATATAAAAGAAGACCAAAAAGGACTGGATTGCTTTTCTGATGTTCCGTCAAATGTCTGCTTTTCTGAGATGCATATAGCAAGTGAGGTACTGGCCCAGTTTGCTATCTTTAAGGTCCGTGTTCCATTGCAGTATCAGCCCTTAAAACTGATACTTTTAAACAATAGGGTATTTTTTGCAGAGTTCTTAATACTGGCTTAACTGATGTTCATGAAAACTTACTGGTTATAGTCATTTATCTTCAATAGCAGCTGCTGTTGGAGTTTGTGCTGTATTTTGATAACGTTTGGTGCCTCATAAGAAGGCAGAAGAAAATTCTGGCTGCAGAAATCACTATTTTGGGGGCATCTTACATCATATACTGTGATATATATACACGTATAGGCTTTGAGATTGCCATGCCCATCCTCCTGTGACTGTGATGATAGCAGCAGTTGCAAAAATGTAAATGAAAGCAGAACTGGGTCACTATTTTATACCATAAAAAACTGTTTTGTCTTTAGTTATCTACAGAAAAGATGCTTTGTGATGAGGTCACTAGGTTGGTGACTCGAGATCTGGGTTCAGTTCCTGGTTCTGCACAGGCTACTGTTATGCCCCAGTCTCCTCAGCCTCAGTTCTGTGTCTGTAAACTTGAGATAGTACGACTTCCTTTTTCTCAAGTTTTATCTGCTAACTGTGTAAACATCCTTCCCTTTTATATGTAATATCTAGCTTAAGAAGGTCATGATTTTAGGTAGGGTTTCTGGACACAGCTGCCTTAAAGCAGTAAATAATCTAATGCAAACCATTCACTCATGAGGCAAAGCATAAACTCAAATTATGTTAAAGTCATAGCTCATGGTTTCTGCCTGAAACGTGCACTAGCTTTTAGGATTTCAAAGAGAGCAGCTTCTGCCTCGCTGTAGAATTTACCTTGCACTGGAAGGAATTTGATAAAAATCTAGTCTTCCTATAAATCTGAACTCACCATCTCTATAAGCACAATGTGCATTCTGGACAATTATGGTATATAATTCTGAAAATAGAAAATCTGGATGTTTAGATTACACACAACACACAGAGATGAGATAGAGGCTATTCTAGTTAAGGTGTGCCTTGGTTATTATTTAAAAAAAAATATTCTTAACTGAATAGCAACCTTTTCTTCTCAGTGTTGGAAAGGAGTTTTATAGAAGACAGGATTTTTTTTTTTTAAGTCTAATTAAAACAAAATCAGAAAGGACTTCAGAATATTAACACTATTGACTATAAACCTGTTTCTCATCCTAGTCTTACAGACAGCAGCTTACATATCCACATTTCAGCATACTAACTGAATCTCTAAACCGTATTTTCCATTCTGGCAACAGATGGCATTCTGTCAGTCGGTAAAAACTGGACCAGAACAAAATATCTGAGCATTTCCACCAATCCCTTTTCCCTTTACTGCGAACATCCCAAACATTGACTGATGCTTAACAAGGTAGATTTAGCCGTTTAAAATTGCTGCTCTGTTAATACTTTAGCAACGAGTGTATCAGTAGTTGCACCTGTGAATTACCTAGTTCTTGCAGCTCTGCTGGGAGATAATAGCATGGTTTTGTTTTACCAGTGGGGAAAAATGAGGTATATAGTAGTTAATGATTTCGTAATCATCACATAACAAATCACAAACAGTCTGAAGCGGAGATCAGTGAAATTGTCTTTCAAAATGAAGTGCCTTGGATTACATGACTTGTTAAAGAATAAAATCAGTCTGATGATCATCACAGGTTATAGAGAGCTGACAGCTGTTATGGAAGAAAGTGTTTATTCCTATTTCATTACTGGGTTGTAATTTTTATTTAGAATTCTAGAAATTATTCAGCAGGTTTTATTTTCTTAAAGGAGCGATTATTCATAAAATTTATTCTTTTTTTAAGATAAGATCATATCTTCCATTCATCTGTCTGCACAAGCCATAGTATTTCACCCACTTATCTTTTTGAAAGAAATACTCAATTGACACAAATACATTTGTCTCAAAAATGCAAATAGGATTCATCATGTATCCAAGTGTGTTGTGGTTTTTCATCCTCAGAAGCTTCCAGGTATTCAGTGCTTTTGTCTGTTATTTTGTACTCTCATACCACAGATATTTACTTGACACAGGTTCTTCCAGATAGTTACCAAATTAGCTTAATTCAGGAACTGTATCACTTGTAATAATTACTTTCCAGACCTGGAATAACCTTTGTTGTGCTTGCCTGATTCTTTCATACAGCATCTCTTTTCAATTTTAGCTGTTAGATTTAGTAGTAGTATTTCAGCAGTGGCCTCTGCAGCAGCATGGCCCAGTAGGTCTGTCTGTTGTCCTGCTTGCCTGCATGGAGACCCAACTCTTCCATTGTTTAATTCATTATGGGGCTTTTTGGTTGAGTTATCATCTTAAACAGTGACTGAGTAGCTCTCTTTCTCCTTCACATCCTGAGTTGTTCAAAGATGCCCTGCAGAAGTTCAGGTTGCTGCTCGGCTAATGCTTTAATAAGCATGATCAGAATGATCAGATTAAAGAGGTCTGGAATTGTTTCATTTTCGTAGATGCTGTTTTAATACTTCCCTTCTTGTAGTTGGAATATGAAGGATTATTGTGAATACATCATCTAGAACTATCTGTCAGCTCTGATTTTTTTCTCCTGTATCTCTAACATCCTTGCTATTAATACAGCAGCGCTTAGAGACTGGAGCAGTGCTGGAGCACCACTGCGCTGTGCACAAGATTAGTGTTCATCGTTTTCTGAAGCTTGCAGTTGAGGTGGTAAGAGATATAGCAAAAGGGTAGAAAATAAAGAGAAAAAGGCAATAATAATGAACAAGTGATCATAATTAATAAAAATACCCCAGAAACTTAGCCTTTATAAAAGGCATTCCTGTGGCCAGGAGCTCTCTCCCTCCCTGCTTGGCTTGCTGTGCCCCAGCACAGCTTCCGAGCGCTGTCTTGGAGGATTTTGGTGCTGTGATGCTACAGGATGTTCATTTCCACCTGTCCATGATCCCGAGGCAGTGAGAAATTGGGGTAAAGTGTTAAAGTAAGCTAGCCCTGAGATACCAGCCAAAGCGAGTGTCCTTGGCCTTGACCTCCACAAGGATTAGCCATTGCCTGCCAGAAGTTCTGAAAATGAGGGGGAAATTATGTGGTTTTCATCAACATGTAGAAAACTGACACTCTTGCTGTAAACAGAAATAGGATCACAAAGGTGTAACTATGGGTAGTCATTTAAAATTTATAATGTCACCTTTCAAAGGATTTTTTTAATCATCTCTTATCTTTATTTCTTTGTGTTAGGAAATACCATTATTCATACTGAGGTTGAGAAAGTGAAGCTAGTCAAGATTTAAGGCTATTTCTAATGCATCATGGATTTGGAATAAAAATTCATCAGAGTTAATTTGGAGCACATATTCTGACCACTAAATCACAACTACTTTGTTACACTGTAGAGGCCATCTCAGCAATGTAGAATAGAACAATGTTTTATGTTTTTAAATGTTTGTGAATTTCTTTTCTCACAAATTTGAAGAGAGTTCAATGAATGTCTGAGATTTTAGAATGAATACAGTTATGAATGACCAAAAAAAACCACCCAGCAAAATCACATAACAGCAAGAAAAAAATAATTTTTAAAAGCCTGAAGAAAGGAAAACAGAGTTAATAAGGAGCTCCGAGTACGAGGAGTGTTGTGACATACTGCAGTTATTTTTCTTGCTTTGGAATGGCACTGACAAGCAATGGCTTGGAACTAAAAAACATCACCACAAGATGTGTACATTGGAGGAAAAAGGAAGACTAGAGAAGCTGTGGGACCACTGTTGACCGACACAGGAGCCATGGTGACGGAGGATGCGGAGAAGGCGGAGTTA
>VXBO01010815.1:261866-301194 GCA_013400135.1 Rhinoptilus africanus | reverse complement strand
TTGGGTAGGGTAGGGTAGGGTAGGGTAGGGTAGGGTAGGGTAGGGTGGGGGAGGGTAGGGTAGGGTAGCATAGGATAGGATATTTCAGTTGGAAGGGATCTACAGTGACCATCTGGGCCAGCTGCCTGACCAAGAGCATGAGAGGACAAAAGAAAATCAGTTATCTTACCTGAAAAAGAGAATGAGCTTTCGAAGCCTGTCATAATCAAGGACTTTGTGTATCCCTCATATTTTTGTAGGCCTTTTCTGGTTTCCCTCTAATTCATCAATACTGGTATTGAACCACTGGTCATCAACACTGGAAGCCATATTCCAGTATCAGTATAACCAGGGACATATGAAAACTAAATTTGCTGCTTAATCTAATTTTCCATATTATTTTTTTAATATAGGAACAACAGTAAAATAAAAGTTCGAGTTGCTTGTCCACTGTGACCACTAAATATTTCTTTCACTATTTTCCAGTGTTTTGTTTCTCCATATTTCGCTGCAGACTGAATAGCTTGTTCTTTCATATGTAACTTCACGTTTGCTTGTATTAAAAAATCTTTTTGAACTAATGAACTTTACCAAACACTCTGTACTTTTTATAACTGCCTTTGTCTCTTCATTATTTAGTTTCCCTCAATCTTGCTTCCATTAGCAAGTGTTATTACCAGTAATCTTATATTTATTTCTGAAGACCAGTGAAGTTTTCAGTCATGTCAGACTTTGTAATGATGGCTAAAGAGTCCCCCTAGCCAGCACCCTTATTGAATCATAAATCTCTGAAAAACTAGTTTTTAATTTTATGTTGTTTAACATTTGCTTTTAAACTGTTTTTATTTGTGTTTTATAATGCCTTTCAAAAGTTGGAACATTTTCACAGTTATCTTTGTTGGTTTAACTGGTAACTTCATCAAAAAGTGAAACCAGATTTCTTTGCCAAAATCTCGTTTTCAGCAAAGCCATGTGAACTAATTGTTTCTCAGTTTTGTTTTGGGGTTTTTTTTCCATTTTTTTCTTCCAAGACACTCTGGTTTGGGTTTTCAGTGTGGATGCAACAGCAGCACTCTGCTAGCTTTTTTAAGTTGTGAAATATTCCAAGATTCAATTGGAAATGATATGCTGAGACCCAACTCTTTTGGAACTCATGGCCACATTATCCAGATTTGGTTATTTTTTTTAAAAAAAAAATCATGATTTTTTCAGCTGGCACTTTGCACTTACTGAGGGAATCAAAAAACATTTTTATCTGATTGGAGAGCATTATCATTCTTCCTATAAGAAATTCTGAATGATTCTGTCATTTTTGCATCACTAATAACTATTTTACTGTCCTTTAGGTAGATACTACTATTATTATTAGGATTTCTTTAATGTACAAAAAAGTAAACTTCTCTTTACTGCATACAGATTTTTCTTACATATCTTTGGCAGTAGTCTGTACTCCTGATTTTTACTGCTTGTCATGTGCCCTCCCTCTGTTTTTATGTTTGTTGCATATTGTTTTTCTAATTGTCCCTTTCAGCAGTGGTCTTTAATAAAACTAAACAGGCTCTTCGTTCAAAAATCCTTTTAAAAATAAATAAGATTAAAAACTTTATTTTTTCATTTTTCTAATACACTTTTTTTAAGTCCTCAATTTTCACTCCAAAAACTCAGTTTGGGAAAAGAACTCTCTTTAACCATTAAATATAAATAGCATTTATGACTTATTTCCATTCTTAGTCTTTAGTAGCTGACCACGATGACTGGTCCTGCGCAGCTTCCAACTGGCCATTTGGTTATTGGTTCATCCTTATGTGTTATGCTAGGATGAAACTAGAGATCCTTAATGTTGAATGCAGTACCCACTTAGATTAATTTAAATAAAAAGGAGAAATTTCCACCTGTAGCTTCTAAAATCTCAAATACTTTACTGTAGTCTGCCCGGAGTCCTATAGAATGTCTATCTTCAAACATTGGGGTATTCTTTTTTCTTCTAGTTTGCAATAAAACGCATAATGAAGGTTGATATGTTCTGTTACAAAACTAAACAAAAATGTTTCCTCCCCTGGACTTTTTTCATTATCACAGTGATCCATCCCTATGTGCCCTACAATTTGAGGTTCTGAGCGCTGCAAAACAGAGAATAAAACGTCATATTTATTAACTCTCTTTTACCACTAGACCAGATAATACACTTGGCCCTAGATCTTAGAAACTGGGTGTGAAGATTTGTTCATATCTTTTCTCTTAGTTTTTATACAGCAAAACTACTTGATCTGGAGTAAAAAATTCTCTTGTTTTCAGAAAATGTAATTGCCATCTGTTTAAAAGCACAAAAAATTAATTCCTACCCTGAGATGTTACGATTTTTGACTGTCATTTAACTCAATAAATTCAGAGCCGTTTAAAACAGTAGAGGATCAAATCCTCTTTCATAGATCCGTGTTTGCATTCGTCGAAATACTTCATGCAATTCTGGTTTTGTAAGTTAAATTTTTTTGCTTAGTTCCTTAGTTCTATGTATTGCAGTCAGATCTGTATTCTCACTAGCTGCCTGCTGTATTTTTGGTACCACAGGATATGGAAGTCTCATATAATTTAATTTCAGCTCCAGAATGTGTCTTGGTGTCTAAATCTTTTTTTTTTTTTTTTTAGTTTTATATGCATATTGCTTATATCAAGTTTTGTACATTTTTCTATGTTAAAATACACTTAGAACGAAGATTAACAGCTTTCCAGTGTGGGAGAGTCCGCTCCAGCCACGCACGCTGCACTTTCTGCGTATCATCTCCAGCAGCTGTAAAGAGGTTTTGTAGTAGCCCAAGAAGGTCAAGACTTGAGTTATTTTGGACCCTGCTTCCCATGTTTCCGAAGGGTGTCCCATGGAGGATGCCGTCTCAAAGTCATCTTTTTCTGATTCCAGAAACTCCATACCTGTTAACCATTCCTTCCATAGGAAGAATGTAGCAGAGGTGCTGTTTTTCAGACAAAACAGACTGAAATTATGTGAGACTTGTGAATGGGGGGAAGCCCCAAAGCGTACAGTGATGTGCAGGCAGGCAAATGGTGCCTTGTCCTGTGACACTGACAACGGAGCGGTCTCTGGCAAGAAGCTCTTTTGACCTGAGCTGCAGCAGGACAGGACCCAGTGTGCTTCAGGGTATATCTGATTTAACAGCGGTGTGTGTTTAACCAGTGTCACAGGAGTAATGCCCTTGCAGCAGCTCTGCGCCGCTGTGCGGAATCACTGCAGTGATGTGCAAGAAGTGCAAGAGTACCGTGGGCTAAGAAGTAATTTCACACTCTTTATAAGTGTTTCATTTTGTCTTTAAGTGTGTACATCAAATTGAATCTTTAAGATAATAATAGATTAAAAACTCACCAAGCTTTAAGTTTTTATGTGTGGGTCTGCCTCCTCGACTGTCACCTTTATTCTGAGGATTAAAATTATGGAGGTTAGCTTAGTTCTGTGCAGTTCAGAGAGGAAAATGTAGGAATACTGTTAAGGAGACCCTCATGCTTCTAGATGAGGAATTTATTTTAAACATCACCGGTACATTTGTACTTAAGAAAACTTGTGTTTCTTTTGTTTGTTCAGCGTGGAATGATAGTCTGAAAATTGTCATTTTTGCATGATCTGTGTGGGAATTCACTTATAAGGAAGATAGTCAGCTATTTGGCAAAATCACCTCTTCGGGCAGTGTAGGAGAGGAACTGAATCAAGTGAGATGTTTTCATTTGTGGCCTCCAATGAAACCTGGACTGAAAACGTCGAGAATTTAGGTTTTTTAATTAATTTTTTTTTCTCTGGGTTTGTTTCATCAAGGAGGAGTGTATAGTGTATATATTAATTGGTTGTCACAAGACATCCAGTTTTTGGAGTTGTTGGGTAGGTAAAAAGCAGCTATCGTTGTTGGATATTTCCTCATGCAGATAGGAGTTCAGAAAGTTAAAATAATGTTGGAATTGAAAATCACTTGTCTCAGTCTTTTTTGCTGCCAAATTGAGAAGGTAACATTTGTTACTGTCACAAATACACTGTGGTGGTAGTTCAGTTAGGAAAAGTTATTGCAAACTTCATTCTGAAAAGGGCCAACTAAGCTAATAATTATATTAGGAATTTTTATTTTTAAGTTCCTAAGATTTTATTAAAAATACACTTTTGAAGGGACTCCTGTTAAGATTTCTATGCTTAAAATCTCTTTTTTCCCCTTGTTTCCAAAACTTGCATGTCATTCAGACACATCTGAGCAGATTAATTATTTTTGTGTTTATTTAAAAATATTGATATTGTTAGCAAGCTACTTCATTATTATGGTGAGTTTAGTGCAGCATGCGCATACCTGGAATGTGCTTGTGTTAAAGGTGTGGGACCATATACGGAAGGGGGTGTGTTTTGCTGAGTACTAAAGGCTTATTTTGCTTATGAATAGTAGGGATTTGATCTTAAAAAAAAAAAAAAAGTTCATTTTCAGAATTCTCTACGCCACCAGGCTTTACAGATCGCTCCCTCAACCTGGTTGGTTTTGTAAACATTTGATTGAGCAAAAATAGTCAATAATGGTACCAAGTACTTCATTTTAGGCTGGTCTGAAGGTATTGTGTCACTTGCATCAGAATTCTTATATCTGTGGAAAGAGATTAAGTAACTGTAAACCTTCAGTAGAGAAAATACAACTTGAAGATTTTTCTGTGGTTTTGCAGCGTTCCTGTTCCAGTAGTCAGTCTAGAGAAAATTCCTAACCTAGTGAAGGCGGATGGTGCCAATGTTAAAATGAATTCTGCAACCACTACCACCATCACCTCCTCCTCAGCCTCTTCATCCACCATACCTGCTCCAACCTTGGTTAAATCTGGTTTGACATCCAAGTCAGTGCCGCCGTCACCAGAAAAGATTCTGAACGGTAAAGGAATTATAGCTCCATCGATAGACAAGAAACACCAAAATGGCACTAAAAGCAGTAACAAGCCTTACAAAAGACTTTCAGGTAAGTGATGTTGTAGCTCATCTTTTGAGATAGTCTGTCTTTCTTCATTAATATTTCTATAGCTCAGAAATAATGTATTAATAAAATGCTGTCGCTTGGTTTCGGTTTGATTTTTTTGCTCTAAGATGCCAGTTTGCATATATGAATAAGAAAGCTTTCACACTCTTAGCATGTGTAAAGTATTTCCAAAGTACACATTCTGTTTAGCTTGAAATTAGTGTTTAATGCATTTCTCAACTGGTCAACAGGCCAAATATAAATTTTCATGGAAGCAAATTCATTACAACAGAAGGGCAGAAGGCTTTCTCAAGCCTTCTGTAATGTAATTTGGGTCTGATTACAGCAAAAGAAAATGTGCCTTGATTGGGTGACTTTAGTACAGTCATGATCAAGTGGAACAGTTGAGGTTTAAGACATTGGATTATCCACAGAGTCGTAAGTTTTTAAAGAATCTTCTTTCTTGGTTTTCAGTACTAGAAAATTCTAAGAAGATATACTTAAAAGTCATAATTCCCCTCCAACCCTCTCCCCCTGTGATTCACATATGAGCAGAAGGGTTTGTAGCGTGGGGATCTCCATCTGCCTCAGGAAGACGGGATGGTGGGGTTGAGGGAGCGATGTTAAATCAGGAGCTGCCCTGGGTGGCCTTAGGCAGGGCAATAATGAGGGTGTAGGTCCCCATGCAAATCTGCCACCAAAGCACAGAACGCCCCATCGCGGGAGGGCAGAGGGTCCCTTAGAAAGGTTGCCATTCATTGGGAAGAAGAATTATTTTCCATGGAGTTCCCCGGAGATCACCCATGCCAGCTGTTGGGCAGCAAATAGAGAATTTGCCCCACAAAAGCTGAAAACATTTTTTTGTTCTGAATGAAAGGAAACAATGTGTTTTGAGGGATTTTTTTATTTTTTAAACAAAAGTAACTGACTCAAGTTTACGGCTTCAGACGCTGTGCAGGGTCTATTCATCAGCTGGCAGTACTTTGTGATTTGATCAGGAACTTCTTGTGTGTACTGAAAGGCTAATTTTGCTAATGGCAGCATGATCCGCATTAGATCGGCAGTTTGGCAGAAAGTTAGTTCACATGATTTCTAAATGTGCACTAGTTATGAACCAAGTATAAGTTGTACAAGATAAATGCTTTCGTTTCCAGTTAATGAGTGTACCCTAATTTTTGACTGAATATCAGGTTTATTTTTTTCATTTTCTGAAATTTGGCAGTTAGCCTACGGTACTGCTACCTTGGCTTGATTCCAGAGCAGCGCGAGGTGTTTGCTGGGGCTGTGTGGGGAGTGGAACAACGCCATTGCCTTAAAGGATTCAGCACACTGATTGCTTTCTTAACTAGTGGCATATAAGAAAACAGAACCGTTGTTTATTGTAGTGTTCCACAAAACAAAAAAATGCTAAGAGAAAGTAGCCAATTAGGCTTTTAAACCTTACATTTCACTTGCTAAGATTCAATTTGTTATTCTAATAAAACTCTCTATATTTTCCAGTTAATTTAAAATATTGGTTTCTTTTAAACCATTATTTCCTTTAATGGTTTAGATGCTTAATTTAGCTAATCAATTCTGAATTTCTACTTGGGCAGTTGAAAGTGATACTTTTTTAGATACTTGTTTTCCTCACCTCACCAGATACCACCACAGGGCTGGAGGTGATACTTTGACAGGTTTTTTGTTAGGAGTGCTTGCTGCAATTTTTTGTAAAGGAGAATCATTTCTGTAGGGCCTTCCTTCAGCTTGCTTGTTTTTTCTGTGGAGGTGACTCCATCGCTGTTCTGTCTCTAAGCTGTTGCTCGTGGTGTCTTCCAGGCTAGGGAACATCTCCCTGGTGGAAATTGGAATTCCAACACAGGACTGTTGGAGTGCCCCAGTAGGCATTAGTTTACTTTCATACTTAAAACAAATTCAGAGAAATTACACTCTTTTTTCTTAAAGCTCCTCTGTCATCATCAGATGTAGAATCTGTTCAGTCTTGCTTCTACTGCCTTGTGTACTGATGCAGGAACACAGTAATTTAGCAATGATTCAAATAGGTGAAGTCCTGAGAGCGCCGTAGACGAATGGCCTGCAGATTGTGTGTCACTGTGATGGATTCCTCTCCGTTATTATACAGAACTCTGAAAGGCTGAGAAAAAGATCTTGGAAGGTTGATGAGATGATTATTTTAGATATCCCATAAATTTCATTCATTTCGCATTAAAAGAATGTGGTGGTGGCTAGGGGATTTAGGTTTCCCTCAGTCTGCTGCTGTGGAGCTGTACAGCTGTTAATTTTTGAAGCTCCTTAATAGGTCTGGCTGGTTACATCTGTTTTCTTTCCTTTTTAGCAGCCTCCACTCTCTCTCCTACCCTTTCCCTGACTGTGGCTGAAATTTGGGTTTTTTCTTTGCTGAGAGCTGGTGGCTGTTTGGGTGATGAATGAACCTGCCCTCTTTTCAGGAGGGCTGTCCTTGGTGAGAGAGAGGAAACAGCTCATGGAACCACAAAAGACTGTGTAGCTGCCCAGCATAAGTGAATCAGTGTTCCCTGGGAGCAAACTGCAAGAAAAAAACCCTTTTTTTCCAAGTCTTCCTTAGTTGCGATTCTCCTTGGGGTGACACTAAAGAATGCAGATACCCAGTTTAAACCAAGCGTATCTGTTGTGTTGCAAACAGGAGTTTGAGAGAGTCCGGTTTTGACCCTTCCTCTTCTTTCAGTGAGGTTGTAATGACCGCCCTTTACTCCATCCACCAAACGTGAAGCGGAATCCATTCTGCCCAAGCTGTGCCTGTGCACGGCAGTCTAGGGCTTCTCACGCCGCACAGTTCCTAATACAGAGGTGGTCAGAAGCTGCATTTCATTATTAATAAGAGGGTGATAATCTTCATTTAACGTATTGCCCAAACCAGGCACGTCTGTAGCTGGCAATTAGATGTTCATGAGCGCTCTAGAACAGCCACGTGCACTTCAGCCACGAGAGGTGCCTCCCTGTTGGTTTAGTGTTTTCTGTTTCTCAGGGAAAGCACGTGTCGCTCGATAGACAGTGGAGGCTTCCACTTTTTCCAACTATAATTCACTGTGTTGATTTTTTACCTCTATATGGTTTCCAAAAAACTGGCTTGGCTGTAATCAGTCCTGCAAGTCCCCACGTCTTGGTTGGGACACCGTTACTGAGGAGTTGCAGTCTGGAGGCTCCCAAAGGGAGAACTTTGCATTTCTTGAAGTAGGTTTCCCTGTTGGCCCAAAACAGTCCTCGCCTGGTGCCTTTCAGAACACATTCCACAGCCTTATGGTTACTCTAGGGATTTTTTTATTTGAAGGCATATTTATAAGTCCATATAGTCTATTTAGTTTGATTTTTATTAAAAAATATAATTGTGTTAAAGGGTTTTAGGTGAGTGATTTGGGCAAGTGTGATGGGAGTGTCATACACTCAAAAACCAGGAGCAATTAAATCCTTTAGCACATGAGCATGCATTTTCATCTATTAACTAGAAAAAAATGCGTAAATAGTCATACACAGATACTTTTCTGTTGTGCTGTAGAGGCCACAGAAGCTACAACTACTTGTGACGGATCTCAGTCCTTTTGTAGAGTTCACCCAACAAAATATTTCTGTTTTTTCCGAACTCGCTTTTTGGGATGTCTCTGCTGATAAGTTAATAATATAACCATTTGTTTAATTTCTGCTTTATCATTTTTAAGTCCATAGGCCAGAATACATAAAACTGCTGGTAATGGTGGTATCCGGAGGATAATTCTCCTGTAACATGGGCTACTTAGTCTAATGTTTCTTCTTCCAGCTGTTCTGCTTGCTGTGCTGCTGTCACAACATTGTAGCAGAGCCCGGCATTGCTGTCTTCAGCTTAATTCTGATTTGTTTGTTTGTAAAGAATTTTAACATCCTCAGATAAAATGTTGTATTTGAGTACAGGATGTTTATTATATCTGAATGTAACAGCACTGTATAGTTAAAATAGGCTTTAGCAGATAGTTTCTATTCCACTATCAAACAAAAGCAAACCAGTCTGCCAATTAAAACATATGTCAAAGGTATAGAAATATAATAGTAGAATTTCTTTTTTTGGCAGCATAAACTAAAAGCTGTATGTCCTTAGTTTTCTCTCAGCTCTGTAGTGCATACCCTAAAATTATATCACCATAACCTTAAGGAGGTGATGCTATCTGTGGTATATAAATACTAAAATATTAATGAAAATGAAATATGCAAATACAGCATATTAAATATTAATGCACCTTTAATGTTAATCATGAGTAGAACTCGTGTAAATGCCCTTTATTTCCACAATGTCTGCAAACTTTTAACTCCATGCCTCCCTTCGCTTAGGGAAATAAGAACTAACATACATGTCGCTTTTACGTGGACTTAGGGGACAGATTTAGATAAATTTGGGGTTTAAAAGGCCACTAGCAATCTTGCTTTAACTTCTGAGACAGATGGGTGGTTTCTCAGAGTTTCTGAGTATGTCGAAGAAATGTCGTTGGAAGCACTTGTGGTGTCAGTCTGCGTGTGTCTTAGCCAAACTCGAAGCCAGATTTGCACGTGCTGTATTTCACGGCCCCAGAGGCAGTCGGTGTTAGAGGGGGAGCGGAACTCGCGGGTATGTGGCTTGGGCCCGTGTTTGGGCCCCTCTGCTGAGCCCAGCCCACGAGCAGACTTACTTCTGAAAAGTCTGTGACTGAAATCCTGCTCTAAATAGTTTGAAACACGTGACAAAAAATGGCACGTGGCACTATTACGGGGTGCTGGGATGAGTGGTTCAGGTTGAGCCTGGCTGAATTAAGTTCAATCAGGCAAAAATTATAGCTACTCTGGTTAAAATTTCTGTAATAATCTAATTTTTTTTTTCTCCTTTTTCTACCCACCCCTCCATCAAACAGAAAGAGAATTTGACCCAAATAAACACTGTGGAGTACTGGATCCTGAAACAAAGAAACCTTGCACAAGATCGCTCACCTGCAAGGTATTTTTCTTAGAAGATAAAATATCAGATGCTTTGTTATAGTTTAAATCCTACCACAGTAGTTTGAGAGGTCATACCTGCTCCTGTCTTACAGACAATGGGTATGGTATTCAGACGCTGTTTTCAGGTAATTCTTTTGAGTAATTCTGTTTCTTTGAATCAGAGCATCTGCATTATTCCACTGATGTTTCTAAAAAGATTTTTTTTTTCCTTGTCATTTTGCTATGCAAAAAGCATTAATGTTTCATGTAGAAGCACAGGCGTTATTTTAAATGCTCCTTTTTTGGTCCATGTGTGCAACAATGCTGAAGTACAGTCAGTTTTTAGTAAAAAACTAACATGATTTTTGTATAATAAATTACTTGGAGGCTGCCCTTGTGATAGTAATAAGTCTCATGTCAAAAAGTAGCGCAATGTAAAAGATTTGTAATGAACATTTGTATGTGTATGTGCTGCCTGTCAGTAGAGGTGATGAGTTAAAGTCGCTTTAAAATGTATTCACATTTTTCAATCCAATGGAATCAATTTTTCATTGTAAGTTAAGAGCTACAGTGATGTCACTTCTTAATATTTTAAAATTATTGGAATTTTACTTTCTGTCTTGGAAAAGGTAAGTCAATAGGCTCTTACTATATGAAAATTGTTGCAAAAAGTAATTTTAGCCTTGATGTTGGCATTTCTTAAGAATGGTTTCATAAATTATCAAAGATAATATGGAATAACAGCTTTATTTCCATAACTGTGGCTAAAGTTGTTTGAAGTAGATTTTATCTTTTAGAGTTGTGGTGTATCAGAAGTGTAGGGGACTCATAAACAATGTCATGCACACACAAATGCTTTTTAACCACCCTATTTTTAGACTCATTCACTTAATCATCGACGAGCAGTTCCAGGCCGTAAAAAACAGTTTGACATCCTTCTAGCTGAACACAAAGCTCGATCCAGGGAAAAAGAAGTTGCAAAAGACAAAGAGCATCCACCATCTGCAAGGGAAAGCTATCAGAGCCAGCCCATACCAGCACAAGACTCTCTGTCAGGATCCTCGGTGACCTCTGGGCAAGAATCTAAAGTAACATCTCCTGCAAAATCTAGACCGCCAAATTCTGTACTTCCAAGGTAAGCAGTTCTCCAGTCGGGAATGTCCTAGTCTTTCACACAGCTTATTTTATAAGCATTTGGTATTTCTTTAGCCTATTGCACGGTAAAGTATATTAATATAAGAATTTCTCTTAGCAGTAGAAAGCAGACTACGTTTGTATTAGCCTAAATCTGTCTGTAGCCTGTGATCTGATTGGGAATGGGGTGAGTTGTGTCCACCCTCTGATTGGAATCTCAGACTAACTGTGGTTTTTGCTAAAATGGTGGGTAATAATCAGGAAAGTTTACATTTGAGTCATTCTGACACTTTTGGGAATAAAAATCTATTTATGTGAATCAGGGTAGGTACCAGTGATGAAATTCTGCGCCTGTATGTAGAATTTTTCTCTGCAAATAATTCACCAATTACATTAATGGAACGTCTTGCAAAAAAAGCTGTAATTTAGTGAAAATGACAACATAAGCAGATAGTTCTTAAAACAATTGATTTCAAACTGCCGTAGCACGTCTTTCCTCGTTTTGAAGATTTTTCTTGTTCAGGACAAAAGCAGCCTTCTGACAGACAGTGCAAACTCCTGGAGTCATCCCTTTAGTAAAGCTAGTGTGATGTATTGAACCTGCTGAATTCTACTTGTCCCCTGGTAAACTTCCCCTGTGTTTTGTGTCATTGCCGCGGGGGTTATTTTGGTACTAGTTTTGGCTGGAGTAGGTAGAGCTAAACTAGTTGGTTTAGCTCATACTCATTTTGTTTCATATTTCTTTTCTTTGCAAAAGCCTTGGTCAGGACTGAGTGCCCATTTGGGGGCTTTTGTGCCAAGATAGTCCCTGTTTCAAAGAGATTGTTGTATTTGCTATCTCAAGTCTTACAGAGACAGCCATTTCCTATGTTTTCGGTGTGTTCATCAAGCCATAATGAAATTTTATTCATACAGTGGCAGAGGTGGGTCTTACGGGGTTTGAGTGAAAGGACAGTAAAAGAAAACTCGTAAATACATGAAGTGGTGAGAAGTCTGCATAATTCTTGTAAAGGGAGTGACCTTACAGGGTCCTTACGTAGAGAGTAGCACTGTGGGACAGGCAGAGGTTGGTTTTAGTGGGTGTTACAGTCAAAAACCCAAAACTGGAATGCTGTTCAGTGAGAGTCAGCTGAAGAAATTGCAAAGGTAGTGGTACGTGAGGAGGAGGATTTTAGCAGTCATGTGTTGCGTTTGTCCAATCTACGCCTGTGTTTCTGCTGCAGTGCCTCTGTTCTGTCCTCCATTCTGTTTTTGCAAGCAGCCGAGCCAGAGGAAAGCCCTGCTACCTCTGCTGGGAGCCCGCGGGCCTGCAGCTCTGCTGCTGGAAGGGGTGATGTGAGTGCTCCCTGGGGTCACTGACAGTGACTTGGCTTGACCTGCCCAACTGTTCCTGAAGGCTGAGGAGCGCTCGCACAGTCTATCCCTTGCAACAGCGGCTGCAGCAGATATTCCTAGCTGACGGGCACTGTTGAGTGATCCGTATTCAGTTCAGAAGAGGGCACCTGCCCACAGTCTCAGAGACTGCCGTGTCCTGACAGCATAAATTTGCGAGTTTGAAGAAGATCTTCAGATTTTGCTCAATGCGGACGGCTGCTCCAACCTCAGAGGTCCACAGACATACTTGGTTGTACAGGCTGTAATTGAGAATCCTTTTCCATCCCCACTGTTAACCTGATTTGTTTCCAAGCTGCTTTTGAAAGGCAAGGCACCACCGTGGCCTGTGGTGCAAAGGCATTCCCACTTTGTTTTACTGGATTTTTAGCAAAGGTAAAGAAAACCTACAATGCTGTGAGAGGTTCTCCCAGTTACTTCACTTACTGACCTAGCTGTAGAAGATGTCAGCTAAACACTCTCATTATATTTAGTACACTAATTTCAGTGGGATTTTGGTATGAAATAAAATTTCATAACTGGACCCTTGGGTTTAATCAAGTAGCAGAGTAAAGGGGCAACGTAAGAAGGTTTTACACATCTGATTTTTGTCTGCATTTTTAATATGCTTTGCCTCTTTCAAGATATTAAACTCAACTTCATGGCGAATTTAAAATCGTGGGCAATACAAAGGTGCTTCTGCTGACATTAACTTGATGATAACCTGTGATATCTGTCTGACAAGACCAAATGTCAGGTATTCTGTATCTTTTACTGTGTGATCATTTCTGGTATAATTTACTTTGGCGCTTGACTCCTGCCGGTAGGTTTGCAGAGCCTTTGAACACTGGTGATTTAAATGTGTATTCTCCTCCTAGACCATCATCTGCAAATAGCATAAACAGCAACAGTTCTTCAAACCACAGTGGATACGTACCAGAACTGCCACTGCCTTCCATGGGAGGAGATTTAACGAGCAGATTGTCCAGTGATGAAGGAGAAGCGGATGGAGCTGAAGAATCTGAGAAATTAGACTGTCATTTTTCTGGACACCATCCCAGACCTCTTGGGGTATGTGTCTGTCTCTGGCATGCCTTGACATTATTCTTGTGTAATTGGAGAGGGGAAAAAAAAGAAGTAATTTAGTAAAAATGTGAGGAATGGGGACCTTAGCTCTGAAAACTGTATTCTAAAGACAACAAATGCATTTGACAGAAGATGGTATGGATGGGCTAAGGTAGGGGGAGAAGACCAGTCAGTGCCTGTGACAAACATTGCTAGGTTGCAGGACAGGATGAGCAGCAGAAAATCAAATGTTCTAGTTTTAGATTTTCCTCTCAGTAGACTGCAACTTGTGTGTAATTCTGCTAAACTGAGAAAAGTTGTATTGTTTTAAATGTGGTGAGAACAGATAATCTCTTGATTGTCACAGTTCTTACAAAACTGTACCTTGCAATTGGTTATAGTTATGAAAATCCTATGGCAGCAAAGGCTATTACAGTGCTTCGTTGATTTTTCTAGTCTGGTTTGAAGCAGTAATTAAATATCATTCATGTGAGTGTATGTGGACCTAGAAGCTTTCTTCATTCACCTGAAAATGGAAAGTCTCGAGCATGGCACAGCCCATCTGCCCTGGTGGTGGCTCAAGTACGTGCTTCTCTGGCAGCCGTTTTTGTCTTTCTGCCGTGTTTGTGAGCAATTTCATTGTGAGTATTAAGAGCTGCCTTGTGGCATTCTCTCTGCAGCGTGAATTTGTTTATGCTGTACAAACCAAGAAGCAACAGGAGAACTCTTGAACTTCTAAGCAGTTGCTTCTCATCAAAATTCAGCCAAGGACTAAAATTAATGAAGACTTCCCTTAAGTGTTTTCCATATGATGTGCAGAATAAAACGAACACTGTGATAACTGTAGCATTGTCTGTATTCCCTGGAGCAAAGGAGAACTTGTTACTGTCAGACACCAGGAAAAAGTATGAGCTGAACATAAAATGGCTGTCAGATGAAATTCTGTGTTTGGTTCTTACACAGACAGTAAGACTCGTTACAGTCCGTATAATACTACGATATGCAGTAACCTCCTGCTTCCTTGGTACTCTGGTATTCTGCTTCAGTTCTGCTGGCTGCTTCTTTGTGAATTAAAAACTAAAGGCTCACTGCATGTGTGTCCACACAATTTAAAAAATAATTTAAGTGCAGCCAACTCTTGCATGGGCATCATCAGTGAGGCACAGCCGTCAATAGCCGTTTTGGGTTAGGATCCTGGTTCTGTTTCAAGGCAAATGGCACTGAGTCATCTGTTCTTTGAAATCTTGGCATCTCTCAGCTGAAGCAGTTACTGACAGCACAAGTGTTCATAGGCCATATCAAGGTGAAGTCGGAAAGGACAGTATAAATGGCTTTCAGCACAGTTCGTGCTAACTTGCTACGTTTCGTACTGGAGGGGATCATTTTCCTTGCGTATTCCCTCTCAGCTGGGTGGCAGTAATCGACGGGGACAAGGCAGTAGCTTCTGAAACTACTTCTTAGTGGTAACTGATCTGTATCCCTGGGAGGTGAGGCTAGTTTATCAACTTAGGTGGTGGTTTTAATTAACCTGTTTACCCTTGTGAACCAGACTTAAACAGTTACAGTCACCACTCACTCTCCATTAAGCTGAAAAGTACGGTAAACTGATGCTTTTCCACTGCAGCAGTAGCTTCTGCTCTCCCCCAGAATTTGTGTGACTTGGTCCCTGCACGAAGGAGAGTTGTCTTGTTTTCTGAGGATGATCTACAATGGGTTTCTCTCACACAGATAGGCCTTGCGGCAGTTCTCTGTGTAATGTGGGATCAGTAAGGCTGAACTGAAGACAGGGTGGCTTCCTGATCAGACCATTTCAGTGTAGGAGGGCTTTGCTGGAAGTTCTCCAGAGGAAGCGGTGCAAACACTCCTGAACTCTGCAGAATTCTCAAAATATTTACTACTCCTCTAGATGATTTTCATACACCGTGTTCTGTTGTAGTGCGGGTGCCATGGACGATAATTTATTTTTTTACTGAAATGTCACTGGTTTGTTTGGTTTTATTAAATAGATAATAAAGATGCTCCCATTGCACCTTTTTCCTCTCCAGTTATATTTTTATTCCTGTTACACAATTACAAGATTTAATGTGCACAGCACGGTGTAACTGTCATTCTGAGGCAGTAAGAGCATTATTAGCCAGAGTTGCTTCCGTAATGGTACCACAGCGTTTATATTCTTTCCCTGTCACACGTAAGTACCTGATAGTAAACTGACTTGTGAAGTATGAAATACACTTTATGTTGAAATATTATGCATATATTTCATAGATCATTCAAAAAGTATTCATGCTGCACACAGTAAAAACCGCCTTTTTAAAGGTGTTCTATGTGCGTGATACAAATTACAAAGGTGTTCCTTGATACATAAATGGTAATTATTTTATAATGTAGAAATTTTTATTTTTTTATAAACATTGAAATATCTTTTCTTTCAGTTTTGTTCATATGGCAGTCGCTTAATGGGAAGAGGGTACTATGTCTTTGACAGAAGATGGGACCATTTTCGATTCGCACTGAACTCCATGGTAGAAAAACACTTGAACTCACAGATGTGGAAGTAAGTGGGATTTTTGCACTTGGTGGGTAGTTTAACGGTTTTAATTCTGTAAAACGTTTAAATTAAACACTCCATGGGAACCGTTTGTAAAATTACCTCTATATTAAGTCATAGCAGTAAGATGAGTACAGTTTTTCTCTTCACACCCCTATCGCCCATTCAGACTTTGCTCTGTGAGACTCGTGTCGTAAGGTAAGGATCCCAGTACACGTTTGTCTGTGCGTAGGATGGAATATGATAGTTTTTTAGTCCCTAGCGCCCTTCCTGGCTTTGAGGTCTTAAAATTCTGATCGTTACTCACTATTGAAGCACCTCTATATCACATACGCAAGTTACTACAGACTTTGGCCAGACAGATACATTAACATAGACTGCACTTCCAAAAAAGATGCTAATTCTTTTTAAAAGACTGAATATTTGAAAAGCTCATGGCATCTGCAGATAGGGTTGATTTTTGGGGGGTATTCTGCTACAGAACATGCATTCATCTTCCAATGTAATGACACTAAAGCGCAGTGTTTCGTGTCACTGTTTATTATCAGGATTGTGTTATATTCATTGGATACCAGCCATTAGATAAACAAGGTTTGATTTTTATTTAAATCTATTTTTGAAACACTAAAGCTTGGCTTGTCTGACTAACCTGGTACCTTGACGATAACAGTGCTACCGCACTGGGAGACATAGTTGGGAAATGGTTGGGTTTGCCGTAAAAGAGCCAGTTTCATGTCTGTTGAGAAACAGATCATGCTTGATCTGCAAAGGGTTCCTCTCTTCTACTTTGTAAATTTGGCTGTTAACTAGTGTCTGTCTCCTTCCACAAATAAAACTAATTTGGTTTATTTAAATAGGAAGATTAAGATTTCTTATCTATTGGCTTGCTTTGGCAGGAGAAAAGACACTTGGGCATCTGCAAAAATGTGTCACTAGTGCCACCATTAACATGAAAACCAAAAATAATGTCTGTAGTAGTTCTACGATACGAGAAATAAACAGGCCTCATCCTGCTCCCACTAAATCCAATTGTAAATGTTTTCCCAAATTCTAGGGGTTTATGTAATCTCTAATTTTTAATGAATTCCACCCGTACGTACTTTTCTGTATAACACAGGAAGCTCACAGTGCCTAACCCCTGTTGTGTTCCTCTCTTGTCCTCAGCCCTCCTCTGGACTGATCTTGTCCCGCCTGCCGCAGGCATGAAGCTGGTATTTATAGCTGGTGCTAACGCAGCTCTGTAGCCGTAGCTAAAAGTGCAGGGCTGCAAGGCTGTATTTTGAGAACGATAGTAACATTTACAAAACACTTTCTATCCCTAGTTCTCAAAGTACTTTACAAAAGTGGGTAAGAATTATTGGCCCTTCTTTAAAAATAAACTGAGGAATGGATCTGATAAGTAGCCGTGTTCGCGTAGCAAGTCACAGGGGGTAGGACTTCCTCGTTGCTGGCAGCGTGGACTGCATGTAATCCCTTACGTAACTGTGCCATAAACAGCATTCTGGCTGACAGTCTCCATAGGGAGAATACCAGGAGAGAACACTTGTAATTAGGATTTGATTTATGATAAAACAGCACACCCAGTGCTGCTCTTTTATCATACTTCTCTGAGGGCAAGAGTAAGCCTTTAAAAACTGAAAAGGTGTCAGCAGCGAGGATAACAAGGGCAGAGTTATGGTGATGTTCAGGTTCTTAACAAAGAGAAATAGGATTAAACCGTGAATTAAATTTTAGTCTAAATAATGAGAAAATCTCACATGATAATTTTCCAAGAGATGTTATAGAAGTCTGGTTCTTTGTTATCACTGGACAAGGTAAAATAACAGAAGATGGTGACTGAATAGAAAGGAGTTTGAATTCATTCTACTAATTTCACAGGTATTGTTATTAAATTTCATTATCAGAATAGTATTCAAATAGTTATAAAGCTTATCAAGCATCGTTTAATATTTTGTCAATTTTCCAATATCAGTGAAATTAATCAATAACTTACCTAGTTAATCCCATCTAACCAGCTCTCAAATAGTTCCTGGGAATAGCACTGCATGGGGAAAAGGACGAGCGTTCCTCCTTTCCTCTTTGAGCTCGGTGATTAAGTGCCTCACAGCCCCCCAGACGGGCTCATTCACCACCCTCACCGAATGGCACCTGTGAGTTGAGGTTCATGTCAAAACTGTTCCACAGCTTGAACTTTCAAGCAAAACACATGCAACGAATGGAACACGGTGACTAGAATGTTTATAGATCCCACCTTCAGGCATTTTATTTGCATTTTTTAATCGTTTGGTAAAATAGGAGAGGAAAAAAGGAAATCAAATTTGTAGTAAGGTGGTTGCATTGTAACACTACGTAGTTAATTGCTACATGGGGCACTTGTGCTGAAGTGGAGCTCGGTTCTGGTTTAACTCAATTACACAGTTCAGGGCTCACGTGCCATGACAGAATTTTATAGGGAAAATTATGCTGCGTAGTTCTTTACGTAATCATCTTCTGTTAGGTCTCCGCTGCCTTCACAGATTTAATGTGCCTAATTTCAAAATTAATTTTTAGGAAAATATACTTCATCATCCAGCTTTCACAAATCTCTATAAAATTAAAACACATGTGGTCTGGGGTTTGTTGTTTGTGTTAAATCTCAAAGAACCTCAAAACGGAATTGCAAGTTTAAAAAGAGGGGGAAAAAAAATCAGAAGCATTTTTAACATTTTTGTAGAACGCAGAGCTGATTTTGAACTGTGAATATTAAAATATACATGACTGGTAGAATAGGAATCAAAATTAGAATGAACTAGGTTTGCCTTTTTTAATAAGTTGGTCCTTCCAAGAAATCGTTTCCTGTCTACATTGTTTGGATGTATTTTTTTAAGTATCTAAAAGGTTCGTTTTGGTTTTTTTTTTTCTCTCTCTATTTAGGAAAATTCCTCCTGCGGCAGATAGTCCCATGCCTTCTCCAGCAGCACATGTCTCCACTCCTTTTCCAGCATCCGTCTTACAGCCTTTCAGCAGCCCCAGTGCGGTGTATATTCCTTCAACACCAATCAGTTCAAGAATCACTTCTTCTTCTTACATAATGACATCAGCCATGTTATCAAATGCAGCCTTTGTGACGACGTCAGATACGAATTCCATTATGTCTCACACTACAGCTTTTCCTCACGTGGCTGCGAGCTTAAGTATCATGGACTCAACTTTTAAGGCGCCATCAGCTGTGTCACCAGTGCCAGCAGTCATCCCTTCCCCATCCCACAAGCCATCCAAAACAAAAACCAGCAAATCCTCAAAAGTGAAAGACCTGTCATCTCGGAGTGATGAGTCTTCAAGTAATAAAAAGAAAAAGCCGCAGTCATCGTCGTCATCGTCATCATCGTTATCTTTGCAGACATCTTCCTCGTCTTCATTTTCAGGGTCCCACAAAAAGAACTGTGTCCTGAACCCCAGTTCCACGTTGAACTCCTATCAGGCTACATCTTCCTATAACAGTATGTCTGTGCACAATACAAATAACGGAACAAGCCCACTCAGTGCCAAATCGGAGCCCTCAGGACGGACTTCACTGTCAAGTAGTTCCACAGACTCGGTGAAACACATGAGCATGGTAGTAAGCAGTATTGACTCTGCTAATCTGTCTGTATCTTCTCTCGTGCACCACTCGGGGGACCACTCCCTGGGAGCACATAACGCAGTGTCTTCTCTACCCCTTTCTTTTGACAAATCAGAAGGAAAAAAACGTAAAAACTCTAGTTCTAGTAGCAAAGCCTGTAAAATCACTAAAATGCCTGGTATGAATAGTGTTCATAGAAAGAGCACTGCCAACCTTATTTCTGCGGTGCCAGATCCTACAAGCAGCTCCATCTCTCGGCAGGTAAGGGACTCTTCCAGTTATTTTTTTGCAGGTCATGTCTGACTTACTTGAAATATTTTGTGCGTTCTGAAAATAGTGCATTTGCCTCAGCTTGTTTTTCATCACACAACTTACTTTCTAGGTTAATACAGAAACATATTTGTATTTGTTTTGTACCAATCATAGAAAGATGTTTTGAGAGGTTTTTAAAATATATATATATCTACTTTCTTGAAATATTTTTATGAAATTTTTTATTCGATTAATAAAATAGTCATTTGTATCTCTGAAAGTAAAATTGAATATCCAGAATGGATAAATAATTTTTAGAAATTAGTTTTTTATCTTAATTCTTATCTCTCTTAAATAAATCGTGTCATTAAAACAGGAAGATAAGAGTCAGCATTTCTGTTTGTTTCTTTTCCCAAACTTGTTGCTGATTCGTTTCTTAATGTTATGCAAGTCTTCTAATTTCTCTTATGCAAAATGGCTTCCATCTACCTTTCCCCTGGGGAGAGTCTGAGATGCCTCAGATGCTGTTTCCTGTTTGAAAATGAAAAAATTAAGACATTAAGATCTTAACCAGGTGACCTTCAGTGGACATTTGGTTATCTTTTTCAGTGTGCTTGTGTTCCAAATGTTGAGGTCAGTGCAACAGATAGAGTTACACACTCTCACTGCATTGTCACTACCAATGGAGCTTTGGCTTCTTTATCAGTGATGCTGTGTAAGGCAAAAGTATACGTGAATTAAAATTCGGTGGAAAAACTGCCGTTATGATCTTTATAATGATCTACTGTTTCATTCTGCTGCCGTGTCCCGTGCTGTGCAGTGCACAGTAAACAAAGCTTGGCCCTGGCGTCTGGAAGACGAAAGCATAGAAAACAGAACACCTCAGAAAATCCAGAGGAGGGAGCTTAGGAAATTTTTTTTTCATTTTGGAACTTTAATTTACTAAGAATATTGCACATAAAATGGAGTTTGGAAGTGAAGAGGGTAGGATGTTGGACAAGGAAATCCATAGGTAATAGCAGACAGCAATGGGAGCGGAAGAAAGGAATAAATGAATTCCAAAACTGGTATAGCTGGCAGAATGACCATCTCAAAGAATGGCGTGGCAGGTGTATTTTCTCTTTCCTGCTTGCAGCAGAGGGGCAACTGAGATGACTCATTTGGCTTTGAAAAATAGGTAGTGGCACTGTCTTTCTATTTAAGCCTTTTAAAAGTGTCCTGCAATCACAACTAATCTTTTAAGTCAGTGGAGGATGCTGTAAATTCTTCATTCTGTCACACATCTGATTTTTTTAAATATGCATGTGCCCAAAATTTTAAATTGCCCCAAGATGTATGATCTCAAGTGGGAAGAAAGTAAGTGCAGATTGTTACCTTGGTACAAACATGGGTAGTAGGAAATGGATTGTATTGTCTTTTCGCAGGAGGTAGGCTGTGTCTGCAGCTGGTGCAGGCTGAGGAAGTCAGACAGATATAAGCAGGAGATTCCAAGTTAAAATTCTGCCTCCCCTAGTGACTAAATCTGGTCCTGTGGGACATTCCTGTTCCGGTTTGTGATGTATTTCAGCATGTTGCATGGTAATGGAAGTAAATAAACTACGAAGAAACAATCAGAAGTCTTTTCTGAATATTTGTAAATACATAATTCATGCTAATATTTTTTTTCCTTAAGTAAAAGGTTTAATATGTATAATGAGTGTAACGATATACAGATTTTTAAACATAATGGGTTTTTATCCATGAACAGGTGCATACACATATATAAGCGCCCATGCATTTTATATATTTAAAAATTGGTGACATGTTCCTCTTACAGTGCTGGTCTTTGGAGCTGCACTAGTAATCAAGACTAGGAGCTAAAGCGGAGCGGAGTGTATTTCAGGGGCCTGGCTGGCAGCTAATTGACGTTGTG
The DNA here is from genome assembly GCA_013400135.1 of Rhinoptilus africanus. Taxonomy (NCBI): domain Eukaryota; kingdom Metazoa; phylum Chordata; class Aves; order Charadriiformes; family Glareolidae; genus Rhinoptilus; species Rhinoptilus africanus. The sequence goes on along the minus strand of VXBO01010815.1, from coordinate 279,403 downwards.
ACAAGGATACTGAATTGTATGCAACACAAAATAGACATTTCCTATTGTTTACTTGTGCTATAAATAAATGAAATTTGTACCCACTTCAGCATATGGGTCAAATAATATTCCATACTCCACATGTCAATATTAAAGCTCTGGAGAATACAACACCCGAAATCACTTTTAAGCTGTGCTGTTTCCAATTGCTGTGTTCTAGGAATGCAATCACAGTAAAGATTCCACACAAAAAAAAATCAGTATTACTTAAAACCTTGCTCCTGTTCCCTGATGTAACAGGGCAAATGAAATTAAGAGACTGAGAGCACAGAAAAAAGATCAAGTGACTGGTGACAGGCTCAGGTATGTTTTTTCTAATTTAATTCAAGTCTGGCCTGGATAGATAGTAACTGAAAGTGTTAGCCGTTGGGTTTTGAGGTATACTTCATTTAAGAAAAAAAAAAAAAGGATTTGAGTCTTGGCCTCACCCTAATCCTTCTGAAACGATGTTTCCATCAATAAAGACCCAACACAACTGGGAATCTTCCTTTCTTATTTTCGCTGAGTGCTGTAACTTTTCCGTCTGCCTGAATTCCCCGTCTGTCCCAGAGCGCTGCCCTTCCCGCTCTGAAGGAGGACGGGATGGGACAGCACGCGACGCTCAGGCTCAGCAGTGCTGCCGGCAGCGCTGCTCCTGGCTTGGTCTTACCCAGAGAGTCACCTCTTAGTGGTAGGAGCAGTGAATGAAAGCCTGAAGCAGTATCGTACTCCCTGTCAGGGATTCTAGGATCTCAGCAAGTCCATTTCCTAGTGGCTGTTTTTCCATTTAAAAGATGGACATGTGTTTTATGATGGAAGGCTTCCGTGAATGGAGAAGAAAGGCTTGCAGGTGTGTCACGATGTTCTGAACGGCTAGGGAAGATTTGACAAGGTGGTGTATTTTTAGTCAGGATTTGTGTGTTGAAGAGAAGCGCGTTGCTGGAGAACAGCTGCGGCACGACGAACAACAGGCTGAAGGGAGCGGAGTAAGACAGAGGCCTGCCCTTTCAATCCTTGCGCGCCACGGGGGCTGCCTGCAGAATTGCCTGTAAATAAAACCCTGAAACGTTTCTTCTGCACAGAATGTGGACAGAGAACAACGTTTTAAACGGTCACTTTGTGAGAAAGGGCAGGTGTGGAGAGGGAGACAGAGGCAGCCTTTCACTATGCACATGAAAAGGCAAAATGAAGGAGTGGTGTTGGAGAAGGGGAGGAGAGAAGGGTCGCTGGTGCAGACCCTGCCAGCCGGTGCCAGGGTCCCAGCTCTTCAGTAAGAAACTTGCGTTTCTCACTGTTTAGAGGACAGGTCCCTGCTGCCTCTCCATCAAGCGATTAATGCTGATGTTACCTGATGTCCGTTGACCTTGTGAGTAACCGTTCAGACTCAGTCAGCTGCCGTTTGTCGGCAGGTGTCCGTGGTTAATTTTTCTCAGCCCTGTAACCCTGGAGGAAGGACTCCTCTCGCAGCAGCTGCCTCCCCTTTTGTATCCCAGCGTCAACATCTACACTATGGTTATGGGTCATTGTCGAAAAACCTCAGACAGGCGGCTCGTGCGGGGTGCTGTCATCTCTCAAGCACTGCAATACGCAGATTGAATAATGCAATATTTTAACGAAGTACTTTTAAAATGTATGTGTGTGTGCTATCAATTTGCACTCGTTCCCAAAGAAATTCTCTGATGCAGTAAACTGATATAATGGCAAATTTAAACCTCTGGAGTTTGATTCCTCTAGTTAATATTTGCTTTGTTGAGCAATACTAAACGAAGACTCTATATGGAAGGAAACGGAGTAACATGGGGCATGCTGTGGTGCTTGGCCACTGGCTTTAAACTCCCCCGGAGTGGGGAGGGTCCGCGGGGGCCAGTCTGTGACCCTGAGCACTCCCTGTGCTCTCAGTTGCTGCCCAGCTGCTCTAAGTGTCTCCAGGAACTAGAGAAACTCGGGTTTCGCTCTAGAGAGGTGGGGTTTTACAGCGTATATTCCCTCAATAACTGCTTTTTATGTTGCTTTCTGACCTGTAATAGTATTTATGTGCCTTTTAAGAGTGTATTTAAAGTATACAGGCTCTGAGAGATAATTATGATTCTATCCAAAGTGTGTCTTTTTCGATAGCAAAATACCTGTGTTCCAAATGCAAAGCAATTAGTGCCACTTTACACAGGAAAGGGAAGGCCATTACCAGCATCTGCATTCAACTGACAAATACGCCTCTCAATGCTGCTCAATTAATGTCTTTCAGATTGGAAAAAATAGCAGTGTAGCTTTGTCACAATCCAGTCCTTCGAGTACATCAAACCCAGTACACAACAGACAAGTAAGTTGCTTTTAAAAAAAGTGTACTTAAGTAGTCTGTAAGCGGTTTTGAAATATTTTGTACTGTAAAACCTTAAAATACTATTTCTTTATTAGTACAGTTCTTTATAGAAGCTGTCTTTCAGTAGACTAATATTAGATGTCTCCTCTCAATTTTTTTCCCCAGCTATTTTTCCCTCCGAGATTTATGAGTAACAAGTTTTCTGCTTGTTTTTCACCATTTTTGACCACCTGTGGTAGGCCTCAGGTTGGCTGTGTGCTGCTCGCTGGCTGTTGCTTTGATGATACAAACTCGGCGGCAGCAGCAGAGACTGCCTGCGTGGGACCCAGCTGCGCTGATGTGGTTTTTCTGTCCAGCTTCCTCTGCTGAGCGAGATGGCACAGCAGAGTCCCCAAGCTGGCACAGAACCGGCAGCGTTTTAAAACAGGCCAGAAGTGAAAGGGAGGACAGAAACAGGGCACTTGACTATTCAGAGAAACTCATCTGAAAGTGTAGCTAAGCTAAGCATAATCTGAGTTCTTTGTAGACTGTGAGAAATCCTTAGCGTTCCCACCCTACCTGTTTATCACACAGACTGCTAGTCAGGTAATTATAATAATTTCTGTAATTCGGCTTTTTTGTGAGGACAGGTGCTTGACCTGGCATCCACCCCTCACCTGTCTGCCGGACCGATAGACTGGTTTATTTTTTTAACATGGCCCCTACTGTTTGACTCTTCAAGTTGAGTAGTTCATCAAGATCCTTGGCATGAAAAGGTTTCCCACCTCAGCAAGGTGTAATCACAAGTAAACAAAAACTCCAGAGGATTTCTCTGTACCAACCAGTTTCTGGTTCTGTTTCCTATTCTGGCTAAATTCTACAGGAGTAGTTACTCCCAATGGCTGTGCTGCTTAGTCTCTGCTGTGTAGACACAGCAAAAGAACAGTAATGATGGTAGTAATGATAACCCGTAACTGTACGCCCATTAAAAGTGTTCTGAATCACTCACATCTTGAGATGAACTGCCAAACAGTAGTTTATTTCTCTTGATGCTGAATGCTAAGCAGTGTACATAGGGAAGAACTACTCTGAAGGGAAAAAAGTGGAAAGTTTCTTTATACTTCCAGGGATTGGCATTTTCCTATGTGAGACGCTGTCATCCAACTGCCAGTAACAAATGTGGGATAAAGCTGTTTTGAAGTGCAAAACTGTTTTTGCTTTAACCTCCTGCTCCTGTGTTAAATACAGACTACCCGAGGGGCAGAGCTTGTTGGGATCTGTTGCCTAGATCCCATGGGGAAAACCTACCAGAACAAAACACTAATTTTGTGGCAGCCTTATGTAAACAGAGGCTATTGCTGAGCTTTTCAGCAGCCTGTTGCCATAACTTTATCAAAAATAGAAGTGTTTGCTTGTTTTAAGCCCCACAAACTCTGTACTGTTAAAAATACATTTCTGTCAGTTTGGTCAGTTTCTGTCAGTTGACTGTGGAGCTTAGAATACAAATACAAAAGAAAATCAAGATGTATTAAGTTTTATTAAACTTTTTTTTTAAACACATAGCACAGGATTTCAGTATTTGGAACCATGAGTAATGACTACCTACCTAATAAATGCTTGTCACTGTCAAAATAAATCCGAGCTGCTTCGTTGACAGTTTTCCTCTCCAATCTAGCAACCGTTGTCTCTAAAGAAAATTTTAGTCTTAAACTGTGCTATAATATTTCTTTATAAAGTTGTTATTAATTGGGTAACAATAAGCGGATCTGCAGGTATATGCTGTGTCAGTGAAGGTATTACTGGGGGAACCTGAGCTCTCTTGTTTTTAACGTTAGTGCTGTTATAACCACGACGATCAGACCAAGTGAAGCAGGGTGTGTAGGCAGAGACCCTCTGCTATACGCTGGGGTCTACAGTTGGAGAAATGGGCAAGTTTTCACAAATACAAGTCAGAACAACAGATTTTCAGCATTGCAGTTTGAGGTGCAGCCGTCAAGGTGCACGTGGAAATTGCGGCGGGCTGTAAAACCAGTCTCGTTTGAACCCGTGACTGGCTGCATGCTGTCCTGGTGACAAAGCCGTAGCTTCCCTGCTCACTTTCCAAAGGTGCCCGGTCGAGCCGAGAGGATGTGTGGCACTGCTGTGAAAGTCACCTGCCACCCATAACTGGGTGTTTCTCGTTATTGAGTTGGGAGGTGAAGGTGCCCCGTAGTTGTTTTGATTTCACACGAGTAGTTTACGCTTGTTGAAGTACACTGTACTGCTGGGAACTCCTGTGGGGAGTGAGGATAACTGTTGTGGGCCTGTCTCCTCTCTCCCCTCGCATTACACTCAGGTTAAACTCAGATTAATTGTTCTCAATTCGTGTTTAATTTGAATGTTGCCGCATCTATTTCAGGCCTGAACAGGGGCTTGTATGCAGAAAAACATGCCTGTTCTTCCAACTGTTGTTGCTTTAATAAAAAAATATTACTTTTCCCTACATAAACTACTTGTTTTTTAACAAACATGAATGAAATGGTAGTTCTAGAGTCAACTTATTTGTACCTGTTAATACAAATTACGTATTAAAAGCTTGTTTTCTCCAGATTTTATCCTTGTTCTAGGTTTATAACTAACCAAGTGTTTTTGTCTTCATAGTGCTTTTAGGTGCCTGAATGTGTTAACACTTCAAGACCTCAGTATGCGGTGGTTTTTAAATACTGAGTAAACTAGATCATTTTATTAAGGGAAGGTGACAACGTGTATGCTGTGTGGGGATTCCTTGTGCATGAAAACATGCTGTGTAGAGGAAAGGATTCTTCAGAGTTGTCGTCTAACTGCTGCTCTTTATTTGTAATGATACACCAAGTTAATGAACTGAGATTCGCCAAAGCTTACTAAAATCAGACAGTCCCAAAAGGAAATACGCTGTTTATTGAAAGCAGTTCCTTTTCTTAAAGGTCTAATGCAATCAGTAAACAGGGACGGAATTTAGTTCAGGCACTTGAAATAAATTCCCGCTTTGAGTTCTGTCAGACGCAGATGTTATTGAAGTATTATATACTGAAAGACATTTTGTGATTTTTGAACCTGGCTCTGGTTTCTCTTTTAGAAGACATCAAACCGGACTGGTAGAATAAGGACTCTTCCATAACAAGGAAAAGGAACCAGCCTATAATCTCTAGCTCTCAGCAGCCCTACTCCACAGGGTTTTTCTTTTCTATGTCCTGCAGATGGATTTAACCTTTTATGAATTTGTGGTTTTAAAGATACTTAAATTTACAGAAAACTGTAATAGTGATTTGTTTAGTTTTTCACTTGTATTTGCCACTGATCTGTGCGTTCTGCTTGGTTATGTTTCATGCCTTTTAAAGCTGTTAGCGTTGCAATGCTCCCTTTGTTTCCTTACCAGAACACAGCGGACATTCCAAAAAAAAAAAAAATCCAGATCATGATTTGAATTTATTTAAAGGATCTCCAAATTTTTTCATTAACTAAAAATTACAGTAATTCTGTATTTAAGCTTGTCCTATGGATAAAAATTGAGTGCATTTCTTAGTAATTTGCAAACAGCTGGAGCACTGCAACTTTAGGGACTAATCCTGACTGGTGCTCTGTACCTACAGCATTTAATAATTTCAGTGGGAATTCTGAGTGTTCAGCCTCTTCCGGGATCAGGCTCTTAAGGAATCTATGCTTCAATCAATGCATAGAGGATTTCTGCACCAAACTGTAATGAATGTTATCAGGGGCTCACCATGTAAAATCCCTCTATCTTGGTGGGTTTCCAAGCGCTTGAGATCACAGCACTTGATAACTTCAGTAAACAGTTTGGGTTTGCAAGGACAGGAGTTGAGCAGATTGGCTTGCGTTAATAGAATTGCACTGACAGTGTTTCTTATAGGATTACTGAATAATTTTTTAATAAAATATAGATTTTGTAATCAGGAAGCCAATACTAGGTACTGGAACAATAGTACAGAGGAGTTAATTTTTATTTCTACAGTGTTAAAAGTGCACTTATATGCTGGTTTATTTACATCTTGGGGAAAGGCGAGAGACTGCAAATAGGGAGATTATTACTACTTTCTTTTTTAAAAAAAGAAGGCTTAAGGCAAATTTTAAGACTAAAAATGTTTAAGCAATTATAAACAAGGCTAGACCCTTTGAAAAAAGTTTAGAAATATTCTTAAAATAAATTTTTATAGTGTTAATTTTGTAATAATTTATGTTTTGCTATACTTCAGAGCTAACTGACCGGTATAGTTTCAGAAACAGTATGAAACTTAGGAAAGTTTAAGCAATGTTTATATTTTTAAAATGTTCTTTGAATTATGTTTTTATTGTACATTTCTTCAGACTGAAAAATGTGTACATATCTTTGTTATTTTTGCACAATTTTTGTCTTGTTCAGTTTTAGGAGCAGTACTATGTTGATTTTTTTAATTTATTTTGAGTTATAAAACTGCAGGAGTTTAAAAATCTCAGTAACAAAGTCATCCTCTGTAATCAATGAACTGCTATTTCTAGTTGTTGAGGGAAAACAGTGGTTGTGAGATTCAGTGGTTGCTTCTGAGACATAATGCTTATCAGCGACTGAAGGAGCGATTTTGTAGTTTTAGGAAGCTTTAGCTCTTTCCATGCATCTTTTAATTGGAAAGCTGGAATATGGAGCCTGTCCTTCGAATGCTGCTTAAATTTTTTTTCAACTGGCTTACACCTGACAGCATTTCAGGAAAGTTAAGCACCAAGTAAAATCCCACAGTGTTCTTTCATCATCAAATAATCATTCTTTAATTATATGTATCAAAAATTTCAGCCTGAAAAGTTAAATGGAAGTAAACATTTGAAAAAAAATGGATACAAACTGGACCAGCCTATAATGCATTATTAGCGTAGCATTCACTCGGTAGTTCTTTTTCTTCCCCATTTGCCTGAAAATCTTGTGATTTGTTTCCAGCAATAGAGGCTCAGAAGCTTTGGTTGTTACACATACGCAATGCATAGGCCTGTCAGCCATAAAAAGCGACTTGGATAACTTGTATGCCTTCTTTTGTATTGATGTAACAATTGTAAATAGTGCTGATCGACCTTTGTAGAGAATAGTTTATACAGCATATTCTATTATTGCTGATTCTCAGTGAACTATTGTTTTAAGAAAAAGAAGAAAAAAAGAAATTTTTCTATTTACACCTTATATTTTGTTATGCTGTTGACCCATGGCACTTTAACAAAACTCTGTGGGTTTTGCATAGCTGGTCAGTCATGGGATATATTAAATAACTGTTGTTGCACAGAAATGAATTTGCACCTGCTATATTGTGCTTTCCTACTACAGATTTTAGAACCTTTTCCAGAAGACTTTTGAAGAAAGCATGTCCAATCATTCTAAGAAAAAAAAAAAAAACGCCATACTTGTACAGCCAATTTCTTTTCTACAATCCATATTTTGTAACACTAAGTATTTTCATTCTTTGTCCTGCACCTTTATGTATTAGCAGTATCAAATAGAATTCATTCCATGCTTGTGATAATTGTAAGCAGAATAAATGTCTAAAGTAGGTGTAAATAGTAAATTCTATGGCTTACAGTTTAAAAAAGGAAAAACAGAACAAACATGTATCTGATTGATACTGCCATGGTTCAACACCGGGCCTGGAGATATTCTCTAGTGAGCGATTGTATTTTTTGTTTTTTTGCTTTATTATTATTATTTTTTTTTTGTAACATGGCTTTGTAAATAAAATAATTTATATGTTTGTAAGAAACAGATGGGGTTTGTCATTATTTATCTCTGCAAAGCAAAAATGGTAGGTATTGCAAGACTGCCCTTTTTCTCCCCAGGGGCTGAAGTAGACGGTGCCGATAGCCAGCACCGGGAATTCAGCGGGTGGCTCAGAAGATCTGCCCAGCTCGCTGTACAGGCCTGGATTGCTCTGGGGTTATTTTTGGCATTCGCGTCTGAAATATTTCTGTATTTACATGTCAGGACGTGTGTGACAATCAGCTACTGAGGTTTTTGCACTGATAAATCATTTTTTAATTCTTTTGCTTGGCTGAATGCATTTTCTCATTCCTTGTCAGTGTAAGAATTAACTTTGCTTGAGCTGTTAGATTTAGGAATTCTCACTTCAGTGGGCAGTACAAATTTATAACCAGTCTTTTTATCATTGTTAATACTAAGAATGCGACTTTTATCTAGGCGTTAAGATTCTTGTTCTGTGTAAAGCCTGTTCCAATTACAGATCAAATGAGTCTTAAATTGTTCAGTGGCTTGTCAGCTCTGCAGAGAGGACTGCAATTTTTTCCTCTTGCAGCAAACCTCTTCTGCAAATTTGGGAAGATGCACATTTTTATGCTGCTTTTATGAAGTATCTGGAAACTCAGCCTTGGAGATACTGTAGGGAAGATGCTCCCAATTCAAACAATTCTTTTTTAAAACAAGAAATTTGGACTGCAAACTGCTTTTTTGTATGCATACACTTGGAACTGGCAGAGGAGACAGAAAGCTGGCCTGTGTTACAGGAAACAGTCCTCAAAGGAGGGAAATTTTACCTTCTAGGTAAACAGCTTTTTGTGGAACGTCTTGTGTGCTCCGATGCGTGTGACAGAAGTGAATCCTGACCTTCCTCCTTACTGCCCAATCTGTGCCTTGGTCTGAGCTGCTTATATTTTTAAAACTTTTTAAATCTTGAGTTTATCTTTTCTAGTATAGAAAAACCAAACATTGTGAAGTAACAATAGATACTGAAGTTTCATCTGACAGAGCGGACCCCGTGTATGGCTGAGGAGTGACACTGTGTTTGTAAGATGCTTTGCTGGTTCTAGCAGCCATTACAAATTAAAGCTACAGCCAAAAAATGGAATATTGCAGCCATGAGTTATTAGTTGCTTGCCATCATTACCCATGGCCAGCAAAGGCCAAAGACCACTACATTTATTTTCCAAATATGACTGAGTCAGTTTTTTAGCCCTTGCAAGTTTGTTTAATGATTTACAAGCTGTTCTTTACTCGGAGTTTGTTTCACCCACCCTTTTTTTGGTTATGCAACAAGTATTTTGCTTGTAGCAGTACTCTTGTATTATCTAATGTGCTCTAAATACCACCCGTTTCAGAGGGAAGCAGATCACACTGTAACTTTTGTATTCATTGCACTGTAGGTTTTATGCTTCTGTTTTTACCACAGAAATATTTATTTTTGAAGAAAGTCATTGCTGTCTGCAACCAGTATCTGTTTTACTCTTCCAAATCTGTCAGGATTCATGATTGGAAGAAACGCCAAATACTGATTCCAGAAATACTTGGAGGAGATTCATACAAGAGATTCAGACTGCAGAACACAAGAATGTTTATTTCATGCAAATTTTTATGCTATTTTGTTTGTGGAGTACCTCTTGAAAGCTACTACTCAAAACAAGTACAGACCTCCTTTAAAACGTACTTTTCTAAGTAGAAGACAGACAAAGCTGATAGTTCAGTGGCAGGTGCCTGTTTGCCCTTTGACTGGAGAATCCATGGTAGATGATGCACATCCGTGTTCGTTTTGTAATGCATCACAAACGACACCGGCAGGATTCTCTTGTTTATGGCTGACCTGCAGAAATACTTAGATCTAGTCTGTGATCTGCTCTCCCCACAGAAAGGAGAAGGGAAGCTTTTGGGAAACTGTTTAGGGACAGCTTGCCAGAAATAATAATCAGGATCCAGGAAAAGTGGGATGAGGGTAAGGACACCAGTAGAGATCTGAGACAGTGTGCAACATTCAGCTGCCCCTTTGCAGATTTACCAAACTTCAAAGATTTAGTGCTAAAATTAAATCTGGGGTTGATAACTTTGGAGCAGTTATGAACAAGGTTGATGTGACACCACAAGAGACTGGCTCTTCAAAAAAGTTGTTTAGCCTGCATGAAGTATATTTACCGAATGCTACAGGTATAAAGGCCTGTTGGTATAAATACGAATGGCCTGATGAAATCCTGTTGGCAGCCCTATGAGTCCCATGTCTGTGTCAGCTATTTCCACCCTGGCTCCTGCTGAGGCACAGGAGGGAGTGGGGACGGAGTAAGCATCGCTGCAGAAGAGAAACCATCCTCCCTTCCCAGTGCAAACATACTCAGTGCTGATTCGGAGAGCTGCGTCACAGGTGAGTGGATGGGGCACTGCAAAAGGGTTACTCAAGGCTCAACCCTTCAGCCTTTCCCACCAGAGACACAGAATGTATAGGCCTGTAGCCTCGGCTCTGAAGATCCTTTCAACAGCCTACATGAGAAACTTTCCCTTTTGGTCAGCTCCACTCTTAAATTGCAACTATTTGCCTTCCTTTTTCTTTAGTTTTCTCTTATTTTGACCCATAATCAGTTGCTGGGCTGTTGTGTTGTGGGGTTTTTTGGGAGGGATGTTGCATGTTGTGAGGGTTTTTTTAAGCTTGCCTTCAGTTATCCCTTCCATGTTAATTCCCTTCAAGATTTGCATTTCGACTGCGTAGTCTGAACACTAGTACCAACATACTGGCCTTGTTGATTTATTATCAAGGAGACACCAAGAAGGTGCAGAAAGCTGTTTTTCACTTGTGTTATTTTGCAGAGTGCTTCCAAGGCCTACAGCTTCACCCCCTGAGCGTGGATGCTTCCCCAGAAAGAAAACACTCAAAGGGAAACGCTCCATTTGTGCGGCTTTCAACCTAGAACAAGCCAAGTGCACGTTTGCTCCTGGAGTGGGTAACAGACTCTGCACTGGGCATTTCATTCTCTAATGCCTCCTGGACTTGCCCCAAGAGTATTACTGGACCACTCACTCCTGTGACCTCCACTATTTATCTTCCAATCCCAAACTCTTTTCAGCTGAATTTAAATGCCAATGAAGCCAGAAAGATACCAACTTCTCCATCTCAAGCTTCTGTCCAGGGCCTTTGGGCCCAGACTGGCCTTCAAAATCCCTTAGGGGATTTCCAAGAAAGGAAAAGGGAAAAAGAAATTGAAGCATGAAGCGAGTGGGTCAGCACTGTAAGGAACCTCTGGCTCCAACTCAACACTTGCCCTGACTTAAGGGGACATAATAGCAGCCTGGCAATACCTATGACGAGGTCACGAAGACATCAGAGCCAGGCTCTTCAATGCTGCACTGTGGGAGGGTGAGAAACAGCGGACATAAGTTGATAAAAGGGAGGTTCAAACTGGATACAAGGAAAAACTTCCCTGACATGGAGACAGTTGAGCGTTAGAACAAGTTGCTTAGAGAGGTAGGTGCAATCTCTGATTTTTGAGGTTTTCTAACTCAAACTAGACAAGGCTCTGAGCAGCCTGGTCTCACCTCAGAGCTGACCCTGCTTTGAGCAGGAAGCTGGACTACAGACCTCCTGAACTATGATCCAAATGTGAAGAAAGCAATAATGATGATCTAACTCCTCTCTTGAGGACTGATCTTGCAGGGTCATTTTCTTAGAAATGCTCCCTAGGTCCTTCTCAGGGTATTTATTTTCCTAATACCAAACCCTCTTCATTTCTTGGTCTTCATGTTATTTGTTAACCAGCTTTTTTAGTAGCTGTAATTCCCATTCAGAGCTGGTGAAACCACCTTATCATTGGCCTTTCTCACTCTACTATGTCTTTCCTAGATAGGTATTTCACTGGATTTTTTCCATATGCCTCCCTGAGATACACCACAGAATTTCCTTTGAATCAATTTACCTGCTTTATTTCTAAGACAGCACAGGACGAGGCAGAGAAACTGCTGTCCTCTCTTAAGTCTAGTCTTTTTACATTCACAGAACCAAAGCACTTCAGATGTTTTCCAAGAATGTTAATCTCTTTTTTTTTTTTTTTTGGAGGAATCACAAACATCTTTACACTGAAGATGGCTAACTGTAACAGACTACAGACTAGATGGCATAATTTTCTAAATCTCTGTACCGGTAATCAGCACATTCTCTATTATAGCACATGCAGTATTGCAGCTTCTATGAAGAGCATGCCTACTCTTGATACCGGTGGGAAACCACCTGCTTTGACATTCACCTTCATCCAATGTTGATGCACCCAGAAGTGTTGGATTTGGTAGAGCAATGCTGACATCAGGAAGCACTCCAAGACCTCTGCCTGGTAATTGTGCTTTTACAGGGTGCTGACTGAAGTGACTGCTGTTAGAGAATAGAAGTGGGGACTAATGGTCAAATATAGGAAAAGACTGAGATTACTCATCAGTAACTTGAGTCTTTGGAAATGCATAATCCCCGGTTACTTTTGTCTTGCGACTGCATGCCCAGCCTTTCTGTTGTTCAAAATGTCTCTTTTTTGGACTGTGGGTGGGTTGGAGAAACTAAGTTGATGGAGATGGATCCCTGGTCTCCACCACCCTATGTAGTGTAAACTCACTGTACGGATACTGCTAGAATAAAAGCAGTTCTGTAAGACAGATAAGTCTCCAGATATTTAAACTAGCCTTTTTGCGACATGTTTTTGCTTCTCTTTGACTCTGAAACAGTAAGTGTCAGTATTTTTCTAATTCCTGATATTTAATTTTTCTCTGTATATGATTTTTGATGGGAGGTTTAGCCTTTATTTTGCCATTGACTGGAAAAAAAAAACCCAACATTCACAGCTTAGCCTTGTGACTGCAGGTTCTTGTTCTTGTGGAGGGGACAGGGATGGTAATGTGGTGGAGGCACAAGTGATCCAGGCTACTGCTGTACTCCATCAAGGACAGTTTCTTGACAAGCTGAGCCTGGCTATGCTAGACGTGCTACTCACACATAAGGAAGGGCTGGCTGAGAACATTGACATTGGTGGCAGCCTTGGCAGCAGTAATTACGAGACAGCAAAGCTTAAGATTCTGAGGTAAGTGAGGAAGAGAAGTAGATGAATTGCAACCCTGGAATTTAGGAGAGCAGACTTTGTCTCCTGCAGACATTTTTTTGGCAGAATCCCCGAGAAAACTGCCCTGAAGGGTCCAGGGGAGCTAGCTGAAGCAGGAAAACAGTCCATTCTGATATGCAGGAACCTGAGCAGACGTGGGAGAAGGCCAGCATGGCTGAATGGGGAACTCCTGACTGATACCAAATCCAAAGGTGAGTACACAGACGGTGGAAGCAGGCGTGGGCTACCCTGGAGGAACACAGAAACGCTGCCTAGGCATGCTGAAGCAGAACCAGGAAAACCAAAGCTGGAGTTGGAATTAAGTGAGGGATGTAAAGGATCCTTTCGGTATGTTAACGTGGAAGGAAGGCTAAGGGAAATGTGGTCTGTGCCACGTGGGGTGGGTAACCTAGTGACAAAGGACATGGGAATGACTGAGGTGCACTGAGTGCTCCCTTTGTTTCAGGTTTTAATTGGAGAGGTCTGGTCTCAGATTTTTGGTCAGAGTCTGGGCAGTGAGGTACTACCCGCGTAAGAGGCAGCCTGAGTTAAGGAGTACTTACACTGGATCTATACCAGTCTATGGGAAAAGCTGGACTCAGTTCAAGCATGTAGGCTGATTTCATCACAAAGCTGCCATCATCCTTTAAAGATCATGGTGAACAGGCTACAGGACTTCCAAGGATTGGAAAAAGGCCAATGCCCATTTTCAAGAAAGATCCAGGGAACTGTATGCTGCTCAACCCAACTTCAATCCCAGGCAGATTATGGAACAAACTCTCTTAGAAGCCATGTCCAGCCAACATGGATTTACCAAGGGGAAACCATGCCTAACCAACCTACTGTGATGAAATGACTGCCTTCAGGTACTGACCAGAGACCACTGGATGTTGTTTACTTTGGACATAGCAAGGGTTTTGACACCACTCGCTTTTGTATTCTTCCAATAAATTGGGGAGATACGGATTCAAGGAGCAGACTATGAGGTGGGTGGAAAATCGGCTCGGCATCTGGGCTTAGAGGGTTGAGGTCAGACACTTGAAGTCCAGTTGGTTGGTTGTTACTAGTACCGTGCCTCAGGGGATAATACTTGGACAAATAATGATGAAGGGTTTCATTACCATCCCGGATGCTGGGATGGGTTGCAAGTTCATGGATAACAACAAACTGGGGGTAGGGAGGTGATTGATACAGTAGGGGCAGGGCCCCCTTCAGAGGGACCTCAATAGGCTAGAAAATTGGTCTGACAGGAACCTCATTAGCTTCAACAAAAACAAATGCAGAGTCTTACAGCCGGGAGGGAGGCATAACCCCATGTCATTGAACAAGCTGGGGGCTGACTGGCAAGTAAGCAACCTTGCAGGAAAAGGGGCAGGTGGACAAGTTGAACATGAGTCAGTAACGGGACCCTGGGGTGCTGAAATATACCACAGCCCGAGCTGCAGCAGGAAGAGTGTAGGCAGCAATCGGAGGGAACTGATTGTCACCCTCTGCTTTGGCACTTGTGAAACGGCTTCTGCAGAACCGTGTCCAGTTTAGACTTCCACCATACCAGATGCAGCATGCGTACACCAGTGAGTCCAGTGGAGCACTACCGAGACAATTAGTAGCTGAAGCATATGATGAATAAGGATATGCTAAAAATATGTTTTGTTTAGTTTTAAGACCAGAAGATTATGGGGGGAGAGGGGTCCAAGTGCTGTATGCAGCTACAAGATGGGTGATTGTAGAGAAGTTGAAGACAGACTTTTCCTGGTAACGCACAACAAAATGGCAAGAACCAATAGATGTAAGGAAGTGCAAGGGGAATTATCGTTAGATACAAGGCAAAAATTCTTTGCAATGTAGTTGAGCACTGGAACACGGGGACTGAGCAATGTTGTGGCATCTCCATCTTGGAGACAGTAAAAACTTGACTGGATAAGGCTGTGAACAACTTGATAGACACTTTGAAATTATCCCAGTTTGGAGGTGGGGGGGAGCTGACCACATGATCTCCAGAGGTCCATTCCAACCTAAATTATTCTGCCATTCTATACAGAAAAAAAAAAGGGGGGGGTGGGGGGGGTGGTGTCTGGATGTTGAGATAGTTCATACCCAGAAGCTTAATATTTCTGCTGTTAAGCACTTTCCCTTATAAACGTATAGTGTAAATCCCCTGGCGAGTGTCTTGGAAGTCCTTGAGGATACACAATGGAAGGGTGCAGCGTAGCTCCTCCAAAGCAGCTATAGAAATGGCAGGACCCAATCCCTACAGCTCCACCCTGTGCTCCCTAGCAGAGTGCTTTCTAATGTCCACGTTGAGGAGGAGCCAGGGTGGGTAAAGCATTAAAGGAGCTGCTCCTCAGCATGGTGACAGTAAGCGTATGGCAGACCTAGGCATCTTTCACAGCCCTTATTGCTCCTGTCTCTTCCCGCAGCCCTAGACTTCAGTCTCCTAACACTCCCATTTGGAAGAACATTTCCATCTGCCTATTTTCCTCAGCAAGAGATGCTTGTTTTGCAACCAGTTTCATATCTACTGGCAGTCCCTGTTCCTCTTCATTACAACCCTTAAAACTCCTGGTAGTCTATTTACTCCTATATATTTAAACAAAAGGCTTAAGTTATTAACGATATTCTGCAAAAGGCTCAGTTTCTGACACAACAGGTATTAAGTCTTTCAACCAAATTAAATTTTAAGTAACCAGGACACTTTGTACACATGAAAATAGATCTGATCCTTGAGTTCTTGATTAAAACTGAATTAGCAGCATCTCTGTAATGGAACCAGAAAACTTTGAGATGTTTGTCAAATCCTGTTTTTCTTAGCCACAAGAAGGTCAATTTCTCTTTACAATAGTCCACGTGAGCTTCTCACAAATTGTCCTGAACTGTTATACTTTTAGGACTCATATATATATATATATCTGATACATCATTGTATGATCTGAGGATAATAAACTCCCTACATAATGCATTATCAGTAAATGTTTTTCAAGGAAAGTTGTGCTTTCCTAACAGTGAAATTAAATAAAGATTAAAAATATTCCTAGTTGTAAATCAGATTGGGGTTTGCTCTACTTAGTGATTTTTTAACCATTCCTCAGTAAAACACACTTTGACCCGTAATTCTGGCGTTTATTGTTAAACTTTCAGCCTTCAATGCATGTATTTCATATTGCTTATCTTTGTTGACTACTAAAGGAGAAACTACATTTGCCAAATGCTGTTTTACCTGCCCCAAACACTGACTGACTTGCCTTTCTCTCCAGTCCAATATTTTCCGTGTCTTTATTTCTCCTCTGCTGGCCAGCTCAGTCTCTCGTTTGTACTTCTCTGTGCTTCAATCTACTCTTTCTCCCATCACTCTTCTTTAGGAAAAAAACATAGTGCTTTGCAGACTCTACTGAAAGACATAGAAAAGTCCAATGCAGAAATAAGTTTGGTACCTATTAATTATATTTCTTAGGAAAAAGAGGTTTGCATCACTGCCAGGTGCTTGGCAAGGGAGGAGATTCTTATGAACCTACAATTCCTCTAGCCCTAATTAAGACTTATGCAGATAGCATAATCAATTTAAAATACTAAATAATACAGACAACGCTTGGCTGTACAATCTTTGCAGTTTTGGATGCTGCCTTTCTCCCACTCATTCTCTAAGAAAAAAAAAGGTGAATTCTATTACTGTCTTGTGATATTTTAGTTTTGGCAAATAGACATGGATAGGGCTAGACTTTTCACAGAAATACCATTTTTTTCTCTTTACTATATGCTCGTTTATCATTGTCTATTTTTATTTGATGGCAGATGGGTATGTCTTTGTAGATTTGTTTGAACTTTTTTTTATTTTTAGTGGGGCACTTTAATTTCTTTCTCCTGCTCACAGTGAGTACTACAATAAAGATGCTCTTTGATGGCTCTGCTATGTTTGCACAGGCTATGCTGCAGACCCAAAAAACGATTGGAAAAGGTAACCATCGTTGCTTTTGTGTGTCATACCGGTACTGAGCACACATGGTTCCACGAGGTGGCACCCGAACATTTTGTTATCCCCTCACGTTTACCGGGATTAACCAACCCACCTTTAGCAGGGAGCCCAGGTAGTGCACGGTGTATGGGAAAAAGCCAACGGTGTAGTCTGCGTTACCGCATATGGAAGGAAACCGGTCTGGAAGCGGGAAGGCTTGCATGGATGTTAAAAACAACCGCGCGTAACTTGCTTTCCCCATGAATTACTGCAAGCGCGGCACGAATTAGTAACTTGTCCGGAAGCGGCGACTTTCTGTCCTAGGGCCAATGCGGTGACGTCTGGGCGCATTAACGGCTGCTGCCCCCTCTCTGCCCGTGGCGGCAGGGCCCGCGCGGGCGGTAAAGCCTCGGCAATCCCATTTAACCCCGCCTGACGCCC
>VXBO01010815.1:247524-261723 GCA_013400135.1 Rhinoptilus africanus | reverse complement strand
GGCTCCCTCAGCCCGGCGCGCCGACATCGCCTCAGGCGGGGCTGGGCGGGGCGGGGCGGGTTTAACGGCCGTTGCGCGCGCGGTCTCCCGGCGAGGCGGGATGGCGGCGGGCGAGCGGCGGTGCCGCGACTACCTGGAGCGACACGGCATCCCCGAGCTGCTGCACCGCCTGGGCGCGCTGCTGCTCTACCACCGCCCCGGTGCGGCACCGCAGGGCCCGGCAGGGCGGCCCGTCGCGGGCCGGGCGGCTGGCGGGGCCTCCCCCGCCGCCAGCGGCAGGGGCGGAGGCGGGGAGGGGGGGTGTCGTGTGGCCTTCGGTCGCCCGCGGCTGTGGGTAATTTCCCTTCGTTGCAGAAAGGCCACGCGAGTTCCTGATCCAGGCGCTGGAGAGGGTGCAGGCTGGAAGGCGGGCCGAGGGGGAGTACCCCCACCTCATGGAGGAGGCCAACCTGGCCGCCATGTTCCAGCTGCTGGACGTGGTGGGGCAAGGCCACATCCCGGCGGCGCAGTGCCGGGCAGGTGCGTCTCCCCCGATCCGCAGGGCGCCCTGACGGGCTTGCATTTGTTGGCATGCTTGAAATCAGTAAACTGTCGCGGTTTCAAAGCCGGGCATGCGTATAGTTTAAAAGCATCCGCCTATCAGATGCCAATACACAACCTGGTCACTGGGAAAGTTAAAAAAGTTACATGCATTTAAGTAAATTACATATGTTTACCTTTTAGTGTATCTAGGCCACTTTAAGATGTTCAATTAATCTTTCCAAGACTTGCCTAGGAAATTCTTTTTCCCTAACTTTAGCTCTTAAAACTTTGGGATTGAGCACTGAAGATCTGCAGTTTGGAGACGATGCGAATATCACACTGGATGTATTCAAGGAAGAACTGTAAGTTTAATTGAAAGATTTGGGCTTTTTAGGGTGGGATAAGCACAGGAGATACTTTACTGAAATTTAAATATTATTTCAATAACTATATAATGAAAGGCCTTCCTGGTTTCAGCTTAACCCCTCCACTTGGCATTGCGAGATTTCAAAAGGTCAGTGACTGCCTGAGCTTGCTGTAACCACCCCCTGGGCTCCAGGGTCCCCTCACAGCAGCCCCCCGGGGTTACTCACCCCCAGCGCAGACAGAGGGTTACGGGGAGCCCAGGGGGTCGATGGCTCATCTAGAAACGTGAGGCAGTGAAGCAGCCCCCTCCTCCTCTTTGCCAGAGACTGTAACAAACCTGTGGGTGAAACAAGCTCAGAGCTGTAGTAATTTCTCACGGTAAAGGTCTGGTTCAGGGGGCAATTTTTTGGTAACTGTTGCAGTCACTGAGAGCTAACTGCAACCCATCATCCTCACTGCTATGGAACTAAACTCTCTTTTTTCTGTCTCAGGAAGAAAAAGATGCTGGAGAGCTGGGCTGCATATTAATTTGAGCAGTGGTCTGCTATAGGTATTGAAAATAGGCATCTTGCTCAATTCTTCTGGTTTGGCAGCTGTGGATAACTGATTTTTCGCAGTACTCTCTCATCTCCAACACCCCCTCGACCTCCATGCCCCTTTGAGCAAGGACAGAATATCCTGAAAAGGGTAAATGACAAAAACTTGTTCATGTTTTACCAGGCACTGGAGGGGGATATTTTGAGAATTGCTTTTCTTAATACAATTAGATGGTTAAAAAAAACCCAACCTCAGAGATCTCTCTTACACAACTAAAAGAGGGGTTTGGAGTTTCCTCCGTCAGTCTGTAGCTTACAGTAAGGGGTTGTTACTTGTTGGCTCATTACCATTGAATAAAATTAAGAGTTGAGCTGTTCCTTAAGTTGTTTTTTGAGCTTGTTTTGTGTTGTGTTTTGGTTTTTTTAAGGACCAACTTCAGCATGTTATGACAAATGTCCACAGTTAAAGAAAGGCGGCACTTCCAAGTAAAATGCCATTTTCAAACTTACAACACAGTATTTATGCAACTTTTAAGGAGAAAATTAAAAAAAAAAAAAGAGGACTCTGGTACAGCTAAAAAAAAAAAAAAAGAATTAGTATGAATAAAGAAAACAAAGGACATACTCCTTCACTTCCTCCTTCTGTGTTCTGTATATGCACATTTTAATACGCAACATCCATTACCTGGGATGTAGGGATGTAAAAGGTGTGTTTAAGTGAAGGTGGATCGGTGCATCAGGAAGAGCTGTCTGTACCGTACAAAGGTGTATGTACACAGTAAGTACTCCTTAGAATGATGCTGCAGCACACAGCACTCACAAGGCAGGCAGATTCATTAGAGATGAAGGCAGTTTTAGTTTCTAAACGCAATGTCAAGGTGGCCATGGACAGTGAGATCCATGCAGTTTGAAACCATGTCAGGAGCTTTTTGAAAATTTTTTTTGAAGCTGGCATAAGATTAGATTAAACCAGTCATTCAGCATACAGCTTTGAAAAAAACCTGAAACAAACAACTAAGTATATTACAACATACTAGCTATGCTTTTGTTTGGAATAAGTGATCTTGACCAAGTTACGCACCATTTCTGAAGTCTTTATTTTCCTGTATTGGGCCAACTAGCTCTCAAATTGAGAAGAATCTCAACATCCTTTTGAGCTAATTTATAAATGCCAAGTTCATTTAGTGCTGCTGTTGCAGATGGCTGGTTTGGGTTTAACATTGGTTCATTTTCTGAAGCTGACTGTAGTACATCCTTCAGAAGCAAGGCAGAGCCAACATTCAGGTTCAGGATAATGCAGGCTTCTTTTATGCTAGAGGAAAAAGTTGTATAGATCAATATGAGAAGCACCCATGAGATAGATAACACTTAATTTTGTGCACACAGCGATTAACGAAAAATCTCCATGGCTTCCCAAAAAGGACAAGAAGTATTGCACTGGAAAGTACTGCTTTAGATCAAAGCAAATCGTGTACCTGCTCTTACTCTCTCAGCCTTTCCCCTTATGGATGTGTATTCCATAAGCATCAATATTTTGTCTCCCAGTGCTCTGCCAGGCTTTTGCTTCGGAAGTTTTTCCACCAGTATTAAGAACAAAGAATAGGATTTAGCAGTAAATCTGCCTAGCTTTCCCTAACTACATTTTCCCTTAAGATAATCAGAAACTTCTTATTCAACATATTTTACAAGCACAGTTTAACAGACAGTTTCTAGGATCTGAACATTTTCCCTATCAGTATCATTAGGGAACAAACGATACCATCTTTGCCACATTGTTTCTAGACTAAATATTTATTTATGGGGACATTCACTTTTGAAACACCAATAGATGAGAAGTTTGCCTACTTACTGCTTGAAGTAGTTTTCCGGCCTCTTGCAGTAGTGTGAAAATAAAGGGAACAGATTTCTGCTCATGTCGAACTGGAGTTGGGCTGCTCCTCCTTCATTGAAATGATTTGCCATAATTATCTATGAAGAAAGAGGTGCATCTGCTGTTAAGGCCAGTCACCGACACCTACGCTGCATTGCACAGGTCACACTTGGCTGATACCTACTTCCTGATATATGTATAAATCCACTTTCTCTGCAAGCATTTGCCAGAGAATTTTGAACAGCGAGTGACAGAGCTGCTGTTCCAGCTGTAGTAAGCGGTCTCGTAGGGTCAACAGCATTGGGCAAGCTGTGCTCGACAAAGACATCACTGCTTGCTCTGCTTGAGATGGTAAAGATAACCACCTGAAAGAAATTATCACACGGAAGTCATTATAATGAAATTATTCATACTACAACTCAAGTTAAAATTATCCTTTTAAAAAATCTTACCCATTTACAGTGGTTCAGAGAGAGTGAGGGAGTTCTCCTTTCCCATTTCAAATCTAAAAGTAATCACAGTCTAATGCTATGTTTAAATTTCAATTAATATTAAACTCATGCTTCAGTTAGAAAGCTCTTAACATGCCATTCAAAGAAACCCCATCTGATCTAGAAAAATCACTGAGTTGTTGTATTCCTCTTATGAAGTACAAGAGATTCTGCTTTGGAGCAAGAATCCAAGAAGCCCTGTGAATCTGTGAAGAGAGAACAGGCTTGGGGCAGAGTGGCTGGAAAGCTGCCCAGCAGAAAAGGACCTGGGGGTGCTGGTGGACAGGCAGCTTAACAGGAGCCAGCAGCGTGCCCGGGTGGCCAACAGCATTCTGGCTTGTATCAGGAATCGTGGGGCCAGCAGGAGCAGGGAAGTGACGGTGCCTCTGTACTCGGCCCTGCTGAGGCCTCACCTCGAGTGCTGTGTGCAGTTCTGGGCCCCTCTGTGCAAGAGGGACACTGAAGTGCTAGAGCGTGTCCAGAGGAGAGCCACCAAGCTGGTGAGGGGTCTGGGGACCAAGTCATATGAGGAGAGGCTGAGGGAACTGGGCACGTTTAGTTTGGAGAAGAGGAGGCTGAGGGGAGACCTCACTGCCCTCTGCAACTACCTGAAAGGAGGTTGTAGAGAGGCGGGTGTTGGCCTCTTCTCCCAAGTGAATAAGGACAGGACCAGAGGAAATGGTCTGAAGTTGCGGCAGGGGAGGTTTAGATTAGATATTAGGAAGAATTACTTTACTGGAAGAGTGGTCAGGCACTGGAACAGCCTGCCCAGGGAGGTGGTTGGGTCACCATCCCTAGGGGTACTTAAGAAACATGTAGATTTGGCACTTCAGGGCATGCTCTAGTGACAGAGACAGTAGGGGGTTTTTGTGTGTGGGTATGGTTGGACTCAATGATCTCAAAGGTCCTTTCCAACCATGAAGATTATATGATTCTGTGATTACAGGCCATTTTATATTAGCTCTTTAATACTGCTATGAAGAAAATAATTATTGTCCAAATTAGAGCAATGCAGAATTCTTCCCAGGATTTTTAAGACAACACCGCTACCCGTTGTGGAACTACTTTAGAAAACATAGCATTAAAATAGTCTTGAAGTGTTAAGAGAATTTTTCAAAACTTACTACCCCTGTGCCATTCCTATTGGGGAAAATATTTTTGCCTATTAGCTATTCCTACCTTTATTTACCTTGGTATTTTTAACAGGAAATAATATTGTAATATGGGAGGAGAGTAAGCAGACAGAATCACCTCTCTTTTTTGTACAGTTTTGCAGCGTCTTTGACCTCTCTGAAGACATGATCCACTTGACGAGTCAGCATGTCATGTTTCAGGCGTTCCAGGAGGTTAATCATCTCATCAAAGACAGAGCTCTCCATGGAGGCCAGCTGCCCCAGCTGGAGTTTACTGACAGCATTACTTTCTGCACAAACCTCCAGCTCAGCCTGCTGCAGCTGCAAGAAGAACTAGAGAAACAAAACCAGTCATGAATACTACAAAAAATAATATTACCATTTGAGCTTTTCATCGGTGCTTTAATAGGCACGGTTCTAGAAAACACATTCCTGACACAGTTATAAACATCTTAAAAACACTTTCTTGTCTTTCCTGATTTAGTGAAAAACAAAACACAGTGGTTTAATCCCAGTGATGGAACCGATACAGGTTTCAGATACAACAGCAGACACATAATGGGAATAGATATAGAGAAATACTAAAAAGATATTTTAAGTTTAACAGTGGAATGCTTAGAAAAACAACAATTTTGATCTTTTAATGTTTGCAAAAGTAAACTAGAATCTTTAATTGTAATGTGTTTCAGAAATAATTGTTCATTAAATTATAACTTTGCTGGGCTGATAACATCAAGAAAATAGATCGAATTTAATGTGACACAGTGGTAACAGGTTGTTGGTTTTGCTTTCAAGCAGATCAAGACACGTAGGTAGAGGCAGCTAATCAACACAAAGGCTGCTGCCCAAACAAATCAAGATTATCCTCTGCTAGAGCCACAGTTTCCTGTGAAGACAAGAAGAATGTGGAGGCTGCCCACCTGGCATACAATACCTATTTCTACACACTTAAGGCATAACAGGATTTTTTGACCTTTGGTACCAATAACCATAGAAAAGCTGACATGCTACAAACCGGCCACGCTGCCACCAGGCTATTATACAGCAAAATAATCAATTCCCGCTTCCCAGTTATCAGCGAGCGGCCTTTCTGAGCAACACCTAAACTGTGTTGCAATGCAGGCCCCCCAGGCTGAACCCATTTAAGCTAACCTGCCACGGGGGTAGCTCAAGCATTGTGCGCACACTTCAGCATCAGTGCTGTTAATACTGGCTCAGAGATCTCCAAAATCAACACACTAATTTTGTACAATACAAAGCATGTAAAGGAGACTAGTTTTTTGTCTGTTCAGATTATTCATCCCCCAGGCTCTCTTTGCATCTCCCTAGAAAGTTTATAATTAATACAGCTTAGATCTCAAACAATAATCCGTCCTTATTTATACATCTTTTATTAAATCTGAATTTGCAACTCATTCTAGTTTTTCCAGTAATTAAGTCTTTTGCATACACTTAGATAAAGAGTGATGAAAATAAACTGTTTGTTATGAAAAAACATCCAAAGTCGGGGTTTTTTTAAACAAAATAATGACTTACTACATTGTCAGCCCAGTCTGCCAACACTGTTGCTATGTAGTTAACGGCATTAAGGATTGCACAGTATCGGAATCCTAAGGAAGCTCTAGTCTCTTCTTTCATTACTTGAGTTAATCGTATCCTGAAATCATCAACTAACTCCTTCTGTAGGCCCAGGAACTGTAGTTTTCTGGAAGCTGTTGGAAGATTCTTATATCTGTCTGGAAAGACGTTAATAAAATGTTTTAGGTTTTCCAACACTGAATAAAAGCTTTTCAAAAAGAAACATTACAGTTGTCTTACTACATAACCTCAGGCCTGTGAGAACATCACATAGGATTTAAAACAGATGACATTTTAATGATTTCAGGGAAACTACTCAATGCAAAAGCTAAACATGTAAAGAAAATACATTCTTGCCCCTCCTGATTCCACTAGCATTTTGTATTCTAATCCACTAAGCAATACGTGATTATACCACACCATCCAGTGTGGCCCTTAAAGCCTACTCACGCAAAGTAAGATAAAACCATTGAACATGCAATTAAGTGTCTCCTGAAAACTTAGTTGCTCTTATATTCTCTTCCAAGAAAGTAGACATTACTTAATAGCTTCTGAATTGTCACAGAGTTAAAAGGAACAGTAGGATTTTTTTATCACTGCATTGTAACAAATTATATTCTTCTAAAGTATGAACAAGTTTTAATATGCTAAACATCAAATGTATTTTTTTAATTATTATTTTGTAAACATGTCACTAGCACAAGATTATTCTTGCTTAGTGTCCAAAATGAACAGGGAAGCTTTTATTAATGTTGCAAAGTTGTGATGTTTGCAGTTTACTTGGTGACCACTGCTGGCAATTAATATTTAGTAAAGAAATCTGCTAACTGAAGTTTTTTTACTATTCATCACAAATAAGAGCAATGTGCATAGACTAATAATTACCTGTTATAACTAACAGTAGAGTCATAAAAGTTTCAGCGCAGTCTGGGACTTTCATTTCATCTACATCAGTGATATCTTTGTATTGCGATACCCACGCAGCCTCTGATGAAAGCATAGAGTCCATTTTCTGAAGAGCAACTGAGATGCACAAAACTTGTGAATTCTTTACGTTTTTAATAAAAAAAAAATCCCAACAACCCTCCCTCTAAAATATATAAACATAAAAGCCTTATCTCTAGTAAGTTAAATTTTACATTTTCAGGTCATAAAAACTACTGATGACTGGCTTCATATAAAACCAGCTTCAACGTATCTGCATTTGCAATGCTGTCAACAGTTATATCACAGTTGATTGAGGGGTTTGTTTTATTTTTTAACAGTTGGCTTGCTCCTTTCCAATACATTTTGTCTTCATTTCTCAAAAATGAATACCCTTCCCCTATTTCAATTTAAAGCCCATCCTTGTCTGCACATACATAAATACAACATTGTCTAAAATCCAGCCTGTGGATACCACACAGCTTAGGGGCAAGACTCCAACAAACTACAGAAGGGCTATTAGAGTCTAACCACTTTTTAGTCAAAAAAAAAAAATCACAGAGTATAAAAATATGTATGTCGTCTTACGTAGTAGCCCTGTCCAAGTGACTTATCCTATCTGAAAAGGCTCTTTGTGTAAGCATACACATACTTTCTTTCTGGTTGTGCAACATAGAGGCCAACAAAATCCAACGGAAATCTTACATTTTTTTTCCACCGTTAGCCACCTCTGGAAGCAGGATTCTTCTGACAGAATATGCATGCAACTGGGAAAGCTGCTGAGGTAACCATGAACGCTGTATAACTCTCTCTCAAATAGAAGTACCTCATCCACAAGGTGACAAAAGAGCGCATCATCATACAACAGGCACGGAATATCAGCAGCCAGCTTCTCCAAAATCAGCATTACTAGCGCACGAGAGAATTCAAGCTTTTGAAAGAAAGGAAGTGAATAAAATGTCAGAGGTAGGAACTATTAACATGTGCAAACAAACCGCTACTAGACTAAGTCTCACCACATACTTAGTGAAACCAGTGGAAGTGGGCTCATACAAATACCTACTGGAAGTTGACTTACATATTCATATCTATAAAACCATGAAAGCACTTACCCCGGCATTCACTGAAGATCCTGCCTTGTCTAGTATTGGCTGGATTTTGTCATCAAGGAACTTTGCGTGATTTCCAATCCACATAAGTACTTGTGTTAAATACCACTCAGGCTATTTTGAAAAGAACAGAAAACATTAAATGTATCCAAACAACATTTATTCAAATGCTACTAAAATTTTAAGACAAACTTCTAAAAATACCAGTCTCCTCCCCTGCCTTCTCTTGATCTCAGATCACACAGGTCTTTCACAGTGTTTTACTTAGCTTTGATTTTCATAAAAGCACTTTCAGAAAAGTATTTCTGGATTTGAATTATCTTAAATGTACCAATTATTCTGTTTCTTCTCAAGCAAGTGCTCCATTTTTTATCTCACCCTTCTCTACTGCTGTCTCACTCACAAGGTCCTCTTCTGCTTCTCATACTTCCTCCTGCTCTTCTGTGTTGTCTTTATTTCTTGGTACAGCAAAAAGGATGCACTACTAAGAAAACTCTTCCCAGTAGCTCCTGTCTTAGTGTCATTGTACCCAACCACAATCCACACTGGAAGTGGGGAATCTATCACCTTCTCATTTCAAATTATAATGCCTTTAAGCTTTTTCACTTTCCACACCTACAAACATGGGCCAATGAATGCTTCTTTCAATGTGAGTCCAAGTGGAAGCAGTTCCTGTCCTCCTCACTCCCGATAGCCAAAGAACCTTCTGTTGAACTGCACTCACATTATCCACATTTTGCGTGTCTGTTTCTCATTTCTGTGTTAATTTTCACTCGTTTACTGAATTGCATCACTTCTTTTCTTTTTTTTTGGACACCAGCTCCCCAACTTGCTAAGATCATTGTGAAAGAACTCTGAGTCTGTCCGCTGAACTACTTGTAATCTCTTTGTTACTATTTAAAAAAACAAAAAAAACAAACAACCCAAATTTGAGCTAGACCCTGCTGGGATCTTTCTGATCTGACACTAGATTACCTGTAAACTTTTCTTCACAAGTTTTTTAGAAAAATAGTTGTTCACCTCTTGCTGTTCACAGATTTCATCTCCTGAACGCAATTTTCTCGTTTGCTTGTAATTTTTTTCATGTCTAAAATACTCTTCCCCGCTAATATACATAACATTATTTTAAAAAGCACTGCATAGCAACTATCAAGATTGCAAATATATTTACATTTACCCAAGATTGTCAACGCAAACACACAGACTTGTGCAACTAAACTGTTACAAATAGCCCTCAAACTCTGCCCCAGATGTATTACAGCAGCATTAACACATTGGAACCTGTTCCAGTGATAATTCTCAGATAAAAATCCTCAGTCTTTGAAGACAATTCATACAAAAAGTCAGTCAGTTTCCAACTGGTAAACTGGACATCTTTTGTTGCATATCACTTTAAAAAATTAACCCAGAAAACTAATTATATAACAGTACCTTTAGACTAAACACATTTTATATACTAACAGCAGAATCCAACGCTTTCACTTATATGACAGCAGCAAAACACAATGCTGAAAATCAAAGTCACAGCTTTGCACAGCTTTTGAGCTCCAGCAATAAGCAACAGTGCAAAACCATTTGCAAAGAGACAGAGGAAATAAATCAAAGCTTCTGAAATGATGGGAGCCAGTCTAAGATCGTAGTAACGCTTTCTTAAGGTTCTGGGCAAGGAAGTAGTATCACCTGGCCCAGAAAAAAAATGCTTGTGCCTCTGAAAGGTCTTCAAGAATTACCTTGATGTCTGTCCACAGTTAGGTAGGCACAAGAACTGCACAGTACTGAAGAACCTTAATTTCAGAAAGGAAAGTGTTAAAGCTATACAATTTAAATACAGCAATCTACTGTTGCTTTAAAAAGCAATTAAAGCAAAAAATCAAACTGCTTTCTCCCATACCTTGTTTAAAACATTGGTTTGTTTATTTCCAGTGAAATGATACTTGAATCGTTTCTGAAGAGGATTCAGCATGATCTGTATCGGAAGGATAATAGGTGGCGATGGGGGTAAAGAGTACTTTTCTGGCAACTGCTTAGGTTTGGTTAACAGTTCATCTCTAAGTTTAACAGTCAAGGATGAATTTAACTGTTGAATTCTCACGACATCATCATTTTAATGTAACAGGTTTATAAAAAGCAACATTTTTCAGTTCTACCTCATCAGCTGAAGGCAGTATTATGCAATCAGATTCCTCAAATATGAAGGGTAGTCAAAACGTCCCAGTTTATATAATATTTAATACAATTCAGGCTGCTAAGGATTATTTATCCAATGACATTACAAGTCACTTAAGTCAGTCTGATTTAGGAAACTCTCATCATTAAAAAAAAGAACACAGAAAACCACCATTATCAGTACCAAACAAAGGGACTGTCCAAGAGACACGCTTATTTGTATTTGTTAAAGGAGAATAAAAGACTCATGAGAATAATAAATGCAATACATGATTTCTCATTTTCACATAATTGATTTAAGTGACCCAGTCTGCTAGAACAAAACTGCTACTAACTCACAGTTGTGTATCTTCCTGCTCCATGACTAAACAAAAGCAAAAAAGAAAGCCACACTCCAGGAAAAATTGTTTGGTTGAGCTTTAGCTGTGATTTAATTCACAAAAAAAAAAAAGCAGGATGAACAGCAGTGCCTTCCGATTAACCTCAAAGACAGACTACTATCACTGCACAACGAAAATCCTTCTGCAGTCTCCCCTTTCTGCAAAGTCTCCTTCCAAGACATACATCTTTAGCTTTCCCTCTTTTCCTTCTGAGATGGGGCATATTAAAGTGATTAAGGCTGACTTCAAATAAGGCTATGAAAAGTATTAACTGTGTGAGATAAAACAGACATCACCATTTATTAACACGGGTAACCATGCTGCAGCACGTAAAGCCTAATCATCATGAAACCTGAACTGTCAGCTACCAGGAGAGCAATAGATCTGATGACTTGGAGTTACGATTTTGATATTGACAAAAAGGACAACTTTGGCACCTGGCATTTTCTGAACAAAAAACCCCAAAAAGCATTCTAATATTAAAGTAACGTAAATTCAAATTATCTTCTGTCTTCAGGGTGAACAACATTTTAAATAATCCTCCTCAAGAATGTGCATCTCTGACATTTATTACTCTTACTAAAATACACTATAACTCTTTGAAAGGATACGAGGTTTGCAATTTCAGAAGCTGACAAAACAACATCTCCAAATTGTTGTATACATCAGGAGCATTGGCTGGTGCTGCAAGGCCAAATGCCTGAGACTGTGGTGGTCCCACAAATGGCCAGCGGAGCTGGGTTAGTACCTCTTCAAAGTCACTGCAACACAAAATAAGCACTTTAACACAAACTTACAGCACAATGCAAAGACAAGGGAGTGACAGAACATCTCTTACCTCGACAGTTTGTCCTTAAGAATTTTATGCCAGAATTTAACAGTGGATCTCACAAAGGCAAGAAGATGAGAACAAGATGATTCCTGAAGTTTAATATCCAGTTCTGCCATGAATGCTAGAGTACTGGCTGCCTCTGGAACATTGTTGGTCATCAGATACTGCTGAATGCTATCACTATAAAATACAAGAAAATTCAAGGCCAAAAATTCATTAAAGATAACAGAAAATAACCATTTGTATATTGAAAAGTGAAGATAAAACTTCTAAAATGTAAAACATTTTAATGATGGGACAAACTGGGTTACTAGTCTCAAAACATATATGTAGCACTCAAACCTTACCTTAACTCTTCTATTCGTGAAATCCATTTAAGATAGGCCAGGTGTCGTTCAATCTCTTCTACTTGATTAATCAGTACATCAAGATCCTCCATCCATGGCTGAGCTTTCAGTAAGTGGCTATTGATTGAATCAGATAGAAGAGTTTCTTCCTCTAGAAGGCGACTCAGAGACTTTTTAGAATCTTCTGCATTCTTTAAGGCATCCTGAATTCTTTTAGGGACTTCTGATGAAACTGTAAGCACCTACATTCACAGAGAACTATTAAGTCTAACATAAAAACACTGCGCTATGCAGAGTAGTACCATTTGAGATATTAATACATTCCTTTAATTTAGTTAAATATACTTAGTCAATCATACAGCATATTCAGAAGAAAAAAAAAAAGATTCTTACCTGCTCTTCTAACTGCTTTTTATTTTCAGAGAGCTTATCAATAAGGTTGTCTAGCTTCCTCAGAGAACCATAGTCATTTCCAACTTCTCTTTCCACAAATTCAGAAACATAGTACGGGATATCACAATGATCTAGATCTCTAGTGACTTCTTTCTTTCTAACAGCAACAGTTGCCATGTTTCCTTTCTCTGCAATACTGATTATACAATTTCGAATTAGTCACCACTAAGACAGTATAAACAACTATTGATCTACCAAGAACACAAAACTCCAGAAAAAGCTGGGCAGTTCAATTTAAATTGAAACTTAAATAAGACATTCAGTAAATATACTGCTTTAAAGTAATAAAATTTCCTGGCATAAGTCTTAGCTGAGATACAACAGAAGCTTGCTTACACATCCAACTGGTGTTTATCATACATTAATTACTAAAGAGAAATATGCCTGTTAACTTCATCCTTCCCCAGAAGTGTGAATTTTATTAAAAATAGTTCAGTGTATATGTAGCTTCTAGATATGTAATATAGAAAACTTAATAAAAAATACTAGAGAAATATTTTTGTAAAATACATAGGAAGGTAACAGTATTTTGCTTTATGTTTTCATACAGTTTAGGACGTTCCAGACATATCAACTGATGACCGACATACTACCAGCAAAGCATCCAGTCAGATCTTGCAATGATTTGTAAAGTAAAAGCATCACTGAAACGTTTGTAAGAAAACCCACACAGTGCAACAGAAGAGGCACTTGCTGATCCACTCGTTTGGGAGCAGCCAGAGAAAAGTAGACTTGATATCGAGAGGATGATCGTGTACAGTGCAAGAAAAGGCAGCAACAATGATGAGCGTCTGCCTAGCTCAATTCTCGACATTTTAATATCGCTTTCAAAACAGTATTTTAAAATGAAATTTATACACCTCTACTTATCTCCTACAAGCTTTAATTAAGCAAAACCCCCTATTAAATAGACAAGAGGAGAGAATGAGAAAATAGTGCAATTGATGAGCCAAAGCCGGAGAAGCAATGGAGAGCACTGGGAAGAACTGGGAGACCGCATATGTTGTTGAGGAAAAAGTGAATAAAGATAACAGAGTAATAACAAGCGCCATGCTGTCTGCAGCAACTAAAACAATACTGCAGAAAACTACTAACCAAGAGGTGCTTTTTTATTGCTAGGGGAAAGCATCGCGACACAGGAGGAGAGAGGAACAGGACACTGGGAAGCGTCCTCCAGCTACCTCCCTGCTCCAGCACGCAGCTCCGCACCCACCTTCGCCAGAGGGACAGCCCGTTTCAAGGCGAGTTAGAAGGTTCGGCGGACCCCGGGGAAGCTCTGGGCGAGTTCGCCTGCCGCCCAGGGCCCAGGCCAGGCCGCCAAGCAGCCCCTTTCCCCGCNCCAGCCACCCCCTTCCCCCGCCAGCCCCTTCCTTCACCCGCTGCGGGCCCTGTCCCCGAGGCGCCGCTTGCCCTGGACGGCGCCCAGCGAGCGGGCGCGAGGAGCGGAGCTGGGGGTGACGGGCTCACACGGGGCCCGCCGAGGCAGGCCAGG
>VXBO01010815.1:236606-247120 GCA_013400135.1 Rhinoptilus africanus | reverse complement strand
ATACACACTTTAAGACTTTCAGGTTAATTTATTGACAGTACCCATTCTTTGGTACATGTATTAGTAAAGCAAAAGTCTTTTCTCGATAAAAAGACCAACTATTTAAAACAGCTGTACATCTTTACAGCCCATAAAAAGCCTTGCTGACAGCATCAGCGCTAGTGGTACCAGCAAACCCTCCTGTAATACAAGTGTTCATCGATACCTTAATTTCATTGTAATTCATTTTCCTAAGCTGCAATTTAATGTATTTGAAGGGACTTCAAGGTGTGCCGAACTCACAAAAACATTCAATGCTTCCCCCTGCGCCCCCCCCCCCAAAAAAAAACCCCAAAAGCTAAAAATTCTTCCAAGTCTGAAATTATTACAAGCCCATTTCTTAAAGATACACCCATGTCGCAGCCCAAGCAACTTATTCATTAAAAAGCACCAGTCACTAAGATCTATATTATATTACAATCACCATCTTGCAAATGACTACTGAAGTTAAATGCTAGCACTGATAAAAACTTAAAAAAATACAAATCTCTTACTACCAATCTTTAAGGATTTGTACAGAACATGTGAATATGAAAACACTTTACATATGTTAAAATCAAATCATTTTTGCAGTTCGTTCAGCGTAACCAGGTAGTATTCAGTTGTGTCTGGTTTTTTATGCTTGTGTCCATTTTCAAAACTTCTCGAATTGCCATGGTAGCGTAAGTGGATGGGGGAAGGGAGAACTCCATCTTCAGCGCCCTGAATTTACCATCTACCATAAAGGGTAAGAGAAGACACAAAGCAAGAAAAAGTTGTTAAGGGCATAAATAAAGCTTACTCTGGATGCCGTCTAAACTGGACTTTTTCCACAACCAACCCCCCCCAACCCATAAAACAAAACAACCATCACCACCACCACACCCCTATTTCCAATCCACAGTGGACTGTCTCTCTCCACTTTTTCTGGAAAGTAGTGTCAAAAGAACTTGTTAAAAAAAACCCCAATTTCCATTGAATTCTGTTAAGTATTTGAGTAGTCTCTTACATTCAGCGCAAATAATACATGCTCAAGCATATAAACAATTTGTCACTTAATTCCACCTTCATGCGTTTCATAGACATCTGTTGCTAAGCATTTACTGGATTTTACTCTGTGTACAAGAAATGGTAACAGTCAATACAGACTGCTGGCAGAACCACTGGCACCCTTGAGAAATAAGGGTCCTTCCTTAGACACCTAACTTTGGATATCTTTAATACCATTACTTCACAGTCTAGTTAAATCAAAGCTCTTCCTTAAAAGAGCTTTCAATATGTAGCGGTTCAAAGCAACAGCTAAATCAAACTGCTATTTGGCAAACAGCAGCAGAAAAAGCCTTCCTTACCTGTAGGAAGAACTGGTAATGGTTTTCCTTCCAGCTTATCCAAATCCGTAGTAAATAATGGGATTCTGGGATCATCATATGCAACAACCTCCCTTTATAATGTACATAAGATTATTATCTTTAGTTATTTAGAATAAAAATGATATGTTATTACTTTCTATAAATTTATATTTTATTATAATATTACTATTATTACTCCAAGTTGGCAGTTATGACTGAAATGGAATTTATTTTCTAATAAAATAAGGTAAGGCAGCATTTATGGTGCAATAACCAATAAAGCTTTATGTAGAAGACTCGCCTCTGTTTGATCCAAGATTTATATAAAGAAAAAAATAATAAATGAGTGAGAAGTTGCTTTGCATAACTCATCTGCTTTCTCTCATGGGCTGTCAGGATTTCCAGCTATAGGAGAAGTACAGTTTCTGAAATTATGGGAAGAACAGCGTCAACTTTAAGAATACTTGGGGGAGGGGAGGGGGAGGCTTCATTTTGAAGAGAGCCTCTACATTTTTTTGAAAGGGCTTAAATACATATTCTACTTTCTGCCACCCATTTAACAGAAATTCCATACGTAATGACAAGGTCAAAAAAGTAATTCGGAAGCAGATAAGCTTTAAACCAGCATTAATTAAAATAAAGTGTAAACATTTGTATTTTTTGTCTCCTTCCTCATCCCTCTATATTTTTTTCTATACATCAGTGATCAAGTCCTGCACATTTGTACAGTCACCTGTTTAAAAGGTATTTATTCAGTTGCCAGAAATACAACCTAGTTGTCATATAACAACAGTGATTTAGTAGGTTTAAGAGATACAAATCTTACTGATTGACAGGTAATTGCAGAGCAACTTTCTCACAGCAAGACTACGAAAACCCCTGTTTTTAATGTTATCTATCATGGTTTCAACATAATTATCCAATCAAGTGTTCGGGCAAGCCCTCGCAAGGAGTGTAACAACTAAGATAGATGTCTTGACACTCATGTATCACAGAATCTGAGAACCAAGGAAGAAGTAAGGCTACTTCTTCTTTCGCAACTTCAACTGCAGAAAAAACACATGAGGGAAATGCAGAGAGATTGCTCTCTACCTATAATTCAGTGTACACGTACGTCCCATGGGTCAATCTAATGGTTCTCGTACTTAGTTATCCCACGTGCACTCTATGCTGTCATTTCAAGTATAATTTCCTTGATCCTCCTACTTACCAACTGACATTCTGAGGTCGAATGATAATCTTTCTGTATGCTCCAGAAAGTGAATAATCTCTGATCTTATGCCTCATGTTGTTGATATCGAGATTGTCAGCTACTAGCATTTCCTTGTAGGCCTCACCAACTGCAAGGGAGGAAAATACTTAATAGGAGAGCGCACAGTGTGGCAGATTGAAACAGCTGGTTTTCATGGATCATTCCTTCCCTTATATTTAGGAGTTTTCAGCATACATGGGATAAATGTTACAGAGAAGTTTAAATGACTTATTATGAATCTTATTACCAAAAATGGTTGCTTCTACAGCCTGATTAGTAGAGGCACTAACCAAGAAAGAATCTTAACAAATCAAAATTTCATCTGAAAACAAAATTTACAAAATATTTTACTGGCATTTCATTGGCATCTTGTACCTGCTTTCCAATTATCTGAGCTTCACAAGACTAATATCAGGTATATGGAGGAAAAAAAACAATGGTCCAGACCGCCCATTGCTCCATCTTTGAGAAAGCAGCAGAGTGAAATGAGTGAGGAGAGCCCTCTGAAGAAATTAGCCAGTAGGGATCTTTACGTAGACCGCCAACAGAAAGAGTCATTCTGTTACAGTCTTGTTTCCTGAAGTGCAGGCGTGTGCATGCACACCTGGGGAAGAGAGGGAAGGCGATGGAAATACAAGAATATACTGCAGCTAAAATGCTGCCTGGCACCTTTGATTTCCAGTGCAATTGCCAGCATTGCTTCATGCAGTTGGCAATTTTAAACAGGGGTAAGTTAGATTTACTGTGGGCAAATCCCAGTATAAATACATTGAATGTGAAAAAATAGCAGCTTTTCTTCCCAATCTTTTAACTCAAAGTGGTTCAGTGCCACCCCTCATCACAAACAGATCTTTACCTTCCAAGTGTTTCAGAGATGAGCGATAAATGGGATCCCAACTCTAGGACTTAGCTCTGACAGGCAGAGAGTCTTAAAAGACCTGACTGGTCTTTTACGGACAGCAAAGTACAAGAGCAGTTCAACCACATGTTGAGGAAAACAAGCATGCGTATTGGGAGACTGGTTTGGCTAAGTAGGGAAGTCATGCCTAAGCTCATAGGTAAGGACATGCCGTCGGTAAACACTAGGAATGGCTACAAAGGAGGAGCACACAAACATTGTCCAGGCACGTAGGGATGATGGTGTTGGGAAAGCCAAAGCCCAGCTATGGTTGAAATCAGCGACAGACATCAAGAGCAACAAGAGTCAAACTGCAACATCAGGAATTAAAGAATACAAGAAGTAAAGCCTGCTGCTAAATGGGGCAGCTGGTCTAGTGACAGCCATAAGGCTGAT
The DNA here is from genome assembly GCA_013400135.1 of Rhinoptilus africanus. Classification (NCBI taxonomy): domain Eukaryota; kingdom Metazoa; phylum Chordata; class Aves; order Charadriiformes; family Glareolidae; genus Rhinoptilus; species Rhinoptilus africanus. Next base: position 243,207 of record VXBO01010815.1, on the reverse strand, counting down.
GGTCTCAACACCTCCTTTGCCTCCGCCTTGACCAGCAAGGTCTCCCAGGGCCTCTGTTCCTAGCGACAAGATTCAGGAAAGAGAGAGACTACCAATAGTGGAAGAAGATACAGGAAGAGAGAGCGGGCTCGTGTAATGGTAAGGCTTTCCTCTACCATCTCTGTTGTAGAGATCTGGGAAGGTCCCAGGTGACTGCAGAAAACCAAGTGTAGCACCCATCTGCAGAAAGGGCAAGAAGGATGATCTAGAGAATTACAGACCAGTCAGACTCACTTTGGTCCCTAGGAAAAATAATGGAGCTAATTCTTTTGGAATACATTTCTGGGCACACTATGAAAACAATAGCAAGTATGGTTTTACCAAAGGGGGAAAAAGGAAAAGAAACAAAAAGCCCCCCAACCTTACTGCCTTCTGTGATGAAATTATTACATCTGTGGATGAGGGGAGAGCAGTGACTATTGCCTACCTTGCCTTTAGCAAGGCCGTTGACATGTTCCCACAGCATCCTTATACCCAAGGTTAGAACATTACAGTGGGTGGGCCACTACATGGGTAAAGAACCGTCCGGCGCATTGGCTCAAAGGGTAGTCATTACTGGTTTGAGCTCTACCTAGAGGCTTATTACAAGCTGTCCTGGTTTGAGGTTAAAACAGAACCAACGTTCTGTCCAGTAATTTTTTTTCTTATCTAGGCCTCTTCTAACTCTCCGAAATCAACAGCATGTTGTGTCGAAAATGGTTTGTTCAGTGATATGACAGTTTGTGCCAAGGAATGGTACGCAGAGAGGCTCTTGCTTATACTCATTTCTATAACAACCAAGGTCAGCTAATTTCGTTATTTGCCCCGTTGGAGGGTCAGAAGTGGAAAAGCACAGAGGGGTCCCACCTGCAGGGAGGAGCGGACAGGACAGGTAACCCAAAATTGACCAACAGGGGATTCCATCCCATCTGCCCCATGCTCAGTATAAAAGCTGAGGGATCAAAAGGTCAACTGCTCCTCCTTCAATGGCTGTCATCTGAGGAGGACCCTGTCTGGTTCATCTGCCTTTGATCCCGATCCATGGGTTCCTGACTCCATCTCTGGAATCCAGTTCCCACCTGTCGCTGAGTCCAGTCTGAGACTTTCCCAGCCTCTGGAACCCAGTTCCCACCTGTCGCTGAGTCCAGTCTGGGAATTCCCAAGTGCCTGCCGGTGATGCCATCCTGGGAGCTTAATATGGTTTTGTATATACTGTATCTATTTCATTATTTTCCATTTTATTTTATTATTAATATTTCATTAAAGTAGTTCAGTTTCTTCTAAACTTGTAAATCTCTTTATCTCTCCTTCTCCCCTCTGTGTACGAGAGGTTGGGGGATGAGGGGGGAATAAGCATCTGTCTTCAGCCATTGGCCAATTTGTCAAAAACACAAGCCGAGTTCCTCAAGGAACTGGGATGTGTCCTATTAAATACATTTATCAGTGTAAGCAGATGAGCTGGAATTCACCCCAACAAGTTTGTGAACGAAATCAAGCTGGGGTGACAGCTGATATACCCAAGGGCAGGAATGCCATTCAGAGGGACCTCGGCAGGCTAGAAGAATGGGCCAAGAGGAACCTCATGAAATTCAGCAGAGACAAAGTCCTGTACCTGAGAGTAATTACCTCTAATGGTACAGGCTAGGGAGCGACTCTGCTGACAGTCACCTGGGACTCCCAGTGAAAAGGAGACTTAACAGAGCACCTTGGCAGCAACAAAAGCTAATAGCAACAGGAGCTTAGTCAGAAGCTACATCAAGAAAAGCAACTACTACCCTTTACTAGGCACTCATGAGACTGCACTCGGAATAGCATGTCCAGCACAAAGCAGATGCTGATAAACTTGAACGAGTCCAATGCCCTGTGAGAAGAGTCTGAGAGAACTGGGCTTTTTTTAGCTTAGAGAAGAATTAAAGGAGAACTTAGAGACTCCGTTCTTGAAAGTTTCAGACCTGACAGGACAAAGCCCTGAGCAAGATGACCTGAATAAAGCACTGACCTTGCTTTGACCAAAGGTCAGGCTAGATGGCCTCCTGAGGTCCCTTCCAACCAAAATGATTCTACAACTCTATCCCTTTAAAATAGCATCGCGTTGCATACAAATAATTATAGACCACTCAACCTATTCCATTAAAAACAATTTGCATCCAATGCACTTTATATACAGGAGATGGAAGATACGTTGGGTTTGGGTTTTTTAAAATATTTATGTTGCTTAATATGTAATTAAACAGATTTTTTCCTAACTTCAAGTGTTTGCTTGGGTTACAAATTTTAGAAGTTTGGTTTGTTTTCTAATTTAAAAATCAAATGCATATACTTTTCAATTAACATTTCACTAATTTTTTCCCCTTGTGCTTCAGTAAAAAATTTTTATTTGGAAAAGGTACTAACTAAAAAGAAATATGAAACAGATTTTCTGCTAAATTAAATAAATTACAATGCAGACTATTATTATCACAATGGGAGAGGCTAACAGCAATGTACCAGAGCTCTGAAATAGTGCATTCTTTTTAATGGTCACCAAGGCTGCACAGATCTAATCTTCCTTTTAAGAACAGCATTAAAGTAGACTTACATTTTCAGAGTGAGTACGTCAGTTATCAGTCAGACTTACTTTTATGCTTTGGATAAATAACATCAAATCCAGGCAATGGCATCACTACATCATGGATAGTGTAGTTATCAACATCTCCTTCTTCGATATGAACAGCAGTGGCTACAATCAGGACAGAAAACAAAGAGTTACCAGCATGGATGCCTGTGACAGTTAACATTAGCTAAATTTAAAATTAAACACTTGATTCTCTGCCCAGGCAAATGCCAGAGCAAATCCAAGCAAAGAAAGTTTTAACTGAATGGAGTCTCTGCTTTACAAGATACTAATGCAACCAAAAACTTCTGTGGTTAAAACATTCGTAACATACTTCCATAGTTCTCCATAGCTCATCTAGGTTTGAGTTCAGTCTTGAAAGCAATCAGACCATCACAGTCTCTCTTCCCTATCCGGCTATTTGGAAAAACAAGCAAACCAACAGCTCATGGAAGTCTATTATGTAACTTCCAAATCCTTGTAAAATTTGACTAAAACTGGCCAATGGATTCAGAAATGGGTAAGAGGAAAAAGAGAACACGTATACAGTATCAAATAAACAGATATGTGCCTTATTTTCCCAGGAATTTGAACTACAGAGCCCAGCTGGCTTTTTGTTTGACTGGTTTTACCTCCTTTAAGTGTGAGATCTCCTGGTACAGCTCTAAGCCCATATTCTTCTATTCTCTTGCTCACCATATTATTCCACACATAACTCTGGTAGCTATGAATATACATTAAACGATTATTTCTTGGTATCTAGAGGTAAAGAAAAAAAAAGTGAAACATTATAAAGTTGTATTTTTAGTTTTTTCTCTGAATTATAACCAAAAAGGCATATATTTGAAATGTTACCTACTCCAGCAACAAGACGAACACAGTTTCTTGGTGTACAGATTTGGTTTTAGTTCATTATTTGTGAAAAGGGTGTGTGAAGAAATAATGCTTTTATATGTTTGAAATATGCACCAAAAACCCCTGTGCTTAAACTAAAAAAAATGCTTTTTTGAAATTTTTTTTCATTCAATAGCTCAAACACATGGGGCTATTAGAAAACACTAAATTCACACTCAGCCTCCCGAAATCTTAAGTAAACTCTGCAGATGTGAAAGCACAGTATTATGCTAATTATCTTCTTCATAAACAAGAAATTATTCCTCAGCTCCTACAATGGGCCCAGTAGTTTGCTGGTGATGAGGTATTTTCTCCAAAGACTTGATCTTGATTACAGCACTTGAAAATGACAGTGAATCCACCACCTCTATGCCAAGCTGATTCATTAGCATACTATCAGATTGATTCATACTTTTAAAGCATAACTGTGATAATGAACTTCTGCACAATTCTCAGATCTGTATTATACACGTTACTAAGTATAACTGTATTGCTTCCAGTGTACCAGAGACTGTTGTATAAATTGGAAAGCTCATTATACATACATTAATTACAGATGTCATCAGTTACCATGCAGCACTACTTCAAGCAAAAAGGCAAGATAAATGCAAAGATTTTACACTTAACCTTCTACTCATCAAGCATCTATGAGTCTATTTCAAATTCATCATGACACCATCAAAAGAGCGTTTATTCGAATACCCCACAGCACTTTTACACTCACTATGCCGAATGCAGAGATTATGTTCTTCATTCCATACTTTAAGAGTCCGCGTAGAAGCTGTCCTTCCACGCACCTTTTTACAGGTAGTTTCTTGAGGGCTGCTGCTGGATCTTTAGTCTTTGCCCATTCTTCTCTGCATTTTACTAAGTATCCCTTTTCAGCTACAACAAGGATAAAAATATTTTAACTACACATGTAAAAGTCATCCATCTCACTCTTTGTTAAAACAGTTGAAAAATTCAAGTCTTAGTCATGGTAATTACACAAACTAGCAGAATGACAGAATAGTTGAGGTTGGAAGGCTCCACATGGAGTCTGAACAGAATTGCATATAAGTATTCTGTCTCTTTTCACTCCTGCTGCAAGAAACTGCATGGCAAGGAAAGAGAAGCAGAAAAGGAGAGTCTGAAGATTGCTTGTCCATTGCTAAACCAGCTGAAGTTTAACACATGCAAATCTGTCCTCGTAAAATGTCCTTTCAAATTAAAAGAATCTACAAGTGTTTTTCCTGAACATACAATTCTTGGAGGAGGAAGAGACAGAAACACTTAATGTATCGGTTTTCAGCCCTTACCTCCTGGTCGTGGTTTTAATATCAAATCCATTACTTCATTCCAGTTGTTCTGTAGAATAGCTCTGAGATTCAAAGAGGGAAGTCTATTAAGAACTGACTAAATACATTTTAAGGAGATTTAGCCAACTTATCAAAAAAAAGTATAACTATTTAGATTTATGCAATATTAGAAGTAGTGGTATTATGCAAGATACCTGCTGAAGCAAGTTCTGAAACAAGTTCTTTCTTGAATCTAAAATTAAAACTGGCACATGCAATATGCTAGAAAAATGTTCCCCAAAATACATTAGAAGTTATACAGGAATAAAAATAAAATAAAATAATAAAAAACCCAAAATCATAAAAGAAGAGGGGGATGAAAACAAAACACACCTGCCAATTTGATATGTAGGAACAGCTGTGGTTCCAAATCTTTGCATTCCATAGTAATTAATGAATCCAATTTCCCTGAGAGAGTGCATTGCTTGCTCTATCTGGTCATCAGTTCCTGTTATGTTTCTAGTATTAAAAAAAAAAAGTTACAGACATATTATTAAGGCCTTACACTATTCTGTGATCTCCATAACACTAAAGTTCAACNACTAAAGCTCAACATCAACATTACATATCACACATCAAATTCAACAGACTCCTGCCAGCAGAAGGACTTTTCTTCTTTTAACACAAGATGATATGCCTTACCTATTCAAAGAAAAAAAACAGCCTAACAGAACTTCTAAATACATACTAACATATTACCTGAGAACAACAGTGAAATGATTCCCCTGCAGTTCTCCTAATTTCAGTGGATGGTTCTTGTAACTGAAATTTCCTAATTTGAAGTTCATCAAACATTTATTCAAATGAGCAAGTCTTTGTGCAGTGATTCTAAAAAGAAATAGACAACAGTGACCAACCTGTGCTTAGAAAAGTAGATAATTACATAAATACAGAAATGCCGGCACTTCAAAACAAAAAGCAGTGAGTCCAGATTTCCCCAATTTTCTATTGTTGTCTCTTCAAAGTAGTTTAATGAATAGCTAAAAGAAAAGAACTGCTAATTCTTAACGCTACTCATACAAGAGAAAATTTATTCTATGACAAAGACTGTTAGTTCTGTCTTTTCGCATCTATGTTACAGTATGCTCTCAAAATATGTTGCAATATTGATGTATACTGTACCCCACAAGCTGAATTCTGCTTTATTTGAGTAACTACACCATGAATACTTTCCAGTTAGCACAGTCATAACCGCAGAGTTAAGGAATTAGCCTCTGTGTAAGCTTAGTGCAGATGAAATCCAATCCGTTGCTGATACCTGCCATTTTTGTCGCTAGTACTTCTGGAAGCACACCCTGTTCTCTGCATCACTGAGCTGCTCTTTGACACTTCTGCTAAAATTTATACCAGGGTAGACAAGTTTATCGAGTAGCATGGCCGGCACCCTCGGCTCAGAGTGGGCTGATAAATGGTAATGCCTCCTCTCCTGCACCATCCTCCTCCAAGGCTGCGCAGGGGAGCCGGGTACTGTGTCACTACTGAACAGACACCACAAATCACTAAGTTCCCCTCAGTCAATGCTCACAACACACCAAAGCTCTTGGACACAATGTTAAATGTGATCATGTTAAAAGTAAATGCACCTGAGGTGGCTACACCACAAGTTTGGTTAATGATCATCACTTCACAACCTTGCCCTGCAGCAGTGAGAATCTGGGGCTTCTCACAATTCACAAATTAATAATTACTTTTATATGTGCAAATGTATGCATATGCAAACCACTAGGAGGAAAGATATGAACAATTAAGTAGTGAATAC
>VXBO01010815.1:222178-236175 GCA_013400135.1 Rhinoptilus africanus | reverse complement strand
AGAGGGAAGTCTATTAAGAACTGACTAAATACATTTTAAGGAGATTTAGCCAACTTATCAAAAAAAAGTATAACTATTTAGATTTACGCAATATTAGAAGTAGTGGTATTATGCAAGATACCTGCTGAAGCAAGTTCTGAAACAAGTTCTTTCTTGAATCTAAAATTAAAACTGGCACATGCAATATGCTAGAAAAATGTTCCCCAAAATACATTAGAAGTTATACAGGAATAAAAATAAAATAAAATAATAAAAAACCCAAAATCATAAAAGAAGAGGGGGATGAAAACAAAACACACCTGCCAATTTGATATGTAGGAACAGCTGTGGTTCCAAATCTTTGCATTCCATAGTAATTAATGAATCCAATTTCCCTGAGAGAGTGCATTGCTTGCTCTATCTGGTCATCAGTTCCTGTTATGTTTCTAGTATTAAAAAAAAAAAGTTACAGACATATTATTAAGGCCTTACACTATTCTGTGATCTCCATAACACTAAAGCTCAACATCAACATTACATATCACACATCAAATTCAACAGACTCCTGCCAGCAGAAGGACTTTTCTTCTTTTAACACAAAATGATATGCCTTACCTATTCAAAGAAAAAAAACAGCCTAACAGAACTTCTAAATACATACTAACATATTACCTGAGAACAACAGTGAAATGATTCCCCTGCAGTTCTCCTAATTTCAGTGGATGGTTCTTGTAACTGAAATTTCCTAATTTGAAGTTCATCAAACATTTATTCAAATGAGCAAGTCTTTGTGCAGTGATTCTAAAAAGAAATAGACAACAGTGACCAACCTGTGCTTAGAAAAGTAGATAATTACATAAATACAGAAATGCCGGCACTTCAAAACAAAAAGCAGTGAGTCCAGATTTCCCCAATTTTCTATTGTTGTCTCTTCAAAGTAGTTTAATGAATAGCTAAAAGAAAAGAACTGGTAATTCTTACGGCTACTCACACAAGAGAAAATTTATACTGTGACAAAGACTGTTAGATCCGTCTTTTCGCACCTATGTTACAGTATGATCTCAAAGTATGTTGCAATATTGATGTATACTGTACCTCACAAGCTGAATTCTGCTTTATTTGAGTAACTACACCATGAATACTTTCCAGTTAGCACAGTCATAACCGCAGAGTTAAGGAATTAGCCTCTGTGTAAGCTTAGTGCAGATGAAATCCAATCCGTTGCTGATACCTGCCATTTTTGTCGCTAGTACTTCTGGAAGCACACCCTGTTCTCTGCATCACTGAGCTGCTCTTTGACACTTCTGCTAAAATTTATACCGGGGTAGACAAGTTTATCAAGTAGCATGGCCGGCGCCCTCGGCTCAGAGTGGGCTGATAAATGGTAATGCCTCCTCTCCTGCACCATCTTCCTCCAAGGCTGCGCAGGGGAGCCGGGTACTGTGTCACTACTGAACAGACACCACAAATCACTAAGTTCCCCTCAGTCAATGCTCACAACACACCAAAGCTCTTGGACACAATGTTAAATGTGATCATGTTAAAAGTAAATGCACCTGAGGTGGCTACACCACAAGTTTGGTTAATGATCATCACTTCACAACCTTGCCCTGCAGCAGTGAGAATCTGGGGCTTCTCACAATTCACAAATTAATAATTACTTTTATATGTGCAAATGTATGCATATGCAAACCACTAGGAGGAAAGATATGAACAATTAAGTAGTGAATACCCTCCTTTTAACATGGATTTGATCAAATTTCTGGCTCTTAAACCCTGGAATTCCTCACTTGAGCAGTGTGGTTTTCAAAGAGTTGTAAATAGTAGTCCAGGCAGAATATTCCAGCTAGCAAAATAGATATTGTAATATATAACTTCGAGGCATCCATCATTCTTAGTTACAGATGTAAGACTAATTTCAGCAGCCAAGAAACCATATAATTATCTTGGAATATGACAAAATTAATTTTATTTTCTCTTAGAAGGCAACTTACGGGAATAGCTTAAGGCAGGAAAAATTCCTCAGCATTTTTTGCCCCTCCTGGCTACTTACAGATGAGCAAAAGCAGGGGTTACAGTTAGCCTTCTTGGGAGCTGTTCAGTGAGAAAGAAAATAGGATTCCAGCTGGAGGAGGGGGGAAACTAAAGTCAGGAAGGAAATGGGGCATAATTTTCACTCTGTTGTTCTGTTTTTCTGCTGTTGCACGGCAGCCATGTAGCGTAAGAGCACATAGGCAATTTGGCCCCTGCTTCAGCCAAATACTCGTATCCAGCCTATGACTCAGAGCACCACTGACTGAAAATACTAGCAATCGCCATGAAATAAAAAAGGACTATAGCATCTTCATTAAGATCAGGACCTGAATCCACCATTTGTATCACATGCCCACTGAGTCTTCAAGGTACTTAGTGAGATATTCAAGCTATCACAGTAGGAGTGCAAATTCTCCAGTATACTTTCACTTACCTAAGAACTGCGATCTCTTGAACTGTTATAGCCCTTTTATCTTTAGTTCCCATGTAGGAAAATATGTTTGGCTTCACTCTTAAAAGCAGCAGAAACAGATACTATGTATATTAAAATAGCCACAGATCAAACATAATCATCAGCATAATTACCGAGAATTATTAATCTTCTCTATTACAAATAGAAAGTATAAATACATTCCCCAGAACCACCCTACAATCTGACATGTGTGACATCTTCTAATCTCATCTATAAGTACATAACACATAGGGAAACTTGTGTTTCAATTATATGTAGACAGATGCAGTTTTACCATAATTGTGCTTTCAGAATGTAAGCTTTGAAGTACTTCTTTACACACATCCACTCAATGCACAAACATGCAACCACAACTAGTCTCACTAAAAACAAACCATGCACATTTCTTCCTTAAACTTCAAACAACATGTGTTTGAATACCACGCATGCACACTATGTGAGAATATGAGAAGATAATTTTAAATTTGATCCGTTTCTTCCCTTGAGAGGAAATTTCCTTTCCACTTTGTAGTTTACAGCCTGTGTTACACAGGGAGTATTTACAGTTATTCCAGCTATGGGCACCAGGGGGTAGCAGGATTGTCATTGCACACATTATTCTGCCAAATTGTGCTCCTACCATTCTGTTCTCAAATACAAATACTAGAAGTATACTGGTTAGAGTCTAGATTACAAACATTTATTTTTGGACAGGAAGGGGGAAGGGAAAAGGAAGGGAGAAGTAGGTAAGTTTCTCTGTCAGTAGATCACTGAATTGACCCGATTTTAAAATAGTCCTTCCTCTGCAATTCACTGTGTTCACATCACGCCTTTGGCAAATCTTCTTGCTGCACTTGATGGGGTGAAAAGAACTAAGCCTGTGTTGCCATGGAGAAATTAATACATGGAACAACAGTTTATCAACTGTAACTGCTTAGGAACTGATCAGCATATTATCACAACAATATCTGACAGGTTCATAACATACTTGCATATATTCACACACTGGGAGAAAACTGGCTTTTAATTCAGGTTACGCACATCAAGGCTTTGAGCTGCCAAGCCTTTCTCAGATCAATGCAAAAAGGTCCACAATTGACGTTGGCTGAAGTAGTAGAGTACAGTCTTTTAAATTTCTTGTAATCATTTTTTTGCATTCTCACCTCCTTCCAAAACTTAGAAGTTTCCAATCTGATATTCTAAAATAGCTTACTTCTCAAAAAAACAAAACCCACACGCTGGCTAGAAATTAGGCAATAGTAATTACTTGTGTTGCTCTTATGTAATTCTGAAGCGTAACATTTACAGCAACTTGAAACATGTCGGGGGGGAGGACTGCACACTAGCCAGGCTGGCGGAAACAACAGCCTTACCTTAAAAATTTGGACAGGACATTAATGGCATCCATAGTATCCTTGTTCTCCTTGTACAGTACAAAGTGGCAGTAGCTTCCCCTAGATTTTGGCCAAGAGTGTTTTCTTGGATCTTTAAAAATAAAAGGTTAAAATCTGTCAATTTTTAAAATTCAATTAATATCTTTATCATTACAGCTACATTTAAAACAAATACACAAGAGTCGATTTCTGCTAATTTTCCTCTGCTTTAAAAAAAAAAAGAAAAAAGTTAAATACCAGCAGCAAAAGCTGCAAAGCACATTGAAAATTCTGTCACCTAGAAAATCTTGAATGAAACAGCAACAGTTTCTTTGTCATGAAATTATCTAAAAACATATCCTAATCTTTCAACTGCCATATTGCCTGATTAAATGTCTCAAAAACATTGTAATTACACTGAGTTTCAGCAATAAAAGCCACTCTGCATTTCATCTAGTGCCCTCTGTAACTAACAGATGAGGACCACTGGAGCCCTGTTTGTGGGAAGACTACTATTATTATTATTTACAGTACTAACATATTCTGCATTTCTGTAGTATTTTTTCTGTGTGTCATGTAGAAGCATGAGCTGTATCTCCACAAAAGCCTGAAAAAAGTATACTCACAAAAAATTACTTTAAGGTGAAATATTTTTAAAAGTCCTATGGGAAGAAGAAATCTGGCACAATAGAGACATTAACAAATAATTCCAGCAGATATTGTGCAATGTTTAGAGAAGGCCAGAGGGCGAGATAACTTCATCTCCTGCAGACTAACAACTTTACAATTCTGTACAATTATTTGCCATTTTTCCGGAGAGAGAAGAAAACTGTCAATGCATTTGTCAATCTTTTGTTGCACATGAAAGCCTCCAGAAGTAAGACTTTTACAATCATCCTCTGTTGACGGCACTACAGGGAAGGGGTAGTGACTCTACACAGGTCTAGCAAGCAATTTTGAGGTGCTTTGTTTATCAATTCTTTGTTTTGTAAGAACAAAACTAAGGATTTGTTTTGTTTTAAATAAGAAGTCCCTTATCTCTTGGTAGCCACCAAGCGTACATTCGTGGTTTTGTAAAAAAAAAAAAAAAAAGAAAAGAAAAAAGAAAGGTTTAAGCATCTTTCATAACAGCAAAAGCTAACTGAAAAAGCCAGCCCTATTCCAGTACATAAACACCAATGCAGGAAGGAAGTTCTTGGGAAATTTTGCTCTTTTTGCTCACGTTAGTTTAATAAAGCCCACATATCCCCCACAGACAGTGAGTACGTTTAATTTTCAGGAAACTTTCTGGTAAAAGAGAATTCTTCTTGCTTTTTTCGAGAAGCTGCCATCCATACGCACACTTGGGCAAAAACAATTTTGGATGCTACAGTATAGAATACGACATACTTAGTTTTCAGTCACTTAAAAGTTATTGTAACACTTGCCTTGTACCATCAGTTTCTAAGCAAAGCCCCTGCTATGGAGTTTCCTAGGACCTAAACTGAGTGGTATGGTCCAAAGCCTGTTAGAAGACCTCAAGCTCCTGCTGGTCTCCCTTCTGAGCCAGCACTGCTCTTAAACACAGTCAATGAAACACTGCATGCAGCTTGAAGAGCAAGGTCCTTCGTGAATAACTCCGTAATTAGAAGGGAAGAGAGAAACACAGAGCGTGATAGACAAGAAAAGTCTTCTCCAGCTGGAATCGTTCTTTAAATTTAACTAATTCATCTTGCACACAGTCATTTCAACACCCTTCACAAAATGAGCTGCAATGTGAGCTAGACTAAAAGGACTCTATAGATAGTATATATACCAATGGGCTCCTCATGCTTTGGGCATCTCAGCGACGTGCCTATCCACCGCACTGCCCTGCCTCACCCAATACTTCAAACTACTCAACTGTATAGAAGGACCAGAGGGACAGTTGCAGTCCTTACTGCCATGTTTGAGAGTCAGGTTACATTTTTGACAGCAAAATCTTATTTCCAAGCCCTTTTTGCAAACTTTTTGCTGCAACTCGAGGGACGGAAGCTCTTTTTTAATACCAGGATGTATGATATATACTTTTAAAGTTGTATAAATACAGATAGTGGTGTCTGAAATACAAGGCTGAAGGACAAAGGCCTGGCTTAATGAAATCAAAGGAAAATTACCACAGATGTCAAACACTATTGTCAAAACTGGTAATTCACATCACTTATTACTGGCAGACTTCCTCTGCACCAAATGACTACTGCCTATACTACACTAAGAAAAAGAGGCAGCACAAGCCCAGTTCTTGGTTCTTTCAGGGAATTTTAAGCATTACCTGTGTAGTGTTTTCTAAAGAATTGTTAGTAGTTTGGCCAGTTGTTTTGCTGTTTAGGAGGTCATAATGGTTGGCATTTCATTTTCTTAGCATGAAATGTCAACATCTCTTACCTGTTGCAGTTCTGACCTCTGTCCCAATGCATAGCATAAAGAGCACAAAAGAGTAGCATTTAATTTCTAGACTGTCAAAGGGTTTGTAGAAGTGAACATGCAGGTTTATGGTTATGGGATTGTTTATGCTTTAGGGAGCATCCAACAGTTAGGTGGTGGATGACAGCAATTTAGACAGTTATGCAATGGAATCGTGCAGAGGCAAACAGTGAACATGTGGAAAGCTTCAACCGGAGATGCAACAAACTTCATTTGTGGACAACGATGAAACAGCAGTTTACGGACAATTTAGGAAGCTGGTATTTTAAGTATTTTGGGTCTATACTTAATATAGACAGAAAGCATCTTCTCATTTTAAATTTTAGGAAAGTATGTCTGGTAACCTTTTACATTATCAGCAAAAGTCATCAGGTATCTCAGCTAATATTCAAATATTCTACACTTCCGAAATGTTTCTTGCCTAGTGAACCCACTCAGGACTAAGATGTGTTAATTGCTATATTAATACAAAAGAAAAAGATAATCCTGACTCTTGCACTCTTAAGTCCGACATTCATGAACATTAACACACACTCACTGAAGCTGCACACATTTCCACCAACGTGCACAGGTGTTTGTAGCATCACAACTTAGGAATCCAGGTTTAAATAGATGATGCTGCCCTGCATCACAAGATGGTGCTCCAGATAATGTTTTAATCTGAGAGACACAGAACTAAGTTCTTTTCAGTGTATTTCAAATACTTAAATTCTTTTACGCAGTATCTCTTAAATCAGACTGGTCAGCTTAGTAACAACCACTTGACTGTAACAATGACTAAAGAATAGAAGCAGCAGAAGGAGAAGTGGGAGGTAAAACCATTACAAACCAACAGAGAACAAAACTGGCTGAGGAGAATTTTGTGCTGGTAAGTATACATACTTCATGCATAAAGCATGCAAACATACAAATTTTCGGAACATGGTTAAACAAGATACATAACACATTATAACTGTACCAATAAAAGTACAACATTCCCATATTTGCTTAGAACAAACCTTAAAAAATAATAAATAAATTTAATGTGGAGATAGTGTTCTTTCCAATTTTATATTATCTCCTTATCCTCTCTCCATCTCCTTCATCTTTAAAGAAATGAAAGGGCTAGGTTTACATATTGTCATTTGTAGTAAGTCGAAATGACACAGGAACGCAATCAGTTTAAGCTAAACCAAACCTTAATGCCTTTTGTTATATGTGCAACATTCTGCACGTAGACAATCCTCTGAACTTACAGTAGCAACAAGTTTGTAATAACATTAAAAAATGTAAATCAAAACAGTATTTTTCAAGATGAAGGTGGATAATACTTCATTTTGAAAAATCTTCATCATGTTGATTATTCCAAAATAATAACAGTGATTTATAATGAATAAAGACAAATTTCTGCAAATATAAATAGCTTTGGAAGCAGAAGTAACCTTTAAGATCATGGCAAATATATTATGTTTATATAAAACTGTAACTCTGAGAAAACAAATACGTGCTTGTCTCTGTTCAAGTCATTGAGAATTTCGTCATGGATTTTCAAACAGTCAAGATTACACTGACTGTCAATGTAATGTACGCATTTCAGTTACAACCTCTTCCACAGTGTGCACATCCAGGTAAGTTCATGAAAGCTAAGTTCAAATAATACTGGCAATACTACTATAGCCACTGAAATAGCAAAAGATCCTTGCCCTTCTAACATGCTTGCATTTGATGAATGATTTGGGAAAAAAACCCCAACAAGTACTAATTTAAATTCAAGCTACTCCTTGTGTCCCTAGTCATTTCAGATGCACACCATCAGTTGCAAGGAAGAAAAAGCAAAGCCAGATTACATTAGGAGGTATGCTCTAATCGTAGTATTACTAATGATTTTTATTTGGGGGATAATTTTAGCATTTACTTTACCCAACCGCTGTGATACTGAAACTCACTTGCCAGTGCTTTTTTCCCAGCAGCATGATAAGCAATAATGTATTTTTTTCCATCTCGATCTTCTGTTTTAGTCTCCAGTCCAGGAAACAAGGACTTCACAGCCTGATGGATAACTGTTCTTTTTTCTTTGGTGTCTTCAACTACCTGTGTTAATACACACACATGCAGAAACCAAATAAAGTAACACAAAAGGGAAGGGAATTTCTCAGAGTTAAATTTTGCAGGCTTAAAGAAAACCGACCAAATCACACTAAAGTACCAAATAAGTATACTTTTTAAAGTCTGGCCTACTTATTAAAATTAGCTTGAAAAAACAATAAATAACTCTGTTACAAACCCCAGACTGAACACTCATAAAAGACAATTCTCAAGATTTATTCTTCTCTTCAGTGCTTAATAAGATTTCCTCTTCTACTGAAAACTCTGGCAAAACTAAGTTTTTCTATATGCATTAAAGGGAAAAAAAAGGCTAGGTAAGATTATTTAATGTGTGAAATCTTATTTGAAATTACCAGATTTAATTCTACTCATCTTTGTCCCAAATTTAGCTCAACAGTTATTCTTCTAATATACGGAATATTTTTACATTTAAACATCAAGTTTTAATTTCATTTTGTACCTTCTTATTTTTCTTGTTACAGAAGAGCATATTTATCTTCTTTTCTGTAAATCACTAAACACTGACCTTGAAAACAGCCTTTCATCAGGATGGATGTTTTATTTAATCCTTGTTATATAATTATCCTATAAAATACTACTAGACAGAAAACAAAAATACTGCAAGAAAATTTTAACATGACAGAAATTAAGATGTGTATGTGAATTCATGTGTATAGTACCAATGAAATCAAAATGGCAACTCATGTTCATGAATTTTGAGTGTATCTGTAAGGCTTTACAGAATTGAAAGCTAAACTGGAAACATTTTGTTGTTACCTGCTGCCTTATGCTCAAGCTGCTCTTACACCTTATGTGCATGAGGAAACACATACCTTCCACTCACTCACTCTCTCACCCTCCTCCCTCCCTCCCTCTCCCGAACTTCCTATCATTTAATAATTTTACCTCTATGGCAACACTAGTTTCCTTATTCTTAAGAAGCTGGAGCTCCTCTAAACGCTGCTTGTCTTCATCTGACAAAACTGTAAATGTTTCTTCCGATGGGTCCTAATACATATTTGAGGGGGAGAAAAACAGAACAACCAATAACCCTCATGGAACACCTTTCAGCCTTTTTCATGATTTTGCTTAAAGGAGCATAGCCATTACCAAATCTTTACCTCAAAATTTACCTCATCATCCACTGGAACAGAAAAGTCGTCTAAATGGCTCACACGTCCATCTTTGCCGATTTCATGAACAACAAAGTCCGAGTATCTGATAGGAAGAAGCACCCATTAAAATTGTAATAAAAAAATAAGAATCCCAAATCACATAAAGTCCTTTCCCAGAAAGCTGTTTCTTACCAGAATTCATTCAAGAATTCTGAATTCAATTAATTTAATTCACCTCCAACCGTGAGAAAGCTGTACCTGTTCTACACCCTCAGAAGGATACCATGAGAACACAGAAGAAAGTCTGGCATATCTAAACACAGCAGATTTCTTTGCAGATAACCAAACACCTGCTGTAGTTATACTGAGTCGTTTTCTCACTAGCTTGCAGAGATTAGCAAGGCATATCCTCAATCCCAGTCATTACTGACAATTAAGAACCTACTGCTTTGCTACAAGGTGAACACAAACACATTAACTCTGTCACTTCAAATAACCTGCAGAATGAAGTGCACATGAGTCACTCTTTAAGGAAAGCGGGACAAATTCAGCTCTGTTACATACATTCAATTATAGAGAATATCTTTCAAATAACCAGTTATTCTGCATAGTCTGTGATAGCAATGAAGAATTTGACTATGACATTTTTGATCAAGTCATTATGCCCAACAATAAAAACATCCTGACTTCAACAGAACACAGTCTATGTTGCAAGTGCTGAATGATTTTTAAGTAGCATCTGCTTGTAAAGGTAAAAAAAAAAAAAAAAACAGAAAAAGAATTGTAGTCTATGAATGTTGAAAGATGAAGAAAATGTCACCAAAACTTTTAATTGTGGCTCCCCCAAGCCCCCGTTTGCCATACATCATATTGGTAGAACACCTTCCTGAGCAGTGTTGTGTCCTCTCTCTTATTATCTGTAGCTGTCTAGACATGCTAGTGACTGCTACCATAAAACACCAGGAGTAAACTAACGACAGGTGTTATAAACCAGGATCAAAGTAAAACCACGAGCCCACAAATGTTTCTACCACCCGGCTACCTCTGGCCACCTCGGTTCAAAACTGGCAGATTTCCCAGAAGGACGTCCAGCACAGACTGTGTTCCCCAGTGAAGGATTATGCCAGATGCTTAATGCTGCATATAAAGATTAAATACATGCATAATATGTACTTAATATCACTTTTTTCCCTATTACGTACATAATATCACTTTATTATGTAAAACGATCTATAGATGAAGCCAGTATTTAAAAACAGGGACAACTTGGTATGTAAACAAAGCATCCTTAACTGCTTTGCTAAGTCAGGGAAACAATCACACAGAATCACAGAATGGTTTGGGTTGGAAGGGACCTTAAAGATCATCTAGTTCCAACTCCCTGCTATGGGCAGGGACACCTCCCACTAGAACAGGCTGCTCAAAGCCCCATCCAGCCTGGCATTGAACACTTCCACCCTGGCCTTGAGCACAATGATTCTCACTTCAGTGAGGTTTTGTATTTGCATTCTGTTTTATTCATAGATGTTATTTAATTTATAAAAAACCTAGAGGTTTCATTAAAAAGAAGCTACTAAAACCCAAACATCTTATTAACTATATAATGTGAAATTCCACATCCTGGGTTATAAAATTTCCTTTTATGTTTTGTAAATAACATTACAACTGATCGGTCTACAATTTAAAGCCTAATGAACCATCTGACAATAAAAGTGTTTAAAGATATCAGCACAAAAAATTCAGGGAAAGAAAAAGAAGACCCAAAGAGGGTTGGTTTCAATACGATTCTCCAGCGCATCTTGTACTAGCAATGAAAAGTGGTACAAAAGGTGGAGGTACTGCATGCTGCTGCCAGACAGAAAGACAAATGGACAGAGGTTAGTGCAATCATGTATTTCTACCCATACACAGCTTCTTTCTTAAAGCTCCATTTGACAGGAAAGAAGAAGGGAAAAATAAAAGCAAAAAACAACCTAGAAAAGTCTCAAATTAAATCTTTCTTTCAGTCTCAGCACCAGGAAAAGAAAGTGATGAACCTCCCAAGTGGCTGCACATAATCCAGTTGCATCTTCGAGTCAGAAAAGCAAAATGGAGAACAGCAGCCGCTTAACACAAAGAATTAATATATACATAACAAGACAAAAGAGTTACCTCTCTTTTAAGATTCCAGAAAACCCTTTATGAGAGCTAACAAACTTAGTTATGCCAACATCACTTTCTGTCAGTCCATGCTTCATCATGTCTGCAAAGC
This sequence comes from Rhinoptilus africanus, assembly GCA_013400135.1. Classification (NCBI taxonomy): domain Eukaryota; kingdom Metazoa; phylum Chordata; class Aves; order Charadriiformes; family Glareolidae; genus Rhinoptilus; species Rhinoptilus africanus. The sequence continues at coordinate 224,445 of VXBO01010815.1, read as the reverse complement.
TCTCTGGATCTCCATCTTCATCACTGTCCTCAAGTTCCTCATCTTCCGGCTCCTCACCTTCCTCATGCGGGATTATTTCATTTTTCATGTCCTCAAGCAGAGATTTGTCAGGTTGTTCTGTTACAGTCTCAACGCTCTGCCCAGAGTCGTTCCCAGTCTTTGACTTCTCTGAGGTCTTTTGTCTTTTAGTTTCGTCTGCGTTAGCCACATCATCCTCAGCGTGAGGACGTTTCAAGGACAGACTATTAATTTCTACAGTTTCCATGTTTAAGGCACAGTGTAGGATAGAAAGCCCTGAGGAGAAAGAAGAATGGCTTATTTCCCGTCTGCTTAAGAGCAGTTATCAATACATAGTCTCTTCACTCCAAGGACTCTGTGCCCTGCAACAGTTCAGGAAAACCCTATAACTTTCTGCATTTTTAAGTTAAACATCAAGTAAAGATTTTGTATAGCTAGAAACAATACCTATTTGACAAGAGAGAAGGAAGGTATTAAGGGGACTTAATACCCACCCAAGGCAGCACGCATGTTAGGCTACAGAAGAGCAGGATTCAATACTACACCAATCATTTACCACCGTCATCACTGTGGCCAACTTTTACCACAGCTGCATTCATCCCTGTGCACACAGGCTCTACTGCCAATAGCAATTTAGGGTCTAGGAAACTTTTTGTTCCCAAGCCTTCTGTTAAAACATGGCCACTCTTGATTATTCCTTGTTCTACCAAGATTCCATCTTGCAAGGATTGAGAGCAGATGGCTCGATTCCCCCAAACCTGAAATCTCATCTCTTCCTTTTCTACCTTCATCTTTTCTAACACATACAACCTCACACGAAACTCAAAGTGGCAGCATTTCAGACCAAAAGAGAAGAGAAATGAGATAAAAACCATTGAATGAGTGGGACAAACAAAACAACGAGGAATTGAAATGATCTCCAAGAAGAACATGAGTACTCACGCTGGTGGAGCAGAGCTCTGACTCTTCCCTGGCAACTTAAGCTGCGACCTTTGTCAGCAGAACCAGTACCTTCAGATCTGAAAAACAGAGGAAAACTAACTCTTTGAGAAAGTTTTAGGCAAAAAAAAAAACCTGTTATGAACACATCTGATCATTACAGAAACCAGCCACCTCTGAACCCAGTTGTCAGCAGTATAGGAATAGACACAACTGCTTTAGAAACACCTGAAATGTTTTGCTCAAATGAAGAACTGAAAATGGAAGCTAGAAAGAAAAAAGGACAAAAGGCAAATAAGGACAGACTTACAAAAAAAGTGTATGTGATGCCTGAAGAGTGACAAAATACATGCAGAAGAAAGAACAACTAGCAAATTGATGTACCTTCAAGCAGAAAGCACCAATTTCAGTTTGCCCTCAAATAAAAATTAAAGTACATAAAATCCTTCTTTAAAAAGAAGAAAAAAAAATCATAGCCAAGAGAAGCAATTTACCAGCATTTCCAGGTTCTTCTCCTGTGTTTTCAGATTTACAGAGCCCGTGTTATAAAGCACTATCGTGGAAAAAGGCCTCTAGATAGCTTGTGAATGTCTTCACATGGCGAACAAAACACCACGCGGCACAGCAAAAGCCTCTAAGACACCTGCCAAAGAAGGTAACGAGACAAGTCTTGTGTTTCTAAAATAAAATACTTCTAAAATAAAATGTAGTACTTAGTTCGTGAATGACCCAAACTGTTAGAAGAATTCAACGTTGGCTACAAATATTCCAAAGTTTTCAGATAATGACCTACAGCAGAGAAATGACTCACATACAACAAAGCACTATCCTGTGCCAAATGGTGGCCATCATGTGGAATAATTTCTGCAAGATAATTACTTGGCAGAGCAAGCTGAAGTGAGCGGGGCACAGACTGTCTCACTTGTGCGGATTGTGAGAGGTGCCTGCTATTGTCTGACAGCTGCTCAACCATCTTGGGCCTTTTACTAGCAAACAGGTGTTTCCCTAAAAGCTAAAATCTGCATAAAGAGCACCTCTGCAGCAATTTCAACAGAGACTGGATTTACTTCTTCCAATGAAGGGCTTGATTCTCCCCAGCAAGAAACGCGGTGTGATTACTTCTGGCGCGGTACCCGTCAGGCAGACACAGGGGCTGCTTCCTCCTCAGAAGGATGAGCACACGAGCAGGAGCACGGGTGAGCAGCTGGTTTCTCCCGAGGCGAGGCAGACCGCATTAAAAAGCGACCGACGAGAGGGCGCGATGATACAGCAGCGCCCGAGCCCCTCCGGGCGGGGGCAGGAGGCGGCGG
>VXBO01010815.1:199562-221936 GCA_013400135.1 Rhinoptilus africanus | reverse complement strand
CGTCGCCGCGGCCATTTGCCGGCGGCAGCGCCTCCGCGCCCCGGCCCGACCCCCGCCGGGCCGCCGCTTTGCCGGGGAAAAGCGGCGAAAAGCCCCCGGCGGTGCCCGCCGAGTCGGGTCCTCAGGCGGAAGGAGAGAGGTGCCATCAGCAGAGCGCCCGAGCGACGGCGTAATCGTGTTTAATTAAAGAGTTGCGCAGGCCGGGCCGGGTGCGCGCCCCGGCCGGTTCCAGCGAGGGCGAGGGGGGAGGCGGCGGTACCCACCGCAATCCGGCCGTCGCCTCTGGGCTGCTGAACCCTCCTTTGATGGTAAAAAAAACCGGTTTGAAGCATCTAGGGGAAGCAGAGAAGAATTTACAAGCGAGCAGCAACTCTACAGGAAAAGCCTGATTTCCAAAATACAGTTATAACCAAAGCTATAGGGGAGTGATGGATACGGGATACCCGTCTTCCTGAACTCCCCTAACACTGGAAACAGATTGCGCTAATTGGATGTTAGTCCCAGGATGGTGGCATGTTCAAGTACCATTTCAAACCCTACACCGTATCTGTGCAAATCATGCTACGTTTTGAAAGCTAAATAAAATGAGGCTGGCTCTGGACTATGAATGTCAGAATGTCATCTTCTACCCTCCTTTCTATTTTAAGCAGTGGTGCAAAGAACATATTTTCATTAACTTCAAACATATGATTTGTCTTTAAAGACCCTTTGTGTCCTATCTTAATCCCAGCCAGCCTCAGGCTTCCTCTTTGCCAGGCTATTAATGCCACTCTGTAGTTTCTCGTACGCCTCGTTCTCCAGTTGTATTCTATTCACAAGCTTGTATGTGATGAGAGTTATAACTGCTGTGCATAATTTTTTTTTTCATCCCTTGTACGTACTTTCTTATTCCACTCCAAGAGGGGAGGTGACACAATGCAGTGCTTTTGGTGTGGATTTAAAAAATCCCCAGTATGCAGGCATTGCTCTATAGCTAACTTATAAAAGACCACATCATGGAAATGCATGTTGTAGTTAGAAGGGAAGGAGCAAAGATTCGTGGGTATCCTTAGCTCTGAGCAGAGATGGATCTGTAGAGATTGATTTTATCAAGTACTAGGGGATCAAAGCTCTGTCTTTATCACAGAGCTTCAGTTTACCCTCTGTCCACCCTTTACACTTGGAATTTAAATAACCTACTAGAAACCAGTAGGGGTCTCAGGAGTGGGTTTAATGTGCTCCTGTGAACAGGTCAACAGTGGACTGAAAACAGTGATAGACAATCAACAAGGCAGAGCGTGGTACTTCTGAAGACTGGAGCATCACTGAGGAATCACTCATAGGGAAGCTTAGGAAGAGTGGGTTAGATGAATGGACAGTGAGGTGGATAGAGAACTGGTTGAAAGACAGAGCCCAGAGGGTTGTGATTAGGGGCGTGGAGTCTAGCTGGAGGTCAGTGATGAGTGGTGTTCCCCAGGGGTCAGTACTGGGCCCAGTCCTCTTCAATATATTCATCAATGACCTGGATGAGGGGATAGAGTGCACCCTCAGCAAGTTTGCTGACGACACAAAGCTGGGAGGGGTGGCTGACACCCCGGAAGGCTGTGCCGCCATCCAGAGAGACCTGGACAGGCTGGAGAGCTGGGCGGACAGGAACCTCATGAAATTCAATAAGGGCAAGTGTAGGGTGCTGCACCTGGGGAGGAATAACCCCCTGCACCAGTACAGGTTGGGAGCTGACCTGCTGGAGAGCAGCTCTGAGGAAAGGGACCTGGGAGTCCTGGTGGACAACAGGATGACCATGAGCCAGCAATGTGCCCTTGTGGCCAAGAAGGCCAATGGCATCCTGGGGTGCATCAAGAAGAGTGTGGCCAGCAGGTCGAGGGAGGTCATCCTCCCCCTCTGCTCTGCCTTGGTGAGGCCCCACCTGGAGTACTGTGTCCAGTTCTGGGCTCCCCAGCTCAAGAGGGACAAGGAATTGCTGGAGAGGGTGCAGCATAGGGCTACCAAGATGATTAGGGGACTGGAACACCTCTCTTATGAAGATAGACTAAGGGAATTAGGTCTCTTTAGCCTGGAAAAGAGGCGTCTGAGGGGGGACCTTATCAGCATTTATAAATACTTGAAGGGTGGGTGTCAGGAGGATGAGGCCAGGCTCTTTTCGGTAGTGCCCAGGGACAGGACAAGAGGTAATGGGCACAAACTTGAGCATAGGAAGTTCCACCTAAACATGAGGAGGAACTTCTTTACCTTGAGGGTGGCAGAGCACTGGAACAGGCTGCCCAGGGAGGTGGTGGAGTCTCCGTCTCTGGAGACATTCAAAACCCGCCTGGATGTGTTCCTGTGTAACCTGCTCTAAGGTGGCCCTGCTCTGGCAGGGGGGTTGGACGAGATGATCTATTAAGGTCCCTTCCAACCCTATGATTCTGTGATTCTGTGAATCCAGCGCTAGGACTGCTGTTGTCCAACTCCCAGGCTGTCTCGGTGGTAGGGCAGTACAAAAGGAGCTATGCGTTGTTTGAACATTGCTGTCATCTGACCAATTACTATATCCTTAGTATGCAGGTGTTGAAAGGTAGTTCCTTCATCTCTCCCAGGTAAAGACAAATTATCTTGCTGAAAATATCTGGCTGGGGGGATCCTTCAGCAAGACTTCTGTCATGCATCAGTCAAAAAAATTTTCTCACCTAACTCTTTGTTTCATCTTGTTGTCATCTTGTGCAGGAGAAGTTCCCTAAAATACCTATTTTCCCCCCTCCAAATTCCTACATTAAGTATCTCCCCGTCTACAAAATCCTTGTGAGTAATTAAGTAGGTTGTACGTTACAATCTGTGCTTGGTATGATAATTACCCTACTGTTAGTTCTCCCTGTTGACTGCTCGTCTGTCATCCATTACCATCAGCTTGGATTGAACAGAATTTGGAGTGGTATGAAGTGCCTCAGAGAGTGAAGAACTACCATTTTGAAGGACCTGCAGGTGCTACCACAAGGTAAATAGCTAATAAGATCATTACTATGCATTTCTCAAGTTTTCTAATATATTCAGAAAAGTTTATTACTCCTTTCTCAATACCAGCAAGCAATCTCTGACACACTAAAGAACTATTTGCCCATGTCTGAGAATCTAGAGACAAAATCCTTGAGACCATCATTCCTATGGTTTGGGTGCTGGAAGGAGGGAATCTCTAGTTCTGCTTCTGAGATAAATCAGAGCTATTCTGGCAAGTACAGACCAGTAGTAGTTAAAAGATGGCATGTTGAGTCACCTTCTGTGATGGTCTACCCCTAACATGGTTTCCAAATGTGAGCTGGCAAAGGGCATGCAGCCATCACCACTTTCTCTTTCCATTAGTCAAGCACTCCTTTTACGCACAGAAGTATAGTGTAAAATATCATAAGAAAATAATTATATGGCTGCAACTTCATCATGATTTTTTCCTCTGGTTGATTTAACAATTAAAAATGCTCTATTATAAATGGTCTAATATACCCGTCAGGTGATATCATGAAAATATGTTTTTAATCTCAATTAAAATGTGAATATCAGTACATTCCCACAGAAACTTTATTTTAATGCAACCTAAAGAAAGTTTGTTTTGTGGAAAAAAATTATGACTGACCATAATTATGGCCTGTAATAAGTTTATAATGTCTTCCTACAGTCAGATTCCCCAGGAGGGGAAATCAGGATAGCATATATTGGCAGATGGGAGCATAAATCCGGCTAGGAAAAGAACACAAGTGAGAAGCATGTTGAGTCAGTCTCCTCCAAAGATGCTCCTCGAAAACCCAAAGGTGCAAAGTTGAGCTGTTTCCACTCTGTAGAAAAAAATTAATAAAACAGAGCTGCAATAACTGCACTCACTCTTTTTCAGTTTTATGCCTCCCAGAGGCACAGACAGTCAGGCAGATAAATTGTAATTTTACACCTCTTTGCACCAGCTGCACTTAACTGGTCTGATTTTTACCTGTCACTAATAGCACCACAGAGAATTAAAATGAAAGAACTATTAAAAGCCTAATGTATTTTTCATATGTAGGTTGTTTGCATTTCTAATACTTATTCTGAAGCCTTGCATGAAGTGAAAAGTGGAGGTGATAACTGATTACCATGCAAAATCTGTAAGTATGGTATTATGAAAAAAAATGGTGGTTTTTGGGAGATAGAGAACTTAATGAACAAGGTAAGTCATTTCAGTGGGGAGATTCTTTGAAGAATGTTGAAAACAGTCCAAAAAGAATCATTCAGATTTCCAAAATAATGACAAAAAATGGTTTTCAAAGAACACAAATTATCAAGGTTATAGCACTTTAATAGGCCGTCACCTTTAAGTTGATTCTTTCCCTTTTCCCTTCCCCCATTCCTTTTTTAAAATGAAAAGCTGCTTATTTTTCAAATTAATCTCTCCAAATCCCTTGGTCAATTAGTCTGCAATAGGAAAAAGGTGGAAAAGCATTTTATCTAGACAGACAATGAGAATTTTAGGCAGAGAGGACTGGGGGGTTTGACCAAGTTTGTTCCTCTTTACAAACTTAATGATATAAAGGTAGCTGTAAACAAATTATCAGTTACTGTGCTGTACAGGGTAATTTTAAATTAAGATTGTATGTGACTGTAGAAGATTAAGTAAAATCTTAACCATAGTACTGGGACGTAACTGAAATACGCTTTCTTTTTGTACCTTTGTTTCACTGTTAGAAGTTTGATTCAGGGATGTTTAAAGCTTTGCAGCAGTGTAGACAAAACAGGATGTTATTGCCCACAGACCAAGTATCTTTGAGTGGCAGCGTCAATTTTTGCAAAGACGGTAAAGAGCAAGTATTACAAAAAATAGGAATTTGAGCTGGGGGAATAATTATATATTTCTGCCCTCGATCACAATTATCTCGGAAGGCCTTTCACCTCCAAGGGCTGAAAGACTTTTCTGTGTATTTGGGTTTGTGCCAAGTGCATGGGAAGAGGAAAACAGCTGAGAAGGGACGGGGAGCCTGAAGTATGAGCTGCCGGCAGGGCTGGCTGCTCCCGCTGCTCTCACACGGGCGGTGTAAGAGCGAGGATGCTGAGCGGGGCTGGGTGGGACAGCCTCCTGCAGCAAAGCTGCTGCCTCACACGCAGGAGGAAAAGCGGAAGGCTAGGAAGGTGGAGGGAGAAGATGAGCAATCCTGGCAGCTTATGCTGCTCAGCACTGGCCTGCAGGGTAGCAGAGCGTGATCTTTATATGCCTGCCTGCCTTGCCTGTGCCTGCTGTCATGCTGGGTTTTCCCTAGATTTTTTTGTCTGCCTTTGATCACTGTTATTGGTGTGAAATTTTGTCCCCTATTAAGCTCCTGGTAAAATGCCTGTTGTCCTCAGTACGGATGGATCTGCTCACTAAAAACACTTTAGAAGTCACAGCATTCCTGTCAAAGATTGACAGACATTAACTAAAATGGATTATGGCAATACCTATAGTATTTTTTTACTCATAGCTGTGAATGACTTTAAAATCTCAATCGCCATCATCCATACAGAAAATCCTGATACCTTCATTTGGTTAACTTCTAGGCTGTAGCCACATTGTAGTATTCCCTCTTTTACATGCCTAATTCTTCACGTAGTATGTGGACGATAAAACCCAGAATACAGGCAATCCTCCACCTTTCTATCACCCTTCTCTTTTCCTGCTGCCTGGAGATACTAGTGATCCTTCATTCGCTTATGGAGTTGTCCAAGCTGATTATCACTGGCAAAAGTAATCCCTAGGTTCTCCTGGCTACTTGACAAAAGGAGCACAAGTGACTTCAGGCTACTGTCTAGAAGGAGTACAGTAAACATTCATGATTTCAAATAGGAAATGGGTAATTCCACCACAGCATCATTCCCCAGCAGCTTGTTTATCTGGGCATTCACTGGGCCAGTGCATCGGTACTGGGAGCATACAAATAAGTTCTGCTGTGCAGCTGAGGATGAGGACCAGAATCCTGAAAACATCCCAGCAAAGTTTGCCTGTTATATGGAGCAAGAGGTACTTGCCAATTTTTAATCATGGAGCTTAGTGACTGGCATGACAACATTTTTATGACAGGGAAATTATTCACAGGCAGTTGGAAGGTCTGTAAGGAGGTCAGGAGAGTGATTCAGTGGCAAACTTATGGTATGCCTTTCAGTGAACCCAGCCTCCCAGGCACCTGCTTGGTGGTCAGCTGGGAACATGGAGTATGTCCTAAGAGCAACCACCTTCACTGTATTTTTCAGTGTACAAAATTACCTGGTAATTATGAAGTAAGTGCAGTGTTAGGGAGGATTCTGCTTTGAGTCTAAGCTTGGCTGTCGGACATGGTGGAAGCCATGCAGTGGACTGAGACAGCTTGATTCTGGTTTTGTGTTAGACACTTGCCAATGTTGCTGATGAATATTAGGGGGAAAAGAAATCTGAAAAAGCCCTAAACCAAATGATAAAATACAATATCAGTTTCCTATTTCTGCTGCCAGACAGTCATGCAATCCATGGAGTTGCTACATGAGGTTTAAAATGTTCCATGTACGATTTTTAGTATCAAGATAACCTCTGAATCCAAACTCTAAGAAAGCTTTTCACCAAAATGAGATGTTAATTAGTCAACACTATATTCAGACTGTTTTGTTTAAAAAACATTTACTTCTGCAGAAAGGCACCCAAAAGCTGTACTATTCATGCTACACTGTTTCTGTGGCAACAGTGTGTTGGAGTGGAATAGGAAAAACAGGGGAGAGAGGAGAGGTGAAGTGTCTTTGGCTGAAGTCCCGTTGGCCAGACACAGTTTCAGCTGGGGTAACTCAGACAAGCAAGTCCTCAATGCTCAAGTCCACACAGTTCTCTTCCCTCCTCCCCTTAACGTGGGGCAAGGGAGGAGCCTGGTTCAACAGACTGATTCAAAAAGTGGCTGCTTTAGCAATTTATCTGGGTTTTCCCCTGATTTTTACTCATATTCATAGAATCATAGAATGATTATTCTATGATTTTTCAGTTTTCCCCTGCTTTTTCCTCATAATCATAGAATGATTATTAATGATTATCATATTAAAGAGGTACATTTACAGATTTTTAATGCATCAAGAATTGTAGTCAATCAGTAATGTTAGTCAATAGCTAGCTAGAGCAGCAGAGCAAGGTTTGCTCTGAAATGAGCCTTCCATTGACAGACATGTTGCACAGTGACTGGTCTTCTGAAAAGCACCATTGTATCCTTGAAAGGACACTCTCCTCTTCCAAGACTGAAAAGACACCTTTCTTTTCATTCTGGAGCCTCCAAAATATGCATGGTTTTGATGAATTGCTATGAAACAGACAGCCTTGACTAATAAACTCAGCTGTTTGTTTTCTATTCCCTGGCAAGTGTTTCACTGAGAGTCATACTGCTTTCTCTTAGAGCAAGACACCTCTCTTAAAAATAATATTTAAATTAACAAAAGAATATATTTTAATTTTTTCTCTTGTTAATCAATATTTGCCTGCTCCCTGTGGGTGTGGGTCAGGGTAAAGGTAAAAATTCTAACATGATGCAGTTGTGGATGATGCCCTTATTCTTGTGGAAGTAGAAGGTGGTGGTGGATTCTGTTTCTACCACATACACACAAAAAATGACCAGACTTTGACTGCAGTCCGAGGTTCCAAGTTGGAGAGCCTGGGCATTTTCCTGTCTATCCTGAGCATGCACATGCTGCCAGAGAGGACCAAATGGAAATGTGCAGCATGTAACGTTAAGTCCAAAGTTCAATAGAGAATTTTGAATTACTGCCAGAAAAGAGGAAGGAACAGAAAAGCATCTTGCAAAAATGGAGATGACGGGGGGGAAAGTGACTAAGGAAACCACATTATCTTTTCAAATTCAGGTACAACTGTGTGCAGACCCAAGAATTTCAGAAGAATTTCTTATAGGAAGAAGCTAAAGGGAAAGACCAAACTCAAGAGGGACAGTAGCTGTGTATGTTCAGGCCTCTGCATGGAGAAATGAACACCTACTTCTTGCTCTGCTATTACTTCAGCTTCTTAGTAAGCCATTAAAATCTCTTCAAGTCTCTCTCTAATCTCTATGCACGGGAGTTAGCAACCAAACATGAAGAGAGCTAACTGGAACAATGCAGGGAACCCTGCAGCCCTTTCCCTGTGTGTGCCTGTAGTGTGTTGTACTGTGCATGAAAGAACCAGGAAGGGAAAAGAGAAAAAAGCAGAAAAGCGGGCAGTTGGCATCAGGCACTGGTGCTGCCTTCATTCTTTTGTGTATAAATGTTTTCATAAACTACAACAGAGTTGCAGTTCAACTGAACTTTTGGGGTTTATTTGATTTGTAAGCCATTCTGCATTTCAGAAATGTATTTCTTGTTTAAAGTTGGCAGGTCTGATTGCACTCCTCTTTAGGCTATCCAGGCTTTGAGTTTGACAGCTTAAGAAATATCTGTTTGTTGAAGTGCTTATTGCTGTTCACCCATTTGTAATGAACAGGAAGTTCAGGCCACACAAAGACGTTATTGATACAGTCAGAACGTGCCAGAAACACAATATACTGAAGTAACACTCCGTTAACCCAATTTAGGTAGTGCGGAAAAGTGATCACATCTATATCAATATATGCTTTAGGAGACAAATTAGCCTTCTATTCACTGTAATCCATAAAATTTATCAGGCAAAAACCAGAAGGCGTTAATCAGCGGCTATTTGGCTGTACACTCCTCCCTACAATAGGATCTGGAACTGCCCTTTACAAGATGAGAAAATGTGAAAAGCTCTCTGCAGTGCAGTATCATGGAATCATGAAATTTCAGAGTTGGAAGGGACCTCTAGAGATCATCTAGTCCAACTCCCCTGCTCAAGCAGGATTGCCCAGAGCACATTACTCAGGACTGCATCCAGACGGGTCTTGAAAATCTCTAGAGGAGGGGACTCCACATCTCCCTGGGCAGCCTGTTCCAGGGCTCTGTCACCCTCACTGTAAAGATTTTCCTCATATTTGATCGGAACTGCCTATGTTCCACCTTGTGCCCATTGCCCCTCCTCCTGCTACTGGGAACCACTGAAAAGAGTCTGACTCCATCCTCCTTCAACCCACCCGTTAGATACTTGTATGCTATAATAAGGTCTCCCCTCAGCCTTCTCTTCTCCAGGCTACAGAGTCCCAGCTCTCTCAGCCTTTCCTCGTAAGGGAGATGCTCCAATCCCTCAGTCATCTTTGTTGCCCTATGCTGGACTCTCTCCAGGAGTTCCCTGTCTCTCTTGAACTGAGGAGCCCAGAGCTGGACACAGTATTCCAGTTGTGGCCTCACCAGTCCAGAGTAGAGGGGGAGAATGACCTCCCTTGACCTGCTGGCCCCACTCTTCCCTATGCAGCCCAGGATTCCATTGGCCTTCTTGGCGACAAGGGCACATTGCTGGCTCATGGATAATTTACTGTCCACCAAGACCTCCAGATCCTTTTCTTCAGAACTGCTTTCCAGCAAAAGGCCTTCACAGAAAGACGGTGGCTCACCGCTGCACTGCAACATCACCCAGCAGCCACAGGGGGCCTATTTCTCTACAGCAACTTTCCTACGCACAACACACTCTGTGGATAGACTGTTCTTTCCAGAGGTCCATTAAGTTTTGGTGCCACTGCTAGTCATCACTGGCCTACAAATAATAATTCCACTTATCTTCTTGGTGTTAGTTTTCCTGCCCTGCGATTGAAACAATGCACCTTAAGCAAATGCAACTTTGATTTGAAACCCATAATTTGCTTCAAAGAACAAGATGCCAAATTCTGATTTTCTACTGTAAGGCTAGACAGCTCACATAACTGCCATGGAGACAATTGTACTTTCCAAGCTAAGAATACTCTCAAAAAATCTGTATTTATTTGAGTTTAAATATATTTGAGACACTGGTAAAAATGTGATCAGAATTTAGACATTGGGAATAATGCAGTTCAATTAGTCCACGACAGAATAAATAAGAAGAGCTGAACTTGGTGCAAATGAGCAAGTATTATTTTAGAATCATAACCCTCCAATTTCTCTTGCATCCCTCAATCAGAATCAAGGTGTAAGGTTCAATACTCATTTTAAAACCTCTCTTATTCATAAATCACAATATGGTCAATAGCTGAAAATAATTGTGATGACAATCAAACTTATCAAATTTGTAAAGCAAAAACTCTCTGATTTGCAAATCTTCTCAAGTTTGAAAAAGATGTGGAAATCCCAAGACAGTGTCCAAATTACAGAGTAATTTATACCAATCCCTTCTAATTTTAAATACTGATTCAAGTTCAGACTGGAAAAGGTTCTTCACTGTGAGGGTGGTCTGTCACTGGAACAGGCTGCCCAGGGAAGCGGTCACAGCACGAACCCTGTCAGAGGTCGGGGAGTGTCTGGGTGATGCTCGTAGTCATATGGTTTACTTTTAGGCAGTCCTGCGAGGAGCAGGGAGTTGGACTCTATGGTCCTTATTGGGTCCCTTTCAACTTGAGATATTCTATGATTCTAAGTTCAACAGATACATTTTAAAGAAAATATGTAGAAACCCCAGCCAGAAGTCCCATTTTCAAACAACTTTGGCAATTAAGAGGCGGATAGGTTCCATTAAAAAGTACTAAGAATATGCTGGCCTGTGAAACCACTACTTTGTTTCATGAGTAGTAAAGCAAATGAGGGTCATTTTTTGGATAAATTTGTATCCTGTCTTCCCTGCATCTTCCCACCATGATGCCATCAAAATATTCTCCCAGCATTCATCTTCCAGTACCCTTGGCTCCCTTCTGTATCTCAAATGCCTTCTCCCCACCTTGTAATATTCCTAGTTCATTTGTACATTGCTCTAGATGCCACCTTTGCCCTCTGCTTGCCCTCTTCCAGCTTGTTGCCTGGACCACAGTAATCAGATGGGGACATCTGGGTTCATACAAACCTCGTTTTATTAGAAAATACGCTAAGAAAATATTAATACAAATCCTATTAAAAACTTAAAACAGGAGTAAAATAAAATTAGAGTAGCTTTTGAGATGATCGTCTTAGATATTTTAATTACAGTATTAGATTGCTTGCACTCAGTACAAATAAATTATTTTCCACTTCAGAAAAAAAAGCTTAAGATTGTAATTTAAAAGAGGTTAAATGAGTTATGAGATGTATAAGTTATTCAGAGTTAAAACTTTAAGAACCTAACTAAAAATTTCTGACATTTGCAAATGTTCTGGTGCTTGCATTTCTTGGCATTTTATAATGACTCTGTTGCAAGCTGTAGTACTTATGCAGGAGACAGCAATTTGACATATATTTCCGTTTAGATTCAGCATCTTTGTCCCTACAAAGGGATGATTTTACAATTTCATTAAATACTGCTTGAATAAAAATAACTATGTCTGTGTTAATGAAGACCTGAGTGTCTGGTACAGAAATGCAGCAAGAAAACAAATATGAAAATTTTGAGATAGCTGTTTTGCAAAGCTTTCAGACATTGCAAACAGAAGCTGAGACTTAGGATCCCATGACCTCATTAATGAAATTAAACCTTCCAAGAAGGATGAATATAGTAAAAATAGAGATGTTTTTAAATTCTAAGTGCTTAAATATACTGGGTGAATTAAAACTATATACAAATAGGGATTCTTCCCTTAGCCAGAGGTCAAATCTAGAAAGCCCCAAAAAAAGTAATGCTTAAGAAACAGGAAATTAATGGTACGCTACTTTAAGAAAAACAGGGAAAGAATCTGAAATGCTCTTTTGCTGTCTGCTGGCGAGGCATGATTATTCAGAAAAAAAAAAAAAAGAATTTTTATGCACATGGCATTCAACAAACTCATTATTAATCTAAAATGGTATAAACTTTCTCAAGTCCTGTCTAAACTGCAGAAGTGTTGAGCTGCACAATATACCCCATGTCTGGTCCTGTGGTTCCTCTAGACAGGAGACCAGACCAGAGCGTGGTACAGCTGCTTTCTGGCCTCATGCCCAGTTCTTATTCAACCCATCAAAACCAGGTGGTGGAGAAGGTCGAGTGTGGCTGGATTTCGTTTCAGTGTCCGGCTGAGAAATAGCTGGGGATTCTGGGTCCTAAATTTCAGATTGACTCAGTGATCTATTGGACAATGCAACTGCAGTGTATCCCTACATGACAGACTGTTATTTAAGGTCTAAGATCACAGAAATACCTCTCAGCTCTGCAGATCCTATGGAACTACAGCTTGTAATAACAAATTGCAGCTAACTTTACTTAGCTTGCATTTATCCAGCAGTGTAGCCGGCTAATTTTCTAGGTTACTCATTCATTAATCCAGTAATTTAGCACAGGGTAACCACAGGTCACCAATAACAGGCTGCTGCTGTAGTACCTGAGCTGGCTCATTTAAAGCTAACATGGATCTGCTCGTGCAAGTTGCACCTGTATCTTTGTCTGCAATGGGTTTTTGAAAAAAATTCAGGAAGGCATGTTTGATCCCGACAACAAAAAGTAAAATTATTAGGCTATGATGAAAAACTGAACCATTTCTTCTTAGAGAGAGGAAAAGTTAATAGTTACACAAGGCCACTGATGTCCAAAAATAGGATAGGAGAGGAAACATGGTTGGTACTTTTAAACCTTGCAATCTCTTCCTAAAAAAGTCATATTAGGAAATGTTCTCGAAGTCCCGCAAGTCTAGTCTCATATGCATAGCTAAGGGGATAAATGAAAATCAAGTTTTGCTTACTTGGTATCCATCCCACCTGTTTAGCTGTGTGAACAGGAATTACGGCATGTGCACCGTGATATTATTCTGGGAGCCCACACAATTCAATACAACTTCTATTTTCATCTGTCTACTTATTCATTTTCCATTTACTTCCTGAGTATGAGGGACCATACAGCAGTTTAAGTCCCTGTTTTCACATGACTTTTTCCAGTTCTGTGCAGTTATTTCAATAAGCAATGCAGAAAGAGACCCTCTGGGACAGCTGTGTTTCAGCACGCTGTGAGCTAGCTGGAGACTTGCACAACCTCTACTAGTCCTCCGGGCTGAGCATAGCAAGGAAGATAATTCTGGATGGCACGCTCTTACAGATGATTACTTTTTCTAAGTTTAAGGAGGAAAGGATCAAGCAGGGAGTAATTCAATGACAGAAAAAGAAAATTAAAAGCCTCCAATGCATCTACTGGCACAGTCACACTGGATAGCTTTTTTCTGGAGAGTTTGTCTCAGATTTTAGATCGGTACAAAAAGGGCCGTACTGTAGGAAACTCCTGCAGCAGAGGGAGTGAAATGGTAACCTAGATATGGAGCAGACCTCCAGAACAACCAAATGGACAGAGACCACGGATTTATCAAAGGACAGATTCACACAGAAACAGAACTGATGATAGAGCCGTCAGGTAAATGGTCAGTTTTTTGTTACAGAAAAAATTACCGCAGTATAACCTATTCAGGTATTAGTGTTGGGGCCAGCAGACGGCCCAGTAAGTCCCTTCCTTTGGTCAAGGACAAGAGTTGCATCACTCCCCCGTCTCCTTTTACCCCTTGAGCCCCTTATTCTAGTGGGTATGTGCGCATACCATACAGTATAGATTTCAACTGAGGAAAATTTACCAATGCCATTAACAATTTACTCTAGCCGTGGTTTAACTGGTAACTATTAAACTTATTCAAAGCTGGGATTAGAGGTTTAGCAAGAACCAAGTGCCTATCGTTTTACGTAAACCGACTGAATTCTGTGAGTGCTATATGGGTACTAGTATTAAAGCAGTGCTCCAGGGAGTGTCCATGGCAAGTCCCACTTAAGTATTAAGTGAAGAAATAATTTTGCAGTGTTTGCTCTCCTCTCACTTTTAGTTCACAGTGGGCTTTCCAGCCAAAAAGATAAGGATCAGATTTATTTTTAGCCAGTCTTGGCATCCTAATTCAGTACCATTTTAATGTTCAACTGCATATTTTCCCTGTTGCGGCTCAATGAGTTTTACAAATGATTGAAATATGAGAAAATCACAGTGGTCAGTGAAATTGCTGAAGAGAACTAACTTCCTGTATCTGTTCTGCAGCTCATTTGCTCTCTCCATGCAGTGGTTTGCTAATCTGTCACCAGATTATAATAGTTTTCTACCAGATGCTGGGAAAAAATTGTTTCTTCTTCCAGTCTGGGACCTCCAACTGATTAATATATTCTCATGGCACTGCTGTTTGAAACCGTAAGTGGTAAACACCCCTTTTATGTGACAGTCCCAGCCCCTCAGCAAGGGCCTCATAACCATCAAAAATTCTGTGTAAGAATGCATTAATATGAAATACCAGGCTCTGTAGACTGGCAGCATGGGATATAACGGTTTCTAAATAGAAGAGATGAAATGAAAGCGCAGTAAACACATAAAATATTAATTTAAGTCTTTGTATGATACAAAATGTGACAGGGTGATACTTTTTTCCCTTTTCTTCTCTCTGTGGGCAAAATCAGATACATATTTGGTGAAAAGGACCGTGATCCAGGAAATGTAAAAAAAAGCCCAAAACAAAACAAAAACCAAGTCAGCAAAGATTCAAGGATAAACTGCTGCAAATAAGCCTTGGACACAGGCCTAATGTGCATCTTGACTTCTACTGAAAGAGGAGCTGGAAAGAAGGAAAAAGTGGTTGACAATAATTTAGAGAACAACTGGAAAGTTAGAATACACAAGTTACAAAATCATGTATCGTTTCTTGAGTTGCTCTTTCCCCTCATGTCTGATAAGCTGCAGCCCCCACATCTTTACCAGGCTTTATATGATATATAGAGGACACGTATTTCACATCATCAGGTTCTTCAGCTGTCCAAGCAATTCCAGATTTTAAAGAGTGATAGCCAACCATAAACTCCTGAAATGGAAGACCACCTGGACAGATGTACTTGACCCAGCTGGCTACAGAGAAAAGGAGAATAGCATGCTCACAATTGCAGATTTCCATTACAATTGAGGTAAATGCTAATTTCAGTGCAAATAGGAGTTTTGCATATTTTTCTTATTTGCAGGTAGATTCCCAGTACTATTTCATATGGTACTTTGGTTTGTAACAGAATTCTTATCTTCTTCTTCTTGAACAACGTAGTATTTTGGGGAAATAAAGAAGAGATAAAGGGCTTTATTCAAACTTTTGAACAGGGCGGACAAAGATACTATAACCAGAAGGGTATTAGATGAATCAGCATGTGGACAAAACCATCAACAACATCACTTTTCCACATGGATTTCAATGACAATTCAAAGGAAGAGACATAAAAGGCACACTCTGTTCTCCTGCATTTTCAGTGATTAGAGGCATACTCCGAGTGTACGTGCTGCGTTTATCAGTATACTGAGTTCACAGGATCATTTCTTGCTTCTGACCCCATAGAAATGATACAGTGCATTCAGAAATGGTTCAGTGTATTGTTCCATTGAATGCAAATAGTGCCAAGCATATTGGTAAACAAATAGATTTGGATGTGTCCTACCATCAGCTCATCAGATGTGCATCTATTACCATTTTACAATTGTTTCTTGCCATTCTGCTTTTTCTGCTGTTTTCTCCAATTCTGTTCTTTAAGAATAATGCATAAATTAGGAAAGAGGAGGAAATTTTAGGAAATGGACTTATATGCCTATTGTAACTAGTGTTTGAAGGGAATAAAAGCCATTATTTTTAAAACAGGTTAAAATTTAGACAAAGAAGAAATCATTTTCCTACACAAGATTTCTTCCTCACTATGAACTGAAATAACCATAATCCTTCAGTTTGTGCTTAATCCCTCTTTGTATCAGGGCAGCCCAGCTAGTAAAGTACTGAGTGCTCTGGAAGGT
The DNA here is from genome assembly GCA_013400135.1 of Rhinoptilus africanus. Taxonomy (NCBI): domain Eukaryota; kingdom Metazoa; phylum Chordata; class Aves; order Charadriiformes; family Glareolidae; genus Rhinoptilus; species Rhinoptilus africanus. The sequence continues at coordinate 206,185 of VXBO01010815.1, read as the reverse complement.
GGGTAAAAATCCTGATACTTAGAGTTACTGTCAATAGGTGGACATGTCTGAATGCAGTTTTATAGTGGTAGTGATTTTAAAGGCCTGTCTTGAACAAATACTGCAATGAAGACATACTCTTTGGTGACAATATTTACATTTTTAATGTTTATTATATTTTTCAGCTCTGAAGGCAAAAGCATGTGTATATTTCACAGAGTCATTTGTGTTACTACAATGAGTGGCAAAGTGGGTGTAAAACATGATAAAATCAAACCCAAAAAATCAAGCCCACTGAATTAATTCCTAAGAAACAATGCACAAGGTCAAACTGCAATGGATTAATTCTCTGTGCTTTGAATGAACATAGCTGACTGTTTATAATACTTTCACTGTTATTTGATGTTATGCGTCTTAGAGTAGGAGCACAGGGAATTTCATGTGCCTAAAGGTGGATAATCAGTCTTCATTCAGTTCTTTGAAAGTAACAAAGTTCATTTAAGAGTGTTCCGTGTGAAGGCTGGGAAGAAATACTGGTTGGCTAACAAGCCAAGCCAGTTCTGCTTTTATTTTAACAATTATCTGTAACATTTTCTGCTTTTAAAAATTTAGTTTTGCAGTTTTACATGATATAGATGTGTGTATAAACATATCCAGACAGAATGAAACTGAATGGCTAGTTCACACGTGTTATGTACCAGGCTGGTAATGCCTATGACTATTGAAGCTGGTTGACATTTCACTTTGTAAGATCCAGTTACTGTAAACTTTGTAAAATTTTAATCATATGGGATGAAATATCCCATGCCGACTAATGAAATAACTCACACTTTTTAAAGAATGTTGTTTTGATCATATTAAAAGAATCCTGAGACACTTCTCGGAAATGCCCCTCTTGCACAGTAGTTCCTTCGCTCTAGTATGTAGTCAAGACTAATTAAGCAATAGTGGCACTGTTCTTTGCCTTAATGGTAAACAATAGTGTACTGATAATTGTAGCTGCTAATGCATGTTGCCTGCGTAACTGAGCCATCATTTACCAAATGGCTGCTTCCTACAAAGCAGGACAAGCTTCCTCTGCTGTCAAGATGAAGTTTTCAAACTGAACCCAGACAAAGCAGTTTGGCCAGTGCTGCTTTACTGGCCATTCCACTATCAGAAGTTTACTTCAGAATGCATCGTAACCTGAAAGTTTGTAAAGGAACACTGGTCCTGACTGAGATGCAGCAGGGCTATGGCTGTTAATCTCCTAGAAGGGTGCTGGCGAGGGCGTTGTAGCGATGTCATGCTGAAGGATGTGTGAAGAAAGGACATCTGGGGCACTACTGACATAACATGGCATCATCCTACTAGTCAGCTGGTGTCTGATTTTTCTGAAGGCTGTCAAAACATCTTGTATCAAGTAAAAGTACAGGGGAGGTTGTGGAGAAGAAAGAGGCTTTATTCTTCAAGAGAAAGTAAGTCTATTGCTTCCTCTTTAAGCTTGAGCTTACAGTTCATCCCTTGTTGTTTTCATTGTGACTATTGTTTGTGGTGTCCAAACCAAGAGAAAAGGAAACTGGGTAAGCCCTGCATCTGATTTCTAATTGGATTCTCATCTCACTGGTTGGCAAACCCTACCTTCCAGTAGGAAGCTGAGATTTCATAGAAAGAGGGCTTAATATCAAAGATGTGCCTTTGCAATCCCTATGAAAATCTTCTCAAATGAGGCCAAATCACGAGACTTTGTAAAACAGCATTTTGCACATGGTGGATAGAGACATGTGAGAGTTTAAGTCTCAAAATATTCCATGTTCACTTATCAGATAAATCTCTCACGCACATGACCAGGCTGCATAGCTACCATTCAGAGAGAAATAGTAGGCATGAGTCCAAACCACTGCTGCATCACTGCTCAAGAACTTTCCCTGTAATTGCTTGTGTTGTCTTTGATCAGGAAACTGAGAGCAGTCACTAATCTTTCAGTGATCCTCTCTTCCCTTGCTGACCTTTAATCAGCATGAAGGAAGAAACATCCAATTTAAATGGAAAAAGAAAAGGCAATAGATTAGAACAAGGAGATGAGGGAGGCTGAAATGAGAAGGGCAAGCTGGATAAAGAGCTGGTAACTAGAAGAGAGGGCTAATGAAGAAATTTAAGACAAGGACCCAGGAAACTGGAGGAAGTTTAACTGACGAGGTGTTTGTGACCCTGCTGGAAGTAATGAGGCAAGCTAGATTGAGACATTCTGGAAATCTGAGTACTTCAATGCTAAAAGAAATATTATCATTAAAATATTGCCACAGTCTGGTTTAATCCTATTTCAGATCTGAGTTAAGTCATGCCAGTTCATGCCCTATTTTATACTACGTACAATATGTATCTGGGTTGATGCAGCTGTTTCTCAGCACAGGTAAGTCTTTAATTTAATGTCAAATGGGTATTAAATTGGCCTGCTTTGTCCTTTATATCTTTCTTCTTTTGTTAATAATCCTAATTTACTTGATAAACAAGAATTCTGTAGCAATATTAACTCTCTGCAGCTGGCGTACATTTTATAGATGAAGAAAACGAGTCAGGTGAGTAATGTAATTTGCTTTAGGAAGAGCACAATGAATCAGTGAATGATCCAGGAATATAAATTCAGGAATTTTTCACCTTCTGTTTTTTCTGGAAATCCCAGCTCTTCCTGCATACTTCCTGCTATTTTTTCTCCAGTTACACCACTGAGAGTTTTTCTCTAGTACACGACAAGCTTACTTTTCTTGTTTAATGTGTGCATTGCTCCTATTAATGTTAACTGGTTATACTCAAGCAGTGACGAGCCAACAGTCCTCCTGACTTCAAAAGCAAACCCAGCTTATTACTGTTGCTTAATACTTCCTATCTGTAAGTTTGTTGTCTGTGTTGCTCAAAACCAAGCTAAGAATTGTCCTTTTTGCTTTGTTTACATACTAGAGAGGAAAAATAAAAGCACATTGGTAGCCAGTAAATTCTTTAAGTGAACGAGAGAATACAGACAATAACATTGTCTGTATGCCTACACGAGTGTATCATACTTAAAGAAATGCAGAATGGGGGTGGGAACTGAAGGAACAAGAGACAACCATGAAAGGCGAGAGGATGAGAAGGCTGGACTTGCATATTAATGAGAACTCGCCTTTAACTGTGAATTTCCTTTCACTACATTGTTCTTTTTTCCTTTTTCCACCACCCATCTTTTTTTTTTCTTCCTCTCCTTATGTGTTACTTCTCATTTGTTCCATTCTGTGCAAGAGTAGCATGAAGTTGCCTCATATCCTGATGTCAGAGAAAGTGCAGTTCAGCGAGTATGCTACCACACAGTGGGAAAAGCAGTGCTGAAAGGGACTGGTGCAGAAATTGGGGCAAAAGCTTCTAACATCCCTCTGCTGAAGGAAAAATTTTGAATTATTCTCAGAAAGATGACAGTATAATGTTTACAGTATTGCTGCTAGGTAACTTTTTATTCTGTACAAATGTATTCCATTCACATCTGAAAGATTCATGTCTTCCTGTGTAGGTGGGATATTTCAAAGCTAGGTGAAAAGGAAATGACCCAAACATCTGTGGGGTGTCAGGTAAGCCATCCAAACTATATTATAAACAGGTAAAAATACTATTCTATAGTTTGATATTTTCTCCCTCTCCCCTGATGTTTGCACCTAAGATCACCTAAATCTGCCTGTTGACCCTCCTTTCTGTGTAGATCATGTCACCTAAACCTCACGGCCCCAGAGTGAATGAGCCCTATGGTAATCCTTGTAAAAAACAGGCACCTGTTCCTGTACTGTGTTCAGAGACAACCAGAAACAGATACATTCTGATCCAGCCCACCATTCTTTATTTATGTCGTTTACTGATTTTACAAATGCCTTCTTTTGCTATTTAGTCTGTCTTCTCTCTTGACTCATCATTTATTTTTGAAAAAGTGAGTTACACAGAATAAAATGTATACTGAAATAAGGATGGAGAATTTCACTGAAGTGAGTGGATTCAAATAAACAATAATCCAGGGTAGATCCATTCTTAACAACCACATACCTTGAATTATTTCTGTAATTTTTTGAATTTTCACTTATTTTTTATGTTCTCAGGAAAGGAGTTACACTCTCAAGAGTCTGAGAAATAAGGTGGTCATTTTTTTTGCCTTTTCTGAAATATGTCTAGCTTCTACTGACCTTAATTTACTCTCCAGTTAGTTAACTGCACACAGGAATCCTCTATACATACATATAGAGTCTCAGTGATTTTTTTGCACTTGGAATCCTAGAATAGTTTGCATTTGAAGGGACCTTTAAAGGTCATCTACTCCAACCCTCCTGCAGTGAGCAGGGACATCTTCAACTAAATCACATTGCTCAGAGCCCTATCCAGCCTGACCTTGAGTGTTTCCAGGGTTGGGGCACCTACCACCTCTCTGGGCAACCTGTTCCAGTGTTTCACCACACTCATCGTAAAAAAATTCTTACTTATATTTAGTCTAAATCTACCCCCTTTTAGTTTAAAACCATTGCCCCTTATCTTATCTCAACTGGGCCCGCTAAAAAGTCTGACTCCATCTTTCTCATAGGCCCCCTTTAAGTACTGAAAGGCCACAAGCATCCCCTGAGTGGCTCTTCGGGGGGATGGACACATGGGGAAGAAAACAAAACCCAGGAAGTACACAGTCCCCAAATATGTGTCCATTAGAACTGAAAGAAACTGACTGTGAGTATACACCCACCTGGTCCTCACATAATTCCTTCTCTGTGCGCTGCAGATTGTTCCCTCGTCCTGATTATGTTGCTGACATTATGCTTGTGAGGGAAATTCCTTCCTGACTCCAGATTTGGCAAATTTGTAATCCTGTTGATGTAAGCAAAGCTCACTGTACTTATCTAAGACCCAATTGTCCAATCAGTTCTACATATAAACCTCCTGATGAAGTAAATAGAATTGCACACAAGTAACTGAAAAGATGATTGGGACTCTGATAGGGTTTCTGCTCTATAGCCACAGCTACAAGGTAACTTCAAGACAGCACTGCATAAAGAAAAAAAGCAGTCTCACCATTTTCTCCACCATCAGCTGCTTGCTTGTCTCTACCGTTCTCTGTACAGGCAGAAGTATTCATGCAGGAGCACAATTTAACCAATGAAGTTAAAATTAGCCTGGAAACAAAGGGTAAATATTTAATCTGCTTTCTAACATTCAACTATCATTAATTTTCATGCATCTAAACTTTCTCAGCAGAAAGCCTTCAAAATTTCAGTACAGCATTCTGTTGCCTGACCTATCACTAAAAAACTAACCACAACAAGGGAGATGTAACACACCAACATTGCACCTTACCCCAGCAGTAGTTTATACTGGAAATGTTTTTTTCCTGTGTTCTTGTATGATGGAGGAATGGACACAGAAAATGTTTTGATTTAGAAATGCAGCTGCCATGTCTCGTAAAAGCTATAATTTAGGAACTTCATGGTCCAGTTTTTTTCTGTTCACTAGGCTCTCTAGTCAGACATAAAGCTATTATACATGGTGGTACCTCCTCTTTGAGTTGTCTAGCTTTATCTTTCTGTTCCTCTCCCACTCCTAAGCTGAACTAACCCTAAGTAGGAATTCAATTTTCTGTCTAGTTGAAATCTCAACGATCCAATTACTTAAGACGAGTGATTACTGCTAGTTCCCTTTACTCTCATAATACCTTGACTGCAGCTGCTTTTAGATCTTCATCCTTATGGATTCTTTGTCTTGCCATTTAGCAAGGAGGTTCTGCCTCAAAAATTAATGGCTGTCCCCTGTTATCTTTCTGTTACTATGCCTTTGAACTCCAGTCCCATGTGGAGATAAGCCAGCCAAGCCCCACACTCATACTGGAGTTTTTGATACCACCCAGATCATCTTCTGAACCAGGTGTAAGTTATAGATGATGCAAAATTTCTGTCATAATGCTGTCAAAAACTGAGCTGTGCTACGCACAGCACAATTAAGAAGTGTCACTTTTCAACAGGTCATTACTAGGCCAAATCTGAGTAGTGCCTGGTATCACAGGCAACAAGACATCGTCGGCAGGAAAAAAACAATTGCCAAGAGTTGTCCATCACGACAATCAAATAACTTAGTGAGAATCTGAATTAGGGAAATCTAATTTCCCTGGATTTGCGTCATGAGGTTAATTGGTTCTGGCACCTCACCCCACACAGGTCGGGGGACAAGCTAAAGCCGATCTCGCCCCGGCTGCTGACAACAGCTCCCTCCTCTTTCCCTGGCAGCACCTCGCAGCATGACAACAGGCAGGATCCGCTTCGCGGCTCCGGCCGCAACCCGAAATTTGGCAAAACTCATTTCCAGTCGGCTCGACGCCCTGCCGAAGCCCGCCTCGGCGGAAGGGGCAGCGGCTGGTGGAGGCCGGAGACAGCCCCTCCGACGGCCGTGGGNACGGCTTCCTTCACGCTTCCCTCCCGCCGCCCCGTAAGGTCTGTCAGGGCTGTCCCGCGGCGCGGCCCCGCGGCCCCCGCGCTGTCCCGGCCCCGCCGCTTGCTTTCACGGGGGAGCTCCCTCGCTCCCGCCGCCGGCACAGGCGGCAGCTCCCCCGGCGGAGCACACCCCCCTCCGCCCGCACCGGGCCGGGCCCTCCCACGGCGGGTGTCGGCTCGTCCCCC
>VXBO01010815.1:158362-199531 GCA_013400135.1 Rhinoptilus africanus | reverse complement strand
CCCCCCTCGGGCAGGGCCTGCCGGGCTGCCGCACTCCTCTCCGGGAAGCCCCTGTTCCTCGGGGCTGTGCACGGCCCTCCTGTCCCTTCTGAATCGCCCTCCACTTCCCTCATCTCCACGGTCTCTTTCCTCTCCCTCTGCTTTCTCTGCGGAGTTTTCTTGCTGGCGGCTTTGTCCCATCTACAGACGGCCCTTTTTCGTATCGTGCTGACAGCCTGATGTATCCATCCTGCTCGCTGCCGCCCGCTCGGTACCGTCAGGTTATTTCCTATTCCCAAATGTGTCTAACTGTCAGCAACGCCGATACCAGTATTTTTTGTTGTTGTTGTTTCAATGTCTGTTGGTCTTGCAGAAACAGACAGAAGTTATGGTCTGTTCCCGCCCCCCCCATCTTCTGCTAACCCTTCATGTTCTTGTCACTGTCCAGTTCATCTTTTCTCATTCTCATTATACCTGTTTTTACTGAACCACGTAGTAATGTTCTTCCACCTCTATAGTGTTCCACTCTAACTACTCTTTCCTAAGATAATGTGGCTTTGGACTCCTTCCTATTTTATTTTTTTTCCTTGTAGGATGACTTCCTTGCTAACTTTTACTGTATTTAGTTCAGTGAGACTTTATTGGTGACTCATTAAGTTAGCAATAGACTCTTGTCTTTATTTCAGTTGCTTGACGATCCGGTCTACCTTTGTTCTGGCAGGAGAACACATGTCCTGATGTCCTCATCACCCTCTCTTTTTGTCGGCCAGTCTTTAGAACTGGGAGGCAGGGTATAGTGGGTGGATGGATGGATGGATATATATGTGATGGAATAAAGATGTTGCTATGGTAAATGATTCAAGGGGCAAGGTCTTTTTCTTTCTGATTTATATAGAAAGAAATAACGATACATCCCTGACCCCGGAGGTTTTTTTTAGCTATCATGAATGGTCTCTTTTCCTCTGTTGAGTAAAAATAATGTAGGATGAAATGCTAGTGTAGTGGTTGTCAGACTTTGACAGCTAAATTTTGTTCACATCCTGTTCTGCTACTGCTGTTTCCTCCACTGTTGTATGAAAGCTGCATTATGCTTTCAGTTGTGTGAATTTGGAGTTATTGCAATGGAAACGAAATTTTATGTGCAAGGTACAGGGCCTAATTGGATTGGTTCCATTGTTTCCAGAAGCCTTTTGGAAAGTCAGTTTGTAACATTACATGGATTTGTTTTGCTGCTTTGAAAACAGAAATAGGTTAAATTTTATTGTAACTCTAGGTTCAGAATTGTTTTTGTAGCTTTCCGTTGAGTCTTAACCACAGGGTTATTAATAAACTTCTGTTCTAGTTAGATGATACAGCATTTAATACACTTCTTAGCAGGGCTGCCTCAGGATGTCTTGCTGAATGAGTTTGTCAAAAGTTTGCTTTCACAGACACTTGGTAAGTGCAGAATTTGTTCTCTTTTTGTGTTTGCTGAAGAAACTGGCTACTGTTAAGTCAGGGTGCGTGGTCAGTAGCTGGCCGTTTTCCGTACTGAGTCTGCATTTCCAGATGCAATGGCCCAATCTGTTCAGTTGCCTCGGGAAACAGTGGTTTTGCTGCGGTAGAAAACAGAGCCATCGCTTCTTTCCTGCTACGTATGTTTTCTTTTCTCTTCAAACCGCTTTTATGCCATGGAGATCTCCTACTCTGTTTTGTGCTTCTTTATGAAAGGGAAACTCCTTTCAAGTTACTAAGTCTCCTTGCATAGGGCTAAATATCCCCCAAAGTAAAGCCAGTGTGGGATGCTAGTTCAGAAGACAATCTCAGCAGAAGTATCTTTTTTGTCCTATTTCTAGCCTTGCTTTAAATCAACTACTGCAGCATATACTAGTATCTTAGAGCTATACAGTATCTGTGATGCACAGTAGCTGCAAATTAAAACATTTATTTAAGGGGTGGAAATTCTGTACCCAAAGTTCCCTGTAGTGGACTTGTTCACTATGTGAAAATTGTAACTTGGTTTTGAATTGAGAGCTGTTGGCTGTTTGTTTGTTTTTTTTTTAACTGTGGTTCTAAGGAAGACTCTTCTCTGCCAGATCATAGCTTTATAGAGCAACTTCCATTGTTGCTGGTAACAATGTCCTTCAAAGAAACTGCAGGATTCCTCTTCTAGAATTGGCTAGGAGAGTTATATTGCATTGTAGCTTACTTGCAGGCTTTTATTTGAAGACTATAAGATGATGACACAAAAAGAAGAAAAAAATTACAGTGCTCTTTAGTGCTGAATAGCTTTTTGTCTGTTATGACCTTAATTGCCATAGAAGGCTGCAAGATCGGTCGTGTAACTGCTCAGTGTTGATCGCTTAAGTCAATGATGAGAACTGGTGGAGAGGTGAATCCATATTTTTTATGTAATAGCGTGGAAAAATATTAAATACAAGTTAAGAGGCTCATGTTCTGAAGAGAAAACACTTTGCGTTGAATCAAGACTATATCTAAAATTGCATGTGATAATAACATCTACTTGGTATGGCCTCACTTTGAATTCAATCATCCAGGCTACCGAAAAAGAATAGTATCTCACCATTTTAAGATAACAGCACTTGATTTTGGTTATAATAGATGAACTTACATGCAATGTGGTTATATATTTTTTTGAGTTGGACAAAAGATTAATCAAAATGGTTAATTCAGGTCCTCTGAATTAATTCTCCTTAACATGGAGAGAAGTCTGTGAAATTTCTGACAGATGCCCAAGTCTGTGTTCAGAGATAAACTTGTTTACAGATAGACAAGCCTATTTACTGTCCTTTACTTAGCGCTAACAGAACCCAGTTATGTAAAGATGGCCTCAGGTATGTCTGCCTTTTGCGTTCAGCAGAATGGTAGGCTCTTCTTTATATTCAGCCTAGTGTTGGCTTCAACTGGAACAAACTTTTATCTTGGATATTTTTATTTTGCTTGACTTTATTTCTAAGTGAATATGACAAAAAAACAAGTGAATACCCTATGAGAGATTTGTCATCTTTAACGCACTTACTGCAAATTTTTATCCAAAGTTGAAGGATAGAGTTTAGTATGTAAAAAAAAAAAAATCCAGATGATGTCGTGCGGGTGTGTGGAGAAAGAATTGTGTTGAAAATTTCAATACAAATGCATAAATCCAGATATTAAGACTGACTTTTCAAAACTCTCTTTTCTTGTAGAGTAGGTTTTTTGGTTTTGTCTTTAAGCAATATTTTAGAAGAAGTGATAGAGACCATGTGATACTGCTTTATAGTGGTGAAGGGTATGTATGTTAGATAAAATGGGAAGTGCCAGATTTCTGTACTGTGCACTTCCAGATGACTGACTTCTTGGACCCAGAGGTATTGTACAGCTATCAAGGTTCTGGATATGTGATGTTACTGTTGAATCTTAAATGTCTGAAAATAATTTGCTGCTTTTGGTTGTCAGTCTTTCTCTACCACAGTGTTTTTCAGCCTCTTTCAGTAACTCTTTGAGGAGAATAAAAATACTCATCTTGCACAGTGTTACAGTGTCTTTCATTAGCTTCATTTATTTCTTGCTTGCAGCAGTTTTGCAAACCCTCCACAAGCTTTTTCATTAGCTTTTGTAAGGCTGAGAGGGTCGAAGTGTGTATATGTGAAATGGACCTCATTTTAACCACTAGTGTTCTGAGGCCACAGTATGTGGGATGTAATGTTCATGACAGTGGACACTTGTTCTGCAGTGCATTTTAATTTTTTTAGCGGTTTTATTTACTGTAACTACAGAGCAGGATGGTAATAAAATTTGTGGACACGGCCTGGACATGGATTTTGAAATACAAACATCTCTTTTTTTTTTCCTCCCCTCAAGATTATGACAGACTGTAGAAGCTGTCAACTTTCATTTTTTTTTTTAAACTACAATTTGAAGATGTGTATGACAATCTTTACCTAATAAATGAGAATGTCAGTTTGTATAACAAATGTAATTTGGTTTCATAAAGACTGGACTAAATCAAGTTATTTTTAGTTTTGGACTACTTCATGGAATTCCCACACATTACCATGAAGAAAATTCTTTTATTACTTGGCTTCTTGATGGGGTCCTAAATGCCCTTTGTGACCATTTCAGTGATTCAGTGAGTGTGGAAAAAAAGAATGGAAGGCATGCACACCATGCTTTTTGATGGACATAGATTATTTGGAAACGGGGCAACAGAAAAACCCAGAGAGAAGCCTGTTCTCATAGGTATGCTAAATATTCAACTTTCTGAGTGCTGATTTACAGCATGGGTCTTCTCAGATAAAGTTTGTGGTCAATCTCAAGCATTTTCTGGAACAGTAAGTGTCGTAGATGTAAATGTGTCTAGTTAAGCTAGAAATTCCGTTAAAGAAATATATAATGTTCTTGTTGTCCCACATTTCTCAGAATATTGAATATGATTAAGCTGTGTCTATTTCCTAGTTTAGAGGAAAATTGCTGGTTCTATTGAGGAACATACACAAGACATTTATTTTATTAATTTACTCTTAAGAGACAAGGCTTTTATATTTTAAATCTGATTGTTGTTTTAAATTTTGTTCGTGTTTTTCAAGATTGCGGTCTTTAAGTATTGTCTTATTTTCACTGGGAAAGCTGGTGGCAAAGGTGAACTGCTTCTACATTAACTAGTGAACTGTAGGGCAGTAGTGGAAACTGTACATGCTTCTTGTAAGCATACCTGTACTTGGAGTGGATCCACTGACTGCTGATCTATTTGTCTTCCTAATATCTGTAATAAAAGAATATATCTATAGCTTTACTGAAAACCGTTTTCATTTGGTCTCTGGCTGTGATCACTTAAGACAATGAACTTTAGATTAAGCCTTATCTAGCTTCCTTTTCCTGTTTTCTCGTGTGAGAATACTACTAGATTTGCTGCTGTGCACACGTAGAATCATAGAATGGTTTGGGTGGGAAGTGACCTTAAAGCTCACCTAGTTCCAACCCCCTGCCATGGGCAGGGACACCTCCCACCAGACCTGGCTGCTCAAAGCCCCATCCAGCCTGGCCTTGAACACTTCCGATGTGTGTGTATATATATATACACACACACACTTATACATAATTTACATATACATATTTAACCATAATAATGTATATGAAGTATATTATATGAATGTATAATGCAAACTGTATAAAGAAGTTAAAAATCATTTTAGTCCTTGTTTGAAGGAAGCCTAGGTCTAGGTATGGATAAGGAAGACTAGAAAGTTATTGTCCAGGAAATTACAAAAGTGTTTCAGGGCTTCCTCAAGTGTGTGTGTTATGCTTAGACAAAATAGTAATTTTGTATTGTGACAACTAAGTTGTTTTTCTTAAAAGCAGCATCTGTTAGGTAGTTGCTGTGCCTGTGATGAACGGATTCTGGTCACTGATTAAAGGCTACAGGTATACACACCTCTTGGGCTTTCCATATAAGAATGACCAAGAACTCTCACACTCTGAGGTGGTCTCGTATCTGCCCCTCAACTGCAATTTGGCTGGTTTTGTTGTTGGTTGTTTTTGGGTTGTGTGTGTTTTGGTTGTGTTTTTTTTGTGTGCTTGGGATGATTTGCTGAAGAATGTTAGATAAGCTAATGTTGATTTTTTAGAAGCTTTTAAGGAGGAAGACTCAGAAGGATTCAGAAGGATAATACCCAAAGTTATGCCAGTATCTAGTGAAAGCAAATGAGGTGACCTCAGTTCTCTACAGAAGAAAGGGACAGGACTGTTAAAAATGAAAACATAACTATATAGCAGTTGCATTCATAATCGTTCCCTTTTCTTACTGATTACTCCTGTTGTAGTTCTGCCCAACTCTTACCTTTGTAATCTACCTTGTATTTTATTAATCAGTAAATAATTCTGTTCTAATTGTCTATGGGGACTTTGGGAATAGGCCCCATTTTGCTAGGCTGTTTTTAAAATAAAAAAAAATTAAAAAATCTTTTATTAGTATTTGAAGGAATACAGAATTGTCTGTCTACCTGTCTTTACAATTCCCAGTATTCATATCTTTAAAATACTGCTGGTATCAGCCTTCATATATTTGAAGTGATAATCCTTGCTTTTTGGTTTTCCTATCGACACCTTTTTCTTTAAGACCCTGAGCCTTGTTTTCTCATTTTCCACTTTTAATCTGTTAACAGTTATAGCACATTTTAAGAGGGATGGTTCTATTTAAAGTTGGCAGAGGTCTGGTAGTCGTCTTCTACTTGTCCCCCCCTTCCTGCCTCAGTAATATATCTTTCAGGATGAGCTCTGCTTTTGGGGAACTATTTTATTTGAATGGATCTCTGACAATGTGCAGAAAGTATGTGGCGAAATGTCTGGGAAGATAAGGATAATGTAATAAAGCACATTAGAGAGCAGAATTGCAGCAGTCTGTATCTGCTTGAGCCTAAGATTACCATAGAAAAAGTTCTTGTATTTAACAGAAGATGTTCTGAACAAGCTCTTTGGCTGAAAAAGGTGGTTGTGAAGTTTCGAAGTGAACCTCTGTAAAGGTAGCAACTTTTTTTTGCATTATATGTGTACTGTTTTTAATTTAGTTTACACATTTGGAAATTCTGTGATTAAAACAGAGCTTATGTCTAAATACCACATATTCTGGTTTTGTCCAGCAAAGTAGCTGGCAGACTTTTTGACTTATATCAAGATTTTGCCTAATGAAGTAATGTTCTGCTACAAAGTCTCTTTGAATGTTATTGCTAAAGAAATCTTATCTTGAACTTGTTTCTTAAAGGCAAACCATGGAATAGACTCTAGTGAAATAATGCTTCTTGACAGTATTAGTGCCTTACTGTTTTTTCCTCAACTGAAGTTAATCAATTAAAAGTCAATAATTTGCATGTAGGAGACCGGAAGAATCAAGGGCTTCAGTTGCCTTGAGCTATTGTCAATTCTTAGTTTGCAGTTTTCTAAAATGGTAGGGAGAATTCCATAGTTGGAGGTCAATTATATTTTCCTATCCCTGAGGAAAAGATTTAATATCTCTGTTGTTCTTGTTGCAGCGATAAAGGTCAGAGCTGGCTAGGTACAATATCTCTACCTTGAATTCTGATATCAAAGTCAATTGTTTACTAATTTTCAAACTGTACTCAAATTCTACTGTTCTTGTATTCATGGTTCTACAGAAAATTATCTCTTGGGACATCTCTTTTTTTTTTTCTTTGCATTGATCTGTTTCTTCTAGTATCCTCTCTTACCCCAGGAATTTCTCTGTTTAATAGTTGTGCTTATCTCCCACTCACTACCCTCCTGCTGTTGCTCACCTGTAAGTGACTTTAGTCCTTCTTCATCACCTGAGACATATATGTTTGTATAAAATCATTATAGAAGAGGTTCTTGGGTAGTTGCATGGATCCTGAAGATGGGTATGATGGAAGTGCTGTTTCTGAGATTGGTTGCTTGAAAGGTTGCTGCAAGGAAAGCAAATCCATGATTGAGCTGCATCTTCAAGAGCGAAGGTACAGTCAGTAGAGCAGGGTGACTCCTCCCTCTTCCAGAGTGTTTAGGGAAGAGGCAACTTCAAATTCCTTTCTAGGATCTTCAAAAGGCTGGGCTTTGGTTGGGGTTCATGTTACTGAGCAGTGGACTGTTACACACACAGGCTGGGCCCACTCTCTTGAGCTGTGTGGGACTGTAGAATTGTGTTAAGGCAACTGGTTTTATTCCGTTCTCCTGCCAGAGCCTGAGTACCCAGTGGTTACTTATAACCATTGGTGAGGCATAGTTGGGCAGTTTGAGATCATGTAACCTGTAGAACCAAAACAGTAGAATACTGAATTCTAGAAAAAAAGCAAGGCATAAGTTATTAAAATACAAGTAGAAAGTAATTAAAAGAATGCCAGTTAAGTGCAACTGAGGCTACAGTTAAGTAAGGTACATAGCAAGACAACTATTTAAGACAGATTTTTTAAAGTGGCTATTTTAATAGTTTGAAAGCTAATTATAAAATATTTTAAAATAAATTGGGGTTTATATTTGTGCTCATGTTACATGGTTCACATCTTACCATCTCAAAAAAGAAGATACAGAACTACAGATGCCCGAAGAAGGAGGTAGTAAAGGTGATTGAGGATATTGGACAGCTTCATTTATGACTCGTGCTTTTCAGATATGTAAAGGCAGTTAAGGAACATTTTGACATGCCTGAAAAATCATTACTGGTATAGAAAGGGAAGAACTAATAACTTGCTTTTTTTCATTAAAAACCAGTGGTATCCAAAGAGTGACTTTAATGCATAAAGAGAGACTTATTTTTGTACAGTAGAGATGGCAGAATGTGGCTTTGCAGTAATTTGTAGAGGCTAAATTATAGATGGGTTTAAGAAGGATAAGACTGGACACTAGAACCATCAGTAGTTTTAAAGTATAGTACTATCAATGCAATTTGACTTTCCAAGCCAGTGTTTGCTGAAGCCCTGTCGTGTAAGTTTGCCTTAATATAGAGTGATCTACTTGTATACTCATCTTTAAACATATGCTTCTGGCACCAAGTGGTACAATACTGGCCTAGGTATGTATTTGGTCTGAATTAGTGTGGCAGCTCTTAGATTTTTAAGGCCACCTCAGTAGGTCACTTGCAACATCTGATGGTATGTGTATGCCTGACGGTATCTGTGAGCCTAGGTCCAAACAGAGCTCGAGTGATGTAATGTGTGGCACTCCTGTACCTGGCTCTGGAAGGAGCTGTGAAACTGGAGTTAGCTACTAAATCAGAGTCTACAGTGAATCAGTAGAGGTGTGTGTTTGAGAAGAGCTTTCATAAACCCAAGAATAGTAAGGTAATGATGATGGGGTGGGGAGGCATACCAAGGAGTGCGAAAGACTGAAGGAATGGGCGGGCGTGCCTGAAATGCTACTTTTTCTGTAGACTTTGATGCCATCTGCAGGTCTAAGTTTGATGCCAAAATGAACCTGGGATTTAAAGTTGTGAATCTAAGAATTTGGGTTATTTCCTCTGTTGCTGTGAACAATTAGCTTTATTTTAAAGTTTCATCTCTTGTGCTTATGTAGTAGCTCAATAATTCACTCACCTGTGAAATAAGAGTTTAGATGCCTGAGGAATTTCAAGCTTATTATTTCAGCCTGCCATGTGTAAGTGTCAATCAGAGGATTATAGGCTGTGCTAGACTTCAGTGTGTAAGGGACGGCCAGTAGCTTTACATTTCTTTTGCGGAATAATCAAGAGCAACAGACTGATGGCAGACAAGTGATTCAAAGGGAAGCGTTGCTATCAAGTTTCACTAACGCACAGGTATCGGCATGCTGGTTGACTGCAGCCAAGTAACTCTGAGTTACAAAACAAACCACGTGTGATTTGTTCAGAGTGAGGCTGTTTGGGTGATTAAATGATTTTTTTTTGCTTTGTAGAATAGCAGTCACAATTCAGCATTTTTATGAAAGAAGGAGCCTTGGGGAGATCAAAGGCTTAAACGTTCTTTCAAGTCCCCTTCCCTGGTGTCAGGAGGCACAGTATGATGGATCCCTGTTGCCAGAATCTGTTCCCAGGTGAATGTTTTAATTTTAGCAATGTCAGGGAAACTTGGAAAAGACTGGGAGCTTCATGATACCATTATGAGCTTTAGCTCAAAAGAAAACAAATCATCTTTACAGATGACAGCGTCGGAAAAAAATTTTTACTTTTGTTTGTTCTTTTAAGGTAGTCTGTTGCTTGGAGTGACCTGTTTTGTATATTAGTTACACAGTGTTCCTGGACATGTCCATGATATTTAATCCAAGTCCTAGATATTTAATCAAATTCTACTCAAATGCTATTTAGAGCATTGCCTGTATTTTAAAATGTCAGTTGGAGATTTTAATATTTTTGTTTGTTTGTTTCTCAGAAGTGTTTGCTGTATAGCAACTGGTAAGTCTTGGACTATGTCAAAAGTGTTGAGAAGATGACACACAGCAATTTTGGTAGTTGCTTCTAGCATTGTGCATTTTAGAGTCATTCTTTAATCAGGGATGATGAATCCTGGGAACTGGGAGCTTTGTGATGGACTCGGTGTTGCTGTTGTGGGCAGATGTAATCTGGGCACACCTGCCAGTCAAGGCTTTTGGAGAAGCTGGATGTGAAAACACAACGTGTGAATCTCAAGCTGACTTAAAATAGAGCTATAAAGAATTAGTCTGACGCTACCACTGTATTTTAGCTCACTGGATACCTCTTAGATAACTACTTTGGTCTTCAGTGTGGAAGAGTTACATCTAATTTTTGCATTCTCACTGCTAATTCAAGTTGTTTAGTAAATGCAGCATCCAGAAACTGGGTTAAAACTATTTATTCAATAGACAATACCTATTTTTCCCCAGTTGTCTAAAGTAAGTATTGTTGAGAATTTATTAGTTTATCTAAAAATGTTGCAACAAAGCTGGCAAACTTTCTGCATATTCTATAGGAACCGTGGTGCAGAAAATAAAATTTTCGCTTGTTCTTATTAATGAGAAACAGAATAACTGTATTCTCTAATGTTTATTTCTGTAGCCAGAAAAATCACTTTTGTGTAATGAGAGTATTTGTCTTGGGAATAAAGATGTTATTCTTGTAGAGTGATCATTTTGATCTAATTTTGTGTTTCCACAGTGACTCTCGCTAGCTTGTGTCTCACACAGTGCCATATCTTGTCCTAATTGTAACATTAGGAAAACTTGAGATAAAGTGTAAGTAGACCAGAGCCCTTTCTCTTGCACTTTCTTGTGATAGCTACTAGTCTTAACCCTTGCCAGCTTTGCCAGGCTGGTGAAAACAGTATTTTTAATAGCTGCAATTAAAAAGAACGTTAAAATAAACCACAACTGAATATGCATATTGAAGTGAAAATGCTTACAGATTTATTCTGAGACTTTTGCTGTTTTCATTATAGTTTTTTTCCATACATTGGTGCCTGATGTGCAGAATTCGTATTATAGATCACTGGTGATTAACTGAGAATGTAGTTTGGATAATTTAATTGGGAAAGATCAATGGATTAAGTTTATTTTGGGGATAATATTTCATTGAACCAAATGCTTTGTTTTAATTTTCATTTGTTGTTTGAAATAAACACCCTTTTATGGAAAGCTTTGTCTATCTCAGAAGGATTCATAGGAGAGAACGTGGCAATCTAAGACTAATCAGATGCAATGGTAAGTCTAGTTTTAACACACACATTGCTGACCATTGTGGCCAAAGGTGACAAGTTGTAAACTCAGTGTGGTTTGAAGCTACCAGGTGAATTTGATAGAGAAATTTTGGTTGGTAATTTGATCCATTATTCTTTCTGGTAAATTAGATGTTCTTTCCCTGATAATATGTTGGAAGGCTTGACCTGCAGTTGCACGTCTGGCTTGTGGGCTTTGCTGCTTTTCTTTTGTTACTTTTTCAATGTCACAATCCCTAGATGTTGCTAATTTCCCTTGTAAGAATGCCTCTAGCCTTTCATTTAATGTTGGTGTTTGCTGTGCTTGGATGGTTATGTGTCTTCTGTCAGGTTCTCTGGCCCGGGGTTAGTCACCGCTAGTGCTCATCATGGTAACAGGGCTGAGGGCACAAAGATAAGTGTGCCAGAGCTGCCGTGGCATTGCAGGAAGACAAAAGAAACACCACATAAAATCAAAGCTCACTGCTTTGGAGTCAACAGGGATGCAATTCTGGAGAGTGTAAGGATAAGTGTTTGGTACAACCCAAACTGGAACTACTTCATCACCCGCAACTTCAGAGAGTGTGAGAATGTTGAGGTTGTGAACTCACAGTAGTTTACAAAAAGGGAAGGAAGGAAGGTACGTTGTCTCCCACAGAAAACTTTGACCTTGTATGTGATAATTCTTATATGTCATCATTTATAACTATATAACAGTAGTTTTCTGATATTCTTTGTTTTTAGGACAGCTTGCTTAAATACTAACGTGGTGTGACTCATCATAGGGAAGCTATCAATAAAGTATCTTCACATGTTGTAACTGAGTACATTAACAACACAGAAAACCAAACATTTAGAATGTTTTAATATTTTCATAATAGACTAATTCAGGCATATAAATAGACTTTAATTCTGGCACTGTGTTCACATACATGTTGTGAAGATCTGAAAATAGTTAAAATTCTAGGCCCTTTTTAATGGCTGTGATATTCTGTCTTTGCAAATGAGGAAAAAGGAACGCATATTAGCTTAACTCAGGCTGCATACATGTAAAAAGGAATATTCGGCCTTCTAATTGTGACACATCTGAATCAAAGAATTTGAGCATTTAATCAACATTTTAGTTAAATATGTCAAGCAGTAAAATGTAAAAATAAAACTATGAAAAAGGTAAAAGGAGGTCTCATGACTGTTCTAAGACTGAAAAGTTAAGTGACAGCAAAAATTATCTTTTCAGTTTATTTCTGAGATTCATAGATTGCTAAAAATCACTTTACATGATCTCTTAAAGAAGTGTGGGAGGAAACCTCACTTCATTTTTCTGGAGG
Organism: Rhinoptilus africanus; assembly: GCA_013400135.1. NCBI lineage: Eukaryota > Metazoa > Chordata > Aves > Charadriiformes > Glareolidae > Rhinoptilus > Rhinoptilus africanus. The sequence continues at coordinate 187,104 of VXBO01010815.1, read as the reverse complement.
ACATACATTTAAGCAGAAAAACGTGACGGAGTTTTTAAATCAGAAAGTGGCATTATTTATGTTCACGGCATCTCTTAAATCCCAGCAAGTATGTGATTAATTATGACAAAAATAATGGAAATAATGCAACAGTTAGCAAAAACTTAAAAAAGCAAAGCAGACCAAATGGGACCTCTGAGAGTTGTTGCTGATGGAGAAAATGCAGAGAACTTGCTTGCCCTGTTAGTTTATTCAGAGTGTTTTTAAGACATAGTGATGTTCATATGCAAGTGCAATGGAACTGGTTGTGTGCCAGCTTCTTCCTAATTACAGTTCACAGCCTGAGGTATTAAGTTGAACTGAAACTGCACATGGTTTAAATTAGCATGTTAAACTCTGAACTGTGGTGCACCAAGTGCTGGCATGTTTGATTGAGCAATGATTGCTGAAGATGAGCTGATAGCTAATTCTCAGAGTCTGTTTTTCAAAGCCTCTTCTCAGGTTTTGTTCCATAGCAATATTTCAGTTTTGATGCCATGAATTTTACATCGGTAATAACGGAGCTGTTTTAAAATAACATTGCAGTGATAGGAAAAAGAGTTTATTGTTTTTCAGTGTTTGTATCCTTAAGAATTGTCTCTCCACAGTTGATTCAGTGTCAACTCTGCCAATATTTTGTAGGTGATTGGTATAGATAATAAATAATGGTTGTGTATGTAGATAAAATAATTGCCTTTACATAAGGAACTTAATTTGGGAGTCTGTAAATACCATTTAAATTCAGTACATAAAGTCTCTTAACACTCTACAAAGGTATTAGTCTAATAGGAGGGATGAAGGGTGTAATCTCTTAGAGTTTCAGGAGAGGCTGAAAACAACAAAGTAGAAAAATTGGTCCCCTCTCACTTCTTTGCCTAGTAATATCACCTTTTTCATGGGTTTGCTTCTTGTGGTGTTCTCGTCAAAGCACAATGTTATAAGCAAGTGAATAAAAAGGATCAAGGCTGCCCTGTTTCTATTTTAAGATGGTATGGTTTCCTTCAAACTGAATTACCATAGATAATGTAGAATTAAAGCTTAATCAAGAATTAAAAGCATCTTCACCCCATTTCCCAAAATGGGATTTAATTTCCGCTTTTATCAGCAGCAATGGAAAGCAGCAAAGCCCAAATTTGCTGCCAATAAACGTATACCTAGAATATCAGAATGAAAAGTGCGTGTGTAATGACATTTCCTTATCTAAGCAGATATAGATGAATATGGTGGGATGTATTTGGAGGAAGGAAATAGAAGACAGGGCAGAGGCTGAGTAATGGGACCATTACTTTAGCAGAAAAGGAAAAGACTGATTTACAATGTAGGGTTTCACTGACACAGAAGAAATGTGTATGCACTCCAGTTGGTGTGATCAAACACCCAGAATACTCAAATCTGTGAAAACTGGAAAATGGCACTTAGGTGATGAGAGCATGTCTCTGTGTATGTGAACATACGTATAAATAAAATTGCTTTCTGTTTCCTTTCATAGTAGTGCATTGTTTATCTTATTTAGAGGATGGTAAATTAACTTCATTCTGAACTCTCAGTTTTCTTTGTGGAGGCTGGGAGGGAGGGAATCCAGTGGCTGTACTGGCTATATGCTCTCTCAGTCTGAAGGTCTTCACTGCTTATCTCTCATGATAAACATGATCCTCACCCACCAGCCACTGAGGTATTGTACTAATAAAGCTTGTTCCTCCTCAGGCTAAAATAAATCCATCTGTACCAATTCCCCTTCCAAATCTTAGTCCCTTCTCACTGCTTTGTTGCATGCAGGTTTCTTGAGTTTGTTATGCTCAAAATTTTATGACAAGCAAAAGGAATGATGACTGTTTGCAGAGTCAAGATTTTGCAGTTAGTCTCATGAAAGTCTTAACAGTCAAATAAAAGAATTAATGATAGTTGAGTTACAGTGATACTAGCATTGGTTTCAAATTGCTTACAGTCAAAATGATAAATGCACAAATTGCTCTTTCTCTAGTGCTATGCCCACCCTTCTAAGGTGAATGGTTTCATTTGGGACGAGGGAGGAGTATGGCCAGTCATCAGCTGCCTGAGCCCCTACTAGGAGGTCTCTGAGGTTGATATTGGGAGCTGCTGCCTCCTCATTCAGAATCCACTTTGGTCATTTTTATGTTTCTGCAAGTTGTCCTTTCTGTCTTGTAAGTTCATGTTACAATCCATGTCAGTCCATCCAGATTTACTTATATAATAGTGTATTTCACATATGTGAAACTTGTTCTTTGTTCCTGCTGTGAGTGGCTTTGTCCAGCTCCCAGGTTGCAGTCTTGCAGCCAGCAGCTGAGCGTTGGTGAGGTGTTTGTAGCCTCAGGACGCTGTATCATACTATGACTTTCTGGTTCTATACGGTTGTTCCATGTCTTCACCACTTTATGCTGCTTTTTATTCCAGCATATTAAATACTGCACTTTATACAGAGTAATTATTATTGCTGTGTTAGTTCCAGATATATGTATAATAATAGTTGGTACACCGCACAACTGTACAAAGCTAAGTGATAGCTAAAACCAAGTATGTAATAGTTACTTGATCAGTAGACTGTTGTTATTCAATGCTAAAACAAATCTCCAGGCAGGCCAAGACACGTTCACAGAGCCCAGTTAACTCACAAGGCTTGTGTTATGCGCTTAAAATAAAGCCTGTGGCCCACTACAAACAATGGCAACACCACATTTATGCGCTACATGGTCCGGTTTTGCGTGGTCTGTGGTGAGGAGCAACCACTGCTCTTCGTTCAGGTAACCGGGATGCAAATATTCTGAATTCATAAAATTACTGCCATGCTCTGAACCTTGCTACTACTGCTCGGGTGATTTCAAAGTTTGCAAGAGGGAGCTAGGAAAGTGGCAAAGCATAAGTATAGTGCTGGTCTGGTGATGCGTAAGTGAAGTGGCGTTCTGGACCTTTTTCCAGAAAAAAGGATGACCTTGGAATTTTAAAGATGGTACTTAGATCAGCACATCTGAAGGAATATTTGCAAGTAGCTCTCGTACTGTCAGCAGAAATTGTGTCAGAGAAAGGGGCTCTTTCTGTACATTTGAAAAATTTTAAAGAGTTTAGCTTTGAGTTAAAATTCAAATACAATCTGCTTTGTTTTTACAGAAAGTCTGCATGGTCTTTAGCTGTTCTATTAAGGTTTTAAAATTACTTCCTTGCTGGGAACTGCAGTAGTAGATAGTGGGAAAATCTTGGCTAGTGGGAACATTCTCATTTGCAAATGGGCTTTGTAAAGACCTCTGAAGGTTGAATCTTGTTAAAGTAATATCTTAAAATACTGTCAGTTTGCAGAGTAGCTTTTGGTTTTATTTACATTTAACAAGTAGTTATTACTTAATTAGAAAACTGTTATTTCTTCTCTCAAAAGAATCTCTGTATCTGCCATTATGAAAGAAGTTGTAGGGGCTACGAGTAAGTGGACAAAGCTGGTTAGCGTTCTCTGTTGAATAGACAATTTAGCTAAAATAGTTGACAGGCCTTGAATGCATTTCCTAGGTTTGATCTTCCTTCATTATAGAAATACTCTCTGTGTTCTAAAGCAGATCGAAAATGTGTCAGGAAATAATGGAGAGAACTTAGAGAATGATGTTATAAGCAAAAGACCTTCTGGTCTATATGTCTCTTCAAGATTGAGAAAAAATAATTATTTTCTCTTTCCTGACTATGACATCAATAGGATTTTTATATGAAATGTGTAAAAACAAAAAACAATAAAAAACCCCAAACAAAAGTGCAGTAATAATAACCAATCTCTATATTATATAAATGTGTGTATAAATCTATATATTTATGAGATGTGCTGTAATAATACCAATTAGATAAAGGTTAAAGCAGGTAATACAGGTAAAGGAAAGTGCACGTAAAGCGCATAATTCACTGCTGTTACATGTTTGAGTGCTGCATAAGTTAGAGAAGCTGTATTAAAAACTTTGGTCCCGTGTGCATTTATATCCAACATCAGCTGTACCTCATCACCCCAATAGCCTTGGCTCTTTTGCGTGTGCTGGGGGTACTCCTCTCTGTTCCCCACCGCAAGTCCCAAATGCGTTCACTTCTCTCCCCATGCCCACCAAGTGCAGTCTCAGTGCCTTGTGCTCTCTCCCATTCTTCAGTGGGCCCTCTTCCATAAACATACCTGTTCCTTGGCTCTTAAGCCTACCTAGTACCGTACTGAACCTCCCGTCCTGAAATTGGTGGCGACCTGTGTGAGGTTCTGAGCTTCTCCTGTAGCTACTACCCATGCGAGCCGGGCAAGGAGTGCAGTGCTTGTGGTGGCAAGTGTGGAGCTGAGTCTGGGCTGGTTGATCAGCAGCAGATCCTCAGCAGCTGTACGAGCCAGATGGACAACAGGAGACCTGGACTACATTGACTTTCCTTCTGTGAGGTACTAATAGGGTTGTGTTTTTTTCTACCCGGCTGCCATGAAACTTGTAGAAACTTAATAGCTTGGAGGGCTCCATCCACTTTTTATAATGTTAGAACTGGTTAGATAGACACACTAAAATTACATAAGCTCTGTTTCTTAAGCAGTGAGGTGAAAAGAAAGATGGGAGTTACATTTGCTTGAAAAATTGATGTAAAAAAGAAAAATTGATTTAAAAGCAAATTACTGATTGAAAATAATTATGGTTGTTCAAATGTGATCAGTTTTTTGCCTGAATGTTTTATTTCCAAGAATACTGAAATCACTTCCACTGAACCGTTTGGAAACAATATAGCCAACTGTTTGAAAACTTCAATTTTTCATTAAAATGTCATAAAATGTATCATTAAATTCTTTTTTTTTTTTTTCTATTAGAAATAGGGACATAGAAGCAGAAAGGATTAAAGGGACATATAGTCTTGTCGATCTTGTTACTAATACCACATAATAAGCGTTTGGGTTTCCACAAGACACTGAAGATGTCTGTAATCCGAACAAAGAACAGGGCTGTCTATAACTCTTACATGTGTACCTTGGTTTGGATCAGAATGAAATAGCAATGGAAAGCTGCATAAATACTGAGAACTTCTTGTCCAGTTTGTCTCGTCTCTTTTACAACTAAGCCAAATTTGCTAGCAGAAATGTTTTGAAAGTTGTTTTGTATTAGGTAAACTAGGACTTGTTCTGCATTTTATTTCCTGTATTTAGGATACTTAAATCATCTTGCCAGTAAACATATAACAACAAACCTACAGTAGACCAAAAGCCAGACCAATGAGAGAAATGCTCCTCTTCTCTATTTTGTATTCAAGAAAGTGAAAGAAATAAGCTCTAGAAATAGATTTTTTAGTAATGGTACTTTTTATCTGAAATTGTGTTTGGAGAATTTTTCATTATTGGATTATTACATAGCGTAAACCAAATCACTTTATGATTTTATGATACTGTTTTATTCTGCCCACAGAAATAACTTTATTTTAAAGAGAATGTACTACCTTAGGCTTAATTCTATACGTAGTCCTTGGCCATGTTGTTTGTTTTGGGGCTGGAGCAGTATTAGATTTTTCTGTATTGGTGAAAAAAGTATCTGATGGGTTTTCTCAAACTTACTGTAGACTTTGATGTTCTCATGCTGGCTTTTATGGTTATTTAATGTTGTTGAAACAAACCACTAGGTGGCAATATCAATTAAAAAAATTCCAAGAACTGCAATTAAAGTTGTCATGTAAAATGGGACACTAAACAGTAGGTCTGATTAAAGTGAAAACATTAAACTTTTTTGCATGTAAAATTGTCCTGATCTAGAGAGGAGGTGTTTTGCAAAAGCACTTGGTGGGGGTGATTGGTGACTAGGGACAGCTAGGTGTATTTGCTTGGACACAGAGGAAAAGCTTTCACTTTCATATATTTGCAATATATATTACACATTTGAGAAAGTGAATTATTCTCATACTACTACTTGATAAAGCTTGGTTTAGCCTGACAGAATTCATTGGGGTTGTATCAGTGCTACTAGAAAAACAAATTCTCGCTGGGGTGAACGTAAAATATTTTAAACTTGTTAATGTATAATCAGTATGAATTTACTTATGACTGTGGAGGAACTTGTTAACGGATGTGCTGATTATATCTTCGTTTGTGTAGGTGCCACCCCCCCACAGGCTGGGTTTGTGTGTGAAGTAGAAGGCTGAAGAGACTTGTCATTAAATAGTTTATGACCACAGTCTGCTTCCTGCACGACTCAGCACATGCAGAAACCATACCCTTCTGTCACAGGACTTGTCTTATCAGAGGTAGCTTGTCCTTTTATTTAGATACGTATATCACTTTTATTTTTCAGCACTCTTACTGAAGATGATGTTGCTAATATTCCTGCTTAGGAACTTTTAAAGTTTACATCACAGTCCTGTTTGGGTTATTCCATAGGGAATACATACAATGAAACTGATGGCATGCAGTAACAGTGGCATTCCTACCGGAGCTCCTGTCTGCCTGCTCCATCCTGCCTGTACCACTCCACATGCATTTCTGAAACATCCATGTAGCATGCTGTTCTTGTTAGATATAATTGGACTGTGGTAGCCTCTCTGTCTTCCTGGGAGCTTTAGTTCCTTGGGGTTTATTCCCAATGCTTTGTGCTGTCACTGATGGGTGAGTTGCTAACCCTGCTGTGGTTCTCAGTTATTTTTGAGAAGGCAGCGCTTTCTCTGGCTTTAACTTCTATAGTCAGGTTTTATAATAATTTTTTCAGGCAGTGGCTAGAGGAGATAATTTATCTTGAAGTCATTTATATTTTGCTTTTCTCTGTTCTTTTTGTCTGCTGTGTATTAGGGTGTTGCAGTGACTTTGCTTTTCAGTCCTGATGTCATGCAGTTTCTCCTGAACTATTTCTGGTGAGGATGATAAAGCAGAAGCATTCCCTTGAAGTCCTGTTTTTCAAGTGGAGTTGAAAATGCTTAATTTAATGGTCTTTGTGCCTGGTCAACTCTGTCATAGACCAGACTGGACTGCTTGTTATAGAGGTTGAGGTGCTTCTTAAAATCAGCAGTAACGTTCCCGTAAGTTGCTATGTCTAGGAATGTGAGGTCTAGGCAAATAAGGATCATGCTTGTTTTTAGTTTTTGTTTTTACAGGTTTGATTTAACTTAACTCCTTCTCTATGTTTTTTTAAAAATAAGTAATTACCTCATACAAGGTAGTATTGGCACCGTAACTTGATTCAGTGCATGCACTACCTTTGTAAGTGCAGATAGTTTAATCTTGCCATGTTACAGTAGACATTTAAACACCACTGGGACAAAAGGAAAATATTTCAAAAAGTTTATTCTCTGGTAAGACCTATGTCTTATTATGATTTTTATTACGTTTAATAATTCATGGTTTATCTACTATACCCTCAGAGGATGCGTAGAAAGTGCTTCACGGGTATGGGCTGTCTTAGGCATAAGGAGCGATAGAGCCACATTAATACTGTATCTGGGATAATTGAGCAGGGAATGTAAACATTAAAATTCATTTAGGAAGGGGATGTGAGGCAAAATGAGTTGGGAAATGCTGTTAAAGTTTTTTAGACTCTGACCCAGAGTTACTGACTTGCTATATTTTTCCTCTTATTGGTATTCATTGTTGCATGTTCCTGTATCTGAAGTATCCTGCTTATGTTTGAGGTGGTCTATGTTAGTGCAAGGCAAAGACTTGCTTGTGTTATATATTAGGATGTATTTTCTGTCATTGTGTTGATTTTGAATCATGGCGGTATTTCTTCTTCTATTATAAATACTTCTCTTAGCCATCCTTTTTCTCAGGGTGTATTGTAGCCAAAAATAATGCTGTGTCATTTCTGCTTACCAGCTTTTCTTCCAGGCGTGGCATGTACTTGGCACGGTGGGTGTCTGTGCCCTCGTGGCATTCTTATTGTGAACGCTTTGCTTCCTCTGGTAGCATGGTGTCCGTGTTACCACAGGCCTGCTGTGTCAGAGCCTTTCCAAATGTTTCTCCTTTAACACTTTTCTAACACTTTTTCTGTAATTTCCACCTTGCTGTTTCTCCCTTGCCTCTTCAGGCACCTCCTGGTTCTACAGGGTCCAAGACAGACATTGCACAAAACTGAACGTTCCTTGTGATTCAGTGTCCATTGTGCTTTGCTTGTTCTGACTTTTTTCTGGTGTTTGAATGGTCCTTCATTAGATTTTTTCCCTGAGGAATATCATTGAGTCCTGAATGCCATTATTCCTGTAAAAGCTGCGTCTTCTGTTACTGACTTCAGCTGAGTTAGTCACTAAGCAGGTCTCTGATCACACTCATGTCTGGGAGAGCATTTTTTTCTTTGGAAACATGAATCTTTGAATAAGTTAAAAAAAAAAGAAAACTAAACCTACAACGACAAACCGACAGATGGACTGCTTGAACTACCTGCCTCAGCAAATATCCTATCAGGATTGGTGCTCTTTAGGTAGCCCTGCATTTTTGTACAAAGCACATCAGAAAGTGGGAGGTTTCGTGGGATGCCTGGTGGTTTTTTTTGTCTGCCTCACATGCTGCAAATGTTAGCTCTGTTTAACTCCTTCCATGTAATCTGACTTTTCTTCTGCAGTGCTTTCCAGTTTAAAGCCTGTAGACCACACATTCCTTCAATAAGTTTTCCACATACAAATAAAAATTCTGTTGTTTTCCCTTCTGCTTCTTGAAGATAGAATAAATTCTGTTGGTATGTACTTAGTTTTTGTCTCTCAGTGACAAAACGGTACCTGGTTTAGTGACTAACAGCAACGCTGCCCTGGGGAGCAGGGTCTGCAGGCTGCCTCTGAGGTAAGGGACCTCTAAAGCAATAGAGATTGAACACTCAGTATTCAAACTAATTGATCCACTGTTTCTTTAAAATCACCAGAATTGCTTAAAATAGTTTACTGCTTCTTCCTGTACCTTATTACCTGTGCTCAGGAGGTGCTACCAGTATGTGTGTGTTTGTAGGCCTGGGTAAATAAAAAGTCTTTGTGGTTCATATATGTTCCAGTAGCTCCCTAAACATGACCTGACAGGCGGGGAAAACCAATTCGCAGTGACTTTGCAGAGCTACAAGAAACACCAAGTTGACAGTAAGTGGTGGCGGTGGTCTGAGAAATTTTGAGGAATGGCAGTGGTCTTGGCTCCAAAATCTCCTGAGTCCATCTGCTGTCTGTGTGGATTTTCATTCTTCTTCAGTACTGCATGCTTTTGAGAAACGGGATCAGCAAAGCCCAGATCTATTTTTGGTAGCTGCAATACAAAAACATTCCTTTGTGTGTAGTAGAGCTATTTTCCTTACTTGTTTTTTTCCTCTGAAAAAGAAGAGCAAATGCAATGCACTTTGGCTGCGGGGAATTGTATGACTCATTTAGTAAATACTGAATACAAAGAAAAATAGTGTTTCTATTGTGTTGCAGTTTTCTGCAGTGTGTTTCTGTTGCCTTAGATTTTAATAGGGAAATTATCTAAGTAGCATAAGCCCAAGATGTTGTTCTGAAAGATAAATAAGTCATACACTACAAAATCTAGGTGTTCCTATTAAATTAAAACTTTCCATTTGTGTTCAAGTATTTGTTTGTTTCTAGGGTACATGTTGAATTTTACTTCATTTCTACTGTAATAAAAGGTGACTACCAAACATGAATGAAGTTGGAAATAAAAAAGAGTTGTGTAAATGATAGGCAATGTCTGCAGGGTTAAAATTGAAATTTTATATGGCAAACCAGCCAGCTATCTCTGTGCTGTGAATAATTTGAACATAAAGACAAACTCAAACAGTAAAGGGGAGTCAGTTCAAATGGGAAAAAAAAAAAGCTGCTTCTTTTAGTACTTGTTAGTACATTTTTTAAATTATAATTTTTTTTCTATTTAATCTGTCACAGGATTTGGGGGTCCTTTCTGAGCAAGCGGGACATTGTCCATCAGCTAGTATTACAACTCAGCTGCATGATCAATAAAATCAGTCAAAAATACATATTTAAAATCCTTCGCAGAAGTAGATATTTAGTAGTTTGTTATTAGGATTATGCATCTGTCCTTGTACTGTCATAATATTGCACCCAGCGTGATTTTTCTCACTTGAAGAATGAGAAACTTAACAAGTAATAACCTGCTCTGAGATGGCTGAAGGATCCCAACTGTTGTCCTTTTCAGATTTTCTGTAAGTGCCGTCCTCTTCTACAGTGAAGTTTTATTTGAACAAAACTTTTCTTTTTTATTCTTCCGTATAGGAATTATGTAAATTTTTTGGGTGGATTTCAGAGCAGGGAGCACACTGGCTTATGTTTTTATCTATAATGGTCTGTCAAGTTTCTACTCGTTTATTCATCCTGTGGTACATTGAAAATTCTATTCTAATTTGTTTTAAACTGTATCAGCTAATGAAACTAGTCTCTATGTTAGCATGTTGAAGGGCTAAGATGAGCTTTAAGTGTTAATAAATTCCTTGATGTGCATGTGAATCGGGCATAGACTGAAAGCAATAGTGAGCACTAAAATACATATTTTTGTAACTTCTAAATACAGGTGGTATTCCAGGTGAGTCAAGAGAGCTTCAAGATCTTCCAGGGATCTAACTGGCTTTGTAAGCAAGTGTCTTTTTTAGTCTAGTCCTTAAACTGCATCAGAAAGAGACATGGGTCTCAAAGACAGACCTTCATGAAAATGCATGGGAATTGCCTGCTGGGCAGGGAGTGATGGACTGCACACCCGTGGTTTGGGCAGGTGGCCGAATTTTGCCTTCCTGTGTCAGGAAAGGGTATCAGAGAAGTATTGGTGAAGCTTGCAGTAACAAGGAAGAAAGCGGTGGGGGGAAAAAAGGTTCAAATAATAGGAAATCAGAATCTGCTAATTGTACAATCCATTTATGACAGCTTACTCGTGATTACTTCTTTTTGCAAGTGTTTCTACTCAATTCAGTTTGTGAACATACTTGAAATCTTAATAATTTTAAAATTCAATTGAAACCGATTACATTGTCTTAATAAATACTACTAACTGTGAAAAGTAGTCTGGGAAGGAAAGGGAAAAGGGTACTTGTGTCCTTATTTAAATTGTGGGCTTGGCTAAATAAAATTTTTTCCTAAAATCAACATAAATACTAACCAGAATGTCATTAAGAAGAAAGCACTCCTGGATGACCTTGTCATCCCTTTTCCTGCTGAGAGTGTTTTTGTGCTTCCTTGTACTTCGGAAGGAGTGAGGAAAATTGTGGAATTATGTCTTATAGCAAGAGTAAGTTCTCTGTATTAAACTGTTTCTTACAGTCCTAGTTTTGAATTTTGACCTTTCAGTGTGGAGATGTGGAAGCTGTTGCATGATATAAATACGTAGCTTGAGTATTTGACTGAGTTTTCTTGGAATATGAGGTTTTTATGGTTTTTTTTGGACAGGCTGGAGAGCTGGGCGGAGAGGAACCTTATGAAATTCAATAAGGGCAAGTGTAGGGTGCTGCACCTGGGGAGGAATAACCCCCTGCATGCCTGACTAATCTGATCGCCTTCTATGATGGTGTGACTGGATGGATGGATGAGGGGAGAGCGGTCGATGTGGTCTACCTTGACTTCAGCAAGGCGTTTGACACGGTCTCCCACAGCATCCTCCTAGGGAAGCTTAGGAAGAGTGGGTTAGATGAATGGACAGTGAGGTGGATAGAGAACTGGTTAAAAGACAGAGCCCAGAGGGTTGTGATTAGGGGCATGGAGTCTAGCTGGAGGTCAGTGATGAGTGGTGTTCCCCAGGGGTCAGTACTGGGCCCAGTGCTCTTCAATATATTCATCAGTGACCTGGATGAGGGGATAGAGTGCACCCTCAGCAAGTTTGCTGACGACACAAAGCTGGGAGGGGTGGCTGACACCCCGGAAGGCTGTGCCGCCATCCAGAGAGACCTGGACAGGCTGGAGAGCTGGGCGGAGAGGAACCTCATGAAATTCAATAAGGGCAAGTGTAGGGTGCTGCACCTGGGGAGGAATAACCCCCTGCACCAGTACAGGTTGGGAGCTGACCTGCTGGAGAGCAGCTCTGAGGAAAGGGACCTGGGAGTCCTGGTGGACAACAGGATGACCATGAGCCAGCAATGTGCCCTTGTGGCCAAGAAGGCCAATGGCATCCTGGGGTGCATCAAGAAGAGTGTGGCCAGCAGGTGGAGGGAGGTCATCCTCCCCCTCTACTCTGCCTTGGTGAGGCCCCACCTGGAGTACTGTGTCCAGTTCTGGGCTCCCCAGCTCAAGAGGGACAAGGAATTGCTGGAGAGGGTGCAGCATAGGGCTACTAAGATGATTAGGGGACTGGAACACCTCTCCTATGAAGATAGACTAAGGGAATTAGGTCTCTTTAGCCTGGAAAAGAGGCGTCTGAGGGGGGACCTAATTAACACTTATAAATACTTGAAGGGTGGGTGTCAGGAGGATGGGGCCAGGCTCTTTTCAGTGGTGCCCAGTGATAGGACAAGGGGTAACGGGCACAAACTTGAGCATAGGAAGTTCCACCTAAACATGAGGAGGAACTTCTTTACCTTGAGGGTGGCAGAGCACTGGAACAAGCTGCCCAGGGAGGTGGTGGAGTCTCCGTCTCTGGAGACATTCAAAACCCGCCTGGACGCGTTCCTGTGTAACCTGCTCTAAGGTGGCCCTGCTCTGGCAGGGGGGTTGGACTAGATGATCTACTAAGGTCCCTTCCAACCCTAGGATTCTATGATTCTATGATTCTATGATTTGTGGATGAAAAGCTGGATGTGAGCCAGCAATGTGCACTTGTGTCCCAGGTGGCCAATTGCATCCTGAGTCACATCAAAAGAAGCATGGCCAGCAGATCCAGAGAGGTGATTCTTCCCCTCCAGTCCCCACCTGGAGTGCCGTGTCCAGCTCTGGAGCCCTCAGCACAAGAAGGACATGGACCTGTTGGAGTGGGTCCAGAGGAGGGCTACAAAGATGATCTAAGGGCTGGAGCACCTCTCGTATGAAGAGAGGCTGAGAGAGTTGGGGCTGCTCAGCCTGGAGAAGAGAAGGCTCCAGGGAGACCTTATAGTGACCTTCCAATATCTGAAGGGAGCTGTGGAGGGGCTGTTTGCAAAGGCATGTAGCGATAGGACGAGGGGCAATGGCTTTAAACTAGAGCAGGGTAGGTTTAGATTAGACATTAGGAAGAAGTTCTTTCCAGTGAGGGTGGTGAGACATTGGAACAGGTTGCCCAGAGAGGTGGTGGAGGGGCCATCCCTGGAGACATTCAAAGCCAGGCTTGATGAGGTTCTGAGCAACCTGGTCTAGTTGAAGATGTCCCTGCTCGCTGCAGGGAGGTTGGACTAAATGACCTTTAAGGGTCCCTTCCAACCCAACACACTCTGTGATTCTATGTGGTGTTCCAGGACTACATGTGTTTTAGTGCGCTGGGGTTATAATTTCAAAAAGAATCACAGGTATCGACTTTATGCTGTTCTTTAGCTTGTGCAGTGTTATTTAACAGAGCGTAGAGAAATGACTAGTGTGAGTGAAGCTAATATTGTGTTATTTAAATTTTTGAATACTTCTAGGATGATGTCATTGGCTGAGATGTGGCATTTTGCACTTGCACTGAGGTGAGAAGTGTAGAGTGGTCAGAAGCAGTTGAAAGGCTCATATTCAGTTGTGTGAGAAGGGCAATCAAAGCGCTAGTCTTACTATATCAAATTAAAACACCAAAAATACAATGGCACATAGCTTAGTTTTAATGCCAGAAGAATGGGGAGAGAAAGCTAATTTTACTTTAAATAAATTAGATCACTGAGGAGGCTGCTTGGGAATTATTTAAAAAAAGTAATCATAGAAATTGACATATTAAATTTTTCTGGGTCAGATTTGGGGAATGAAGTTTTAAATCAGGCAATGGGGCATTTATTCCTATTATTTGTCATGACTTCCTTGGAGATATAAACCCAAAGCAACTAGAGATACTTAGCTACTTATTTAGGCAATGATGATGGTGGTGGTGGGAGAATCTGGCTTGTAAAGGAAAACCTTACAGTAGCTTATAGCGGGCTGATACATGCATAATTAAAATATTAAGTCATGCTGGATTATTCCAGCGTGAGCCTACTTCTAAATTTGCTTCATTATTTGATTGTGATGCTGCTGGTGATGAACTGAAATCAAGACCTTTGGTAGCTTAATAAATCCAGTATAAGGAGATGAATATGATTAGATTTATAATTTCAGTGATGGTGTACTGATTTTTAGGTGCATATATTTGAATTAAGTGTTCTTGAATTGCTGTTTTTAAGACATCAGTAAATCGGCCTGTTTTATTTTGCATGGGATGACATTTAATTTGTTTTGGACACTTCATGTTGCTCATTTTTTATGTTACTTTTAGGACATTGATATTCTAAATTGGACAGATTCTTTTGTAATAACTTATGCTAGGTAAGTTCAAAGTCTTCAGCAAAGGTCACATAGCAATGGAACCTCAGATTCACGAAAGCTTTAGGCTCCTGCTTTCAATTTAAGTGATATGTCAGAGGTCACTTAGAAAAGCATCTTTTAGGTAGACAAAGACGACCTTTCATTCCCATCTCGGACATCAGCTGGTGGGTTCTCCAAACAAATTCTTTGTTTCTGTGTATCTCGTTTGCAGTTATTAAATTCCAAATTAAAGTTAAATGCTGTCTTAGGCACTCAGAATATTTGTACAGTCAGGTTCTCCATCACAGCAGGAATTGCTTGTCAGATCTAACGCAGATCAAAATTAAGAGCCTGAGTTTAACACTTGTGATGTTTTAAACAGGGCAAATACATTTTTATCACTTCAAGTGATGTATCTGTGTACTACAGACTTTCCAGAAGTATAATTGTTTGTTGGACTCATTTGTGGACTGACAGATCTTTTATGTATCTCTTACTGTGTGTATTTTAGAAATTATTTGCTCATTTTGCCTACTCTTGATACTCATGTTAGAGATGACTAAAGATGTTAGAAGTTCTTCTGTATAGCAGTATCTTTATCTTAACTGTATAGTTATAAACCTGGAGCCCTAATACATCATAGGTGAAAGTAAGCTTTTCCAGTGCTTTGGTAAGAAAATAATTAGCTAACTAATAGCCTCTAAGTAAAGTTAAAAGATAAATTCCTATAAATGTTCTCAAGATGTTTAAATTTGAAGGAATATTTGATTTTTAGTCTGCCTTCCAAGAGAAAGATATTTGTGTTGAGCGTCATTACTTCCAAGTTTTTATCTGAAAGATTTCCCTGTTGGTGTTGATTTTTGCTTTCAGAACACAGGCCACCAGTATAAGGAAGACTCATTTTTGCAAGGATTGCATGGTGTTACACATGCATCTGAAATTCCTTTGGCAAACGGTTATGATATGTTTTAGAGCAGCTGCGCTTTTATCTGCTCTTAGCTTCCTTCTGCCCTTTACTGTTACTCAGCACAGGCAAAAAAAAAACAAACCCAAAAGAAACTCTTAACTGAATCAGCAGTTAGCAATGCAAAGTCATGTGTACTCTTAGAAATTCTTCATCCTATTTGTGTCTGAATTGTAAATTGTTCACACAGTGACACTACTGAATGGCATCTGCAGACCTGTATTAATTACACACTTCCCTAAGCACAGCTGAAGTGATTTGGCCAGGGAACATCTGAGACTCAGCATCTTGTCTAGGGACCTTTCTTTCAGCTTCAATTCTGGCTGGTTTTTAGCTTTGTCAAAATACACATTATCATCTTAAAATAAAATAAAAAAAAAAAAACAAGAAAAAAAAAAGCATGTAAAGCATGTAACCAGTTAAGAGACGCATTAGGCTATTGTACTGCGTACTGTATTTATGTTCTCTGTTTTAGCTTTGAGGGTGATGTCTTCTTTTTTTTTTATTTTTCTTCCTATGCATGTATTTAATTTTGGAGAAGTTTAAACCTGATGTAGTGTCTTATCCTTTAGATCGTGATAAGCTCTGTAATTGTTTTCTGTAAATAATACTGAACATTGTGATAGCTCAACGTCTGTCAGCTCTCCAACAGAGAAAAATACTTCACATTCTCTTAAATTACCCTTTTAGTAGGTTTTATATTCTTTCATTTGCCTCCTCCTAGAATGTAATTTTGAGCTGCGGGCTCTGGAGGCCGTGTTGGACATTCCTCACTCAGGCTGACTCATGAACTACCTCATCAGTAACAGCAGCTCTGGATTTTGAGATGTCTTTCCCATATGGAAAAATACCTTAAGCACAAACACAAGTCTGGGGATTGCTTGTGATGTCTGTCTTCAAAGAGAATTATAATTCTTCTCCATTATTGGACTCTTTGATTATAATGATTAAAAGTACAATATTTCACTTTTTTTAAGTAACTGCAAGGTAATTTTTAGGTATTGCTTTGAAAATGAATGTCCTTAAGTGTGGCTCTGCTTGTTTTGATTGGTGATCTACAAATATTAAAGCAGTATCCTGTGAAACCCTGTCCCATTAGGTTTCAGAAGTTATATTTCTGCCTTTTTGGTTACCTTATTTATTTTTAATGGGATATAGATTAAATACACTATTCAGTTAAAGAGCTCATAGAAGAGGTAAGACATTCAGGCTTGTATGCAGACTACATGTGAACATAAAGCCAGCAGAATCTACATAAGCTTTTTGAAATAAATATTGCAGGTATCCCTAAAGCTTGGGTATCTGACAGCCACACGTAAAACTCAGCCGTTTGAGTAATTTCATTCTACATGATTTTTCTCACTTCTAGATTTAGTTTCATGGAACTTGTTTTAATTGAATCCCTTGATGCTAGACAAGCAAGGAACTTGAACTGTGTAGCTCTGATAATAGGGAGAGTTGGAGCTGTTTCATCTGTGTGTTCATGACTATTACAATTTGAAGTCCTCGGAGACTTTTCTCAGTGAGCAGGTAGTGCATATGACAGTGATAATGCTACAAGATCATTACACTTGATTAACATAATTTGATTTAATTTAATATAGGGCTTTCTGCTCAAGAATGAGGAGAGAAGCAATTGATAGACAAAAAAAGGTTTTGATCTTTGTTTATTAGCAGGTATTTTTTTATAGACAATCATTATGTCTATGCCCTTTGATTTTTTTATATATACGCGTAAGGCTGTTTAACCTTCCTCTCGCATGAATTGGCAAGCCACATGCAGTTAGAAATTCTGCATGCTAAGTTTGTCCTTCAAGTGGTGCTTAGAGCCCTCTTCTCTTAGGTAGAGGAGTTTATTGTAACACTGGATCTTGAGAGTAGATTCAGAGTGAAAGCCGTAGTGGGCAAAGGCTACTTTGATTTCTCTAGTGTCATCAAAGAATCAAGAGGAGAGAGGCGTGACAATCTTTTGGAGAGCTAGTTGAGTGACTTAGTGTCTCTTGTGGTTTGGGGTCAACTGCAGAAAGGAAATGTTGACTGGACATGTGACTTTATTCACAATTACTAGCAGTCAGTGACACTGCAGTTACCCATTTCATGAAACAGAAATGTGTGAATCACAAAAGCCTTTGTAACGTTAAACATACTGTAGCAGTCTCTGTATTGCTGCATACTCAGAGGCAGAAAACAGATATAGATGGAAGTAAGCGTATGACCAGTGTTTTAAAGGTTAAACAGTGTTACTGAGATACCACTAGTAACCTACCATTCAGACATACAACTTAGCAAGTACAGAATTCAGTTGAGATTTAGAAGAAATAGGTATTTATTTAAG
This sequence comes from Rhinoptilus africanus, assembly GCA_013400135.1. Taxonomy (NCBI): domain Eukaryota; kingdom Metazoa; phylum Chordata; class Aves; order Charadriiformes; family Glareolidae; genus Rhinoptilus; species Rhinoptilus africanus. Next base: position 169,468 of record VXBO01010815.1, on the reverse strand, counting down.
AGATCAATATAGCTTTGTCATCCTAATGATATCATAAAACAACTAAGAGGAAGGTACTTTAAAGTATATGATTCTAGAAGACACAATCAACTAATAATATTTTCATATTCTTGCTCTGAGGATTACAGCAAGGAGATTACCAATCCCTTCTGCTTCAAGATTCTATATTTTGCATAATATTAATCTCATATGTTACAGAACACTGTGCTTCTAAAGATACCATCTTGCAAATGAAATTGTGTTAGACCACCAGTTTGTTTTATGTGAAGTTAGTGTGGAATCATGAAAGCTCTTAAAAAAGAGGGGGTGGAAGGCAAAAAAAAAGCTGGAGTGCTTGATGTGCTATCACTTAAGAAGTGCATCTTACTTGAGCCTGGGAGCAATAAAATATATTTATATACTAAAAGGCAGCTTCTCAAGTGGGTAGAGCCAATTTATGCGAGAAAGAAAATATGTACGTCTTATCCACCAACTTGATTACTGCAGGATCATCCCTTCGAGTCCTTTCAAGAAGCATGTGGAATGTATTCTACTTCTTATTTTGACCAAAGTATCCTTTTAAAATTTCTTCATCAACATTCGCTGTTAATCTTATCCAGCTTATTTTTCTTATTATCTGCACTTGCCCACTGTGTTCCTCCCTCATGTGCAAATCTGATTGCATTGTCTGTCTCTTCATATCTGTCAACGTTGTAAGCCTTGCCCACTCATTCCTTATCTCCTCTAAACGCTTCGTTCTTCCTCCTGTGGTGTTCCTTTTCCTGTAAATACCCTCCATCACCAACATGCTGCACTCTTCTTGTTCAAGCTCCTTAGCCATTTCTGCCATCGTTCCCATAAGGAGTTGAGGGGATGATGGATATGGTTGGCAATTGCATTCCTCTAATTGTAAACATTGTCTGTGTAGAGGCATTACAAATGCTTTTAGCTCCCCATGCCTGCCTGCTCTTCCCCCATGGCACACTACTTGTATTTTTAGTCTCTGAACTCCTCGTTCAGGGAAGCAGTCTCCTCTCTGGTTTTATATGGAACAGTGTGTTCTAACCCTGACTGAGGTTAATGTAATGTAAACATGGTATAAGAATACTTTGTTATTATGTAAGATGTTCTGGCTGGTGTAAATAGGAGCCTTAGCATTTGCTGTGGACTCTGGGTCTGATGGTAGTGTTGGAGCTAGAATATGGCGAACTGGAGTCTTACAAGGCTTTGAGGTCTGTTACAAATGCTTCATGGCTATAATGCTGTAAGGAGATAGAAATAAGGACTTAACGCTGAAGGAGATAGAAATAAGGGCTTAGCATCAAAGTGTATCTTAAAACAGCTTTAATACTGTAATGTGGATATGTATTTGAAGCACACTTATCCTAGCATTTTTTTTAAAGGTACAAAAGACACCTACAAATGTGCAAAAGAAAACACCTAAGTGATTTTAGTAGGAAGGTGATTTTAGTAGGAAGGTGATAAAACAGTCCTCGAAAGGGAGACTTGTCATTTGGGGATCTGTCTGACACTTGGCATGCTTCACGGTCACTGGAAAAAAATACATTGTGTATTTTTCATTAATTTTTTTTGCTACCATGCTATGTCAATAAAATGCAAATGTATCCTGATACTTATTGGGCATGACTGTCGTTTGTTGAGGCACTGCGTACAGTAGTGTCCTCTGCAGCATTTTGCTCACAAAGAGAGAGAAGGCAGGATTATAATCAGTCTGCCTCAAGGAATGCCCAATGAAAAAGATGATTAATGAGTTTTATTTTTTTTTAAACAGTAAAACAAACTGTTAAGTAACAGGGATTGCTAAAAGGATTTAGTGTTAAACGTGGACTGCAGTAAAATACTGATTGCAACCCTTTTTCCACTCCACCATACTACTGAAAGTTTTCATTAAGGGTTGATATGTACTTTGTCCAAATGAGTCTTACAGGGCAGAACTCAGGTTAGCGATGAACATGAACTCCTTTCAGAGAGCTGGTCTAGCTCTACTGGTACAGCAAGGCTGAAATGGGTCTTGTCTCAGCATGAGAATCCTGTGATGAAACCTGCTGTGAGATCTTCAAACCTGGAAAACATTGAATTGGCAGAGAGGGTCAGATGAATTGAAGTGAGTAACTCTTAGATCAGTAGCAATCTTTTCGGGTAGCTGTGGGGTATACAGCTTTGTGTTTAAAAATGGAAAAGCAACAATTCACCATGTTTGTTTTGCTAGTTACTACATAACTGTTTACATATTCTTTGGAAATTCAATAGAAGGTCACCTTGTTTTCAAGCCAATCACAGCAACACCACAGTGTAACAAAACTATTTGGAAAATTAACTCGGCCTGATGGCAGTTGCCATCTGAAAAAAAAAAAGCTTTGTTTTTAATCCATGTTTATGAATTTTCTCTAGACTTTACTAAAGTGTTGATCTTCATCTCCAGTGTTCATATTCAGATTTTGGCAGAAGTGTGTCTCTAATTTTATACTACTCTTGCTACGTAATCTGTATTGTCTTTGAGGAAAGAAAAGCATCCTTTAAAAATACTCTTTTTAATGTTCCCACACAATATAAAGGAGACTAGTAGTCTAAAAAGTGTTTTCTCTGAATGGGTCTCAAGAGGTTAACGTAGAGCTTAAAATGTAGAGATAGTCTGCCTGGTGGACAAAAATAGTCTACGGACAAGGCAAAAAAAAAAAAAAAAAGGAATCCTTGACATGATTTAAGAACATGTACTCGCAATTGAGTAAGGAAAGATGAGTAAAGACCTGCCGGAGGGCTTAAACTGGGATTCTGACTAATAACGCCACAAGTGATTAATACATGGAAATCACAGGTTTGCTTTTGGCACGTGTTAGCAGCTAATGATGCGCGCAGAGTTATAGCTGTCCTTGTATGGCCAAAGTGCAGTTACATTTTATAGTCTTGTACTTGTCAGTTTTAGCCTCTCCAAAACCTCTTTAACTGGCAACGAGGGCCAAATCTTGGCTGTAAACTTTCAAACCTTTTAGGCAAAATTTGTGAAATTAGCAGGAATCTGTAATCTGTGATTGTGGTGGGTGTTCCAAGAACGAGATTGAGGAGGAAGGTCCTCTTCAAAGCATACAGAGGAAAGTGAGAGCTTTGCATGACAAGCAGTATTGAAAAACCAATTTAAGCCAAAAGCTCTTGCTTGAGGAGAGACCTTAAGAACAAAGAAATGTAACTCTAAGCAGTTACAGAAAACATGCCAATATTGCCCTGAGTTTCAAACAAATTAATCAATAAAGGAAACATTCCTGACAGAGGCAAAAATAGGCTCTGCCCCAGTTGCTTGTGCACTGAGACTGTGCAAATAGGGCCAAATGGTCAAGGCTAATGGCTAATAGTTAGGCACCTCTGGTATTTTGCAACCTTGTAATGACTAGGAATCCCACACTTGTGTGAGCCCTCTGCTATTTCAGGCTGTTTTGCAAAACACTGATGTCCCCATCTCAGAGGAGAAGTAAAAGGAAAAATAAGTAAAGCAAAGGGAAACAAATCATCTTCCAGTTGACTGTTTTTTGTTGGTGCTGTGCCAGAGATGCGCAGAAAGTAGTTGGAGTATGGCTGTATTTTGTGCATTTATTTTTGAAATCTGATTAATATGTCATAGAATCTTAGAATTGTCAGGGTTGGAAGGGACCTTAAAGATCATCTAGTTCCAACCCCCTGCCCTGGGCAGGGACACCTCCCACCAGCCCAGGCTGCTCAAAGCCCCATCCAGCCTGGTCTTGAGCACTTCCAGGGGATGGGGCTTCCCCCACCTCTCTGGGCAACCTGTTCTAGTGTCTCACCACCCTCATGGTGAAGAACTTCTTCCTAACGTCCATTCTGAAATGACCCATCTCTAGTTTTAATCCATTCCCCCTGATCCTACCATTACTCGATATCCGAAAAGTCCCTCAACAGCTTTCTCATACAGCTGCACTTGCTTGGACAGTCAGGATGCTTATATCGTCGCCAGGAGTGCGATGCAGGGGTATTTAAGCTCGCTTTGGTACCAAGTTGTATGCATGGCAGCATGCAAGACATGAACCTACCCTCCCCGGTGCTATCACTAGACAGCCTCTGGTTTAGCTTCATTAAAGATATTTAGGTGTCCTAACACTGTAGGTTAATTGGCAGACTAAAGCCATTTATACTTTGTGATGTGGTTAATAATAAAAGCTAGCTACAGTTTAGGTACTGTTTTCACTTTACTGATCACGCTTTTGCTTGAACTTTAACTGTATGTTATCTATATTTTAAACCATCTGCATAATTCAGTATAAACGTTTATAATAAAAGTGGTAAGTCAGAACTGAAAGACACTGTATGTCAACACTCTGGGATAGGTTTTGCTACACAGCAAAAAGTACTGTCTTGCTTTATTGGCCTGCTTCTCTTTTGTCTGTTGCTTGGATTGTAGAAGTTTCTTTTTTATTCTATTGTTCATCCACCTCCTAGTTGTCTTAAGTTAAAACCTCAGTTCAACGAATGGTTACAGGACTAAGATTTCTGTGGTTTATCTGTTCTGTCAGTCACTTTTCAATTGCTGATTGCTGAAATGTGCCCTACTATAAGATACTTAGGTCTTTCCAATGAGTAGCAATTTGAGGATTTGGTTTCTTGAACCTGCTTCACACATTCATTCACTAACTCATAAAAAAAATAAAATAAAATGCACAACTGAGTTGAAAAGGGTCAATAATGGTTGCTATAACTGTGGCAATATCCACATTCTTTTAGAGCCTAGCCCTGGTTGCAGAACAGAGAACACTGGTCATGCCTGCTCTGGAGCATTCACGCTCTGGGAACAACATAGTGGTTACACTGATAGCTCTTCTGTTGCGCTGATGACAACAACAATATATTGCCAGAGGGTTGAGATGTCATGCAGAGGGACCTGGACAAGCTAGAGAGGTGGGCCCTTGCAAAACTCAGGAAGTTCAACAAGGCCAAGTGCAAGGTCCTGCACTTGGGTCGGGACAATCCTCGTTATCAGTGCAGGCTGGGGGATGATGTGATAGAGAGCAGCCCTGTGGAAAAAGACTTGGGGGTACTTGTGGATGAAAAGCTGTATGTGAGCCAACGATGTGCACTTGTGTCCCAGAAGGCCAATTGCATCCTGAGTCGCATCAAAAGCAGCATGGCCAGCAGATCCAGAGAGGTGATTCTCCCCCTCTGCTCTCGTGAGACCCCACCTGGAGTACTGTGTCCAGCTCTGGAGACCTCAGCACAAGAAGGACATGGACCTGCTGGAGAAAGTCCAGAGGAGGGCCAGAAAAATGATTAGTGGGTTGAAGCACGTCTCCTGTGAAGAGAGGCTGAGAGAGTTGTGGCTGTTCATCCTGGAAGAAGAGGAGGCTCCAGGGAGACGTTATAGAGGCCTTCCAGTACCTAAAGGGGGCCTACAGGAGAGATGTGGAGGGACTCTTTATCAGGGAGTGTAGTGACAGGAGGAGGGGAGGGGTAATGGTTTTAAACTGAAAGAGGGGAGATTTAGGTTGGTAAGTGTTCAAGGCTAAGTTAGATGGGGCTTTGAGCAGCCTGGTCTGGTGGGAGGTGTCCCTGCCCATGGCAGGAGGGTTGGAACTAGGTGATCTTTAAGGTCCCTTCCAACTCTAACCATGCTATTATTCTAAGATTTATCTCCACTGAAATTTTAGATTCTCTCTAGGGTAGTAAATAAAAATAGTGATTCTGCAGTGGTCCTTAGTTTGTCTATCCCAGGTTTTAAGAGTTTGGTTTGATAACCAGAAGTTTCATACATACAGAGGTTTGGAGCAATATAGGGCTGAAAATGTTCTTATAGTCCTGTATGTATTTTGTAATCATAGGGTTGGAAGGGCCCTCTGGAGATCATCTAGACCAACCCCCCTGCCAGAGCAGGACCACCTTAGAGCAGGTTGCACAGGAACGCGTCCAGGCAGGTTTTGAATGTCTCCAGAGACGGCCATAGCCTTCTTTTCCTATTTATACCTTATGGAAGGAAAGTGAATTGGAGTAATTAGTACACAAAAAAGGGTGATGCTAAATGATATTTCAATTCCATATTAAATCACAGCATGAACCAGTAACTAAATAGGTGAAGACTGTATGCATTGATACAGCTACCTGAATCTATACAGTGTGGATGGGATTCACCTGACCTCATGTGGATGTCTCCCATGTAGGCATCTACATCCGATCGGGTTACCCGGACTTCATTATTATTGGTGGAGAGACACTCGCACTTCGGGTGATTAATCTTGTTTGGGATTAGATTAACTAACTAATGAGATCAGCTCTGTCCTGAGCTTCCTGTTTCCCCACCTACAGCAAAAGAAACCTATGTTAACTCAGAGGTAGATGCTAACAGGTAGAATTCATTTAAGCTGCCTCAAAGTTAGCGGTTGGAAATTGTCACCGTGCCTTTTCAGTCAGGGGAACAAGGTACCATAGGGAGGCAATTTATTCTCTCTTTAAAAATAATGCTGATATCCTCAATGATCTCCATAGTACCCTAGGGATTTATACACTATAAATGCTGGGTTTGGTAGCTTTTGAAACTGATCCAGCTAGATTTTTAAGACACAGCCAAGTGTAATGTTAAATAATTTAATTTATGCTTTCTTATGTATTTCTTCTGGATCTGGCCTTTTCTTTATCTAGTCACCTTAGGTGCTTTCTCAAGCAGATTAACAGAGGATCAAAATAATTGTAATAATTATCCTTGGGGGATAAAGCAAGTCTGAATATTTTATCACTTTCATTTGCTTTTCCTGTTGATATTTCTAAGTGAAAATAAACCCGGGCAATGTTAAGTCTTGCTGTCTTTTTATTTTTGTTGGAGGAGTGGTTTGATGACTCATGTTGATTGGGAGTTATTCCAATTTTAACATAGCAATTGGGGGTGTTGTGTATTTTTAAAAAATAATAATAAGAAGAAAGCAAGCTCTTCTCCCCAGGATTCTAGTAAAGTAATCATGAAAAGTAAAAGCAAAAATAAACAAAAGTCTGAAAAAGATCCTATTTTTAAAGGCACTTCTTACTTTTTCTGTCCGTGATGTCATTTTACTGCTGTATTCACACATTTTTTTAATGTGCAAAAGCTGAATTTCTAATGTAAAAAAGTAGATGCTACAGTTTCCCTAAATATACTTTGGATTCTCGTAAATTAGGTGTAAATTGTACGCAATATATCATATTTCACAGTATATAGGATCCTCCAAAACATGGTTTTAAATGTAAGGTGCTGGGTACAGTACACTCCACAGCTGCTCTTGTTGTTGCTTAGTTGTTTGTTGGAGTAGAAGGGGGAGCGCAGGGGCAGGGTGAGTAGGAACTTGTTCACTGCCATGTCCCTTTTTCGGGGGAGGAAAGGAAGGATGTGTTATTTTCCAGTACGTATTCTGGTGTATCATGTAGCCAGTGCGTAGAAAAGCATACATGGATCTTCCTTAAAGCATTCCAAGTGCTCTTTCCTGCTAAACAACCACACATCAGCTCACTTAAGTTGAGCACATTTGCCACATTCGGTGTTTTCCCTTGCAAGATTCAGTCCTCATCTTTTTTTTAGTTTTCTTTTCTTCTTCCACGCTCCTGAGCTTTCTCATCCTTCTTTGTCTACTGTCTTCAGCTATCTGTTTTCACTGTGGCAACATAACTTTTCTCCCTCTCTCCATTCTTCCCTTCTCCCAGAATTTTTGCTTTATTTTTCTCCTGCTTGATTTTTCTTTGCTCTCAGTGATTTCTCCTGGTTTTATTTTGCTCCCTGTGTCTCCTAACAGTCTCTGTACTCTTCCTCATCTCTCTTCCTTCATCTAGTTCTTAATTAATATTTGAAGATAGTTCTTACTACTTAACAAAATGTCATTGTTTAGAATTGACTTGTGAGGTTGGCTCTTCGCTTATTACTTAATTTTTTTCTTTCCTTTTTAGGCATACATAAAAGTATCTCATTATGAGTGTTAAATACCAAGAGCAAATAAAGACAATATAAATCTATTTACATTCTAGGTTTCCTATAAGTAGGGTGCAGTAGTAGTGGCATTTTAAAATACATGTAATTTTTGAAGTGTGTTTCCTTCACCGTAAGGGAGCCGCGATGATCATTGTTAGGCTTTGTCTGGGCTAGACTTGCCAGTCCTGTTGGAACTCGCTGATTTTCAAGCGTGTATCTGCTATAACTGTAAACTTAGATACTTTAGGGAATGGAGAATAGGATAATGAAACTGGAAGAGAATTCAGATAATTTAACTTCCAGTGCTCTTTCATGAGGTGTTTTATTTAACACAGTTTTTAGTTCCCCCCCGACCCCCCCTCCTTATTTATAAAAAGGGAAATGCTCTGATGGACCCTTTCTCTGAGGCCTCAGTGAAACCTAAAATAGTAGGTAGAGTATTACATGCCAATCTATTTTTTTTTCTTCACATTTATTTTTCCTTTTGATGTCTTTATGACTATCTGCATTGGTCTAGTTTTTAAATAAAATTTCTTTTAGTTCCAGTAGGGTTTTATTTTTATGAAAGGCATAACTGACGCTGTTGGCAATCTGTTTGGCATTGTGTATTGTTCAAGTGTTGCTCTCACAGCTGTCAAAATCAGGGCTATGTTGTGGAAAACCTAAATTTATAGATGCTTCTTGCCAACAATGAAGTAAAAAGAGTTTTGCTTTGCTCACGTATGCAGGAAAAGGTGGAAATGTATGGGAGTTCTAACTTTATGCTTTAGAGAAGAAATTGGGTGGGTATGGACATGCGTAAGCGACATCATTTGCCAACTCATGAGATGCGAGCCCCCTGGGCTGAGACCTGGAGAGGAGCTGGTAGAGTTGCAGGGAAGGAGAAGGCTGAGTGACGTACTTCTACACTTTTAGTGGCATCGTTCAACAAAATCCACTTCATACAATGTAGGAGAAGATGGGAGGTAACGAAGGGCAGCATGACTAGCTCTTGGATGATGTCACCGGACATTTGCAGAGTGGATGGTGATGACTTGCCACCTACATCACTGTGTGTTCACTGCGGAAGAAACTGTTTGTAGTCAGCTTTTAGAGAAGGCAATACCAGGTTTCTCGTGTGATTGCCGAATAAGTGATGGAGAAGTCAGATGGAGAAGGGGAGAGGGTGTGAAAAGAAAAAAGGTAGAACTAAAAAAAATAATCTTGAAAGTTTTTATGTTCAAGGGGTGGGTTTTGCAGATGGCGAAGCACATGCTGAATTCTTCAGCAGCAATAGCTGATTATGATATAATTTAATGAGACATTAATGACACCCCCCCACTCCCCCCAAAAAAAGTGGTGGAGATGTAAATAGCTTTACTAATTGCAAGATCAGATCTCATGTCTGGACAGACCTCTGCTTTATAGAAATAGCTCTATGATTGTGGATACTTTTAACTCCCTTCTTTCCTGTGGAAATATTTTGTCCCTAGCAGACAGAATTCTTTCTGATATAATCTTTTAAATTTCTTATCCTTATTTCTTTTCTCAAATATTGCAGTAAAAGTTTGTAGATATTTCTCCAGATTCCTTTCCAATCATTTATTGCTGTTGAATACGTATAATGTTGCGTTTTAAAAAATTAAAAAAAATCAGTATCTCATTTCATCGAAGAACAGAACAAAAGCAAAGGGGATATTTTGACATGTATTTGCATGTGTGTGTTGTATGTTTTATCTTTAAAATTAAAAATATTGCTGATGGAAGTCCTTCAGGACTAGAAGGCTTTCATAACACTCCCTTAACTGGAAGCACCTCATATTTTTTCTTTCAATTTTTGTGAGTATAGTATATTCTTTTCCGATATATTCAATGATAGATATTCAGTACATGTATGTATTATACTGCAGTTACATTTGGACTTCATAAAGACAGGCATCTGAAGAATTAAAGGTATTCATGTTCCTTGCAAAAAAGAAAGTGTAAATAGAAGCGTGTCCTTTACTTGAAGATTTTGGCTGAGTGCCAAGTTATCAGTGTTAGGGTATTTAACATTTGCATTGCTTTTAATAAGTACTTTCCTGTGTTACTACTGTGTCCAGTCTTAGCTCGGGAGAAGCCCAGTAGAAAAATCCCCAGTGTCTTTTCATGTTGCTATGTAAATCCAGGGGCGCTGGCTATTAAAGATTGAAAACGGTATATGTGAGAAGCACACTTGAAATATAATTAGAAGGTTCCTCCTTCGTCGGCACTGCACGTGTGTTTAAAATTTGTCATCAGTACAATTTTATCTCCAGTAATAATTTTCAAATTTTATTTTTCTGTATTACAGCTTTATTAAAAATACTGTTTCTAAAAGCTTAGACTTGATCAAGATGCAGTTTAAGAATAGGTAGATCTATTTAGTTAGCTAAAATAATAATTTAAAATAATAAAAAAATGCTATATTAACGGAGAATCCTACTTGTTCTCAGGTCTGATTGTTACAGATTTATTGTTGCTACTAGTTGTGCATTACAGTAGACAAGTATTTCCGTCTGTACAGTGTATCGGGCCCATTGCTTTCGTTGGCAATGGTAATGGCAGCAGGAAGGCAGAGCCACATGAGAAGCAGGTATGATTACAGTTAGCACCTGCATTTCGGATGAGTGGGAAGCTGTGGTATTTTCATGTTGTTTCTTCTGCCAGCTGTGGGCTTCACCTCAGAGGTAGCAATGGTGTTGTGTGCAGGTGCCATGCAGTAATTGATGTCGGTCTAAGAGGCTCTAACAGGGGGTTTCAGTGTCCTCCAGGAGTTTGTACTGGCCCTTCAGTTGTCTTTTCAAGAAGAAACAAGCTGCTAAGAGCATGCTGAAGGATGGCTATCTGGTCGGCTACGGAATTTTGAAGTTTGTTGTAATATTGGGAAGGTTGCTGTCAGACAAAGCCTTCATGTTCCATTCTGTGGTGCAGGTGATTCCCAGAGCCTGGACATGGACAGGTTTATTTACTCAGGAGTCGTACAGTGTCCAAATGCAGGAACCGTAGGTAGGACCAGAAGGAGCACTGGATGTTATTTGGTGTGACAGAGTACAGCTGACATCAGTATCTTGGTTTTGGCAGGTTTCATGGCTGCTGGGGATGCTTCTGCCAACTTTCATAGATGCCCTCATTCCTTCTTTGTGTAAAACCACTTTTTTGTTTCTAACCACCCCCCATCCCCA
>VXBO01010815.1:147981-158342 GCA_013400135.1 Rhinoptilus africanus | reverse complement strand
CCCTCCCTTGTCTCCTGCCTTGTAAACCATAAAGGAGCATCTTACCTGAAGTTTGACAGAGACAACTCCGTAACTTCCCCCGTCTTCCTGAAGAGTTATGCTTTGGGTAAGGTGATCACCACAACTCGCTGCTCAAGTGGAGAAGTTTTCGGCTTACTTTGTGCCCAGGATGACGTGTACTTTTTTGATGGAGCTTTTTTTTGAGATGAGAACTGTTTGTCCTCTTATGAGGCCAGGAAAGCTGAAACAAATCCTGTCTCTTGTTCTAGAGGGACAGAACTGAGAACGTCCTCTTTACAGCTGAGAATTCAAGGAGTGTAAGAGCCTGATGATCTGCTAGATAAAAAATGCTGGAAACCTTGCAAGAATATTTGGAAAAGCCAGTTATGTAGATACTGTTGTGATGATTGCAATATAAAAACTTTGACAGAGCATACTGAAAAACATGCTGTGAATATCCTGTCAAAATATCTCTATTTAAAAATATTTCCACTACAAGGATTTCTAACTGTAAAATTGGTAACAAAAAGTAAATACATAAAGCTTTTTAGAACAGTGAATGATAATAAAAAGTAAGGCGAAGGATAAATTCTAACCTGGAATTTAAGGTTATAACATGTATTCAATAATTGTGACCCAGTTTAATCCTTTTGGGTAAATCATGTAGCTGCATCTCCTAGGAGAGGCAGGAATCAGACTACGTGCAAGATTTTATGAGTCATTGCTTTAGACTTTAGAAGGTAACATATGCTTGACTCAGTTTGGATGAATAGAAACCTGTTTTTTCTTAAGACTGGAGTTTAATTTATCATTCTACAACATTAGAGCAATTGATTTTTTTTCTTGAATTTTGAAGAAAAAGCATATAATAAATGAGCGGAAAAATAATAGTATTTGCAAATTTGAATGGCACTTAAAGCATTTAGGCAAATTGCAGACCTAAAAGAAAATGCTGTTGTCAAAAGAATCCTAACACAGTAACAGTTGCATGCTAGCTAGATTGTAAAAGGAATAAATTAGAAATATTTCAGACTAGAAATCAGAAATTAACTATTTTGTCCAGTGAATTAAGACCGTGAAGATACTAGAAGTGATCTAGTTTCAGGGTGTGGAAAAAAACCCAACACAAAACCACTCCATTATTATGTGGAGGTTGAATTTCTTTCAGCCTTGACAGACAAGCCAACCATGCCATGCTCTATGCAAGATCTGGAAAATACAGCTAATCATTTATTGTGTTTTAACTAACAGAGCAATAGCTTCTTAAATCACTCTGTCTCAGGCTACAGCTGTTTCCATATGAAGATGGTTTTTTGCCTGGTAACAGGAAGCGATTAGCAGCTGATTTTAAAGGACAGGAGGGTACATTTTAATATACTTAGGGAATATTTTGGGGTTCCCGCACCCCAAATGGGTAAACTTGTAGGAATAAGCTTTCTGTTTTCCAGAAATTCCAATACAATGTCATCTTTGTGTTTCAGTAAGCACTTCATTAATGAATACTACAGCCTGGCAAAAGATCAAATGCCAGGTTATATCAACAAGGTTTAGATAAAGTTACGTGGGAGACTTAAAAGAAATTCAAATGAACAGTTAATGTTTAACTGTAATTCTGTTTCCCTGGGTTTATAATGGGCCATTTTTAGATGAATTGTAGCATATCTTAATGCTTTTCTCCTTAGGTACCTAATGCTTCCTGAAGTTTAACTGCAAACTTCCTTCAAAAATTTCCATATATAAACAAAAACTCAAGAATTTGATTGCATTAAAAAATCTTTAGGAGTATTAAGTATGTGACAAGCTGTATATTCATATATTTGGAAACTAGACATTTAAACAAGTAAAAAGCAAATTCATCTGTGTATTTTGTATGCTTTTTTCCCTTTTGGAGACGCAGAAACAACCTTGACCGTATGGTGGATGTTCTCAAGCTCTGGTTTCTACCCTGAGATCTTCTTGCCATGTTTTCGTTCCTTTCTGTACCACGTGCTTTTCCATGTCCTCCTTATGGTGAAGAGTCAGTGAAAAAAAGTTTTAAAATTATAATACTAGTTTTACTGTTGTATTCTTGAATAAAATACCATTGTTCAATAAGTTCTCAATAAATGATCTGCCATTTTCCTCTGCAAAAACAAGGCAACAGCTACATTAAAGGTATATACTGTCTTTCAGATTGGCTTTGGCCTCCATTTGTGTTAATGAGAACAGCGCTAAACAGCTAGCAGTGTCATCTGGATGAAAGATGTCCGTCTTTAAGAATTAGGGTAGACTTATCTCCTGGGTACTAACAGCGAGGTGGCAGACATTTTGAAGAAAGACAGCTTTTCCTCAGAATGTTCTGTAAAAGTATTGTTTTTTAGTCTCAGCTCAGATATGGAAAACTCCGTTTGGAACGATAACAGTGATATTATTATGAATATATTCTTTAAAAGTACCTGAGCAGATTATTCTAGTAGAGCTTTAAGTATATCAGAAATGTAAAAAAAACAGTGTTTCTGTGTCTCTGAGATCTCTAGAAGATCAGACACAACATACAGTTTCTTTAAATTAAAAAAAAAAAAAAAAGACTCGGTATTGTTAAGTCTACTTAACATACCTGTAAAAACTCAGTAAACCTATCTTCCGCTTTATGCAAGGGAAAATGAAATACTTCTTTTCATCAGATTTTTCTCTGGATTTGTAGATATCTTTTTTTTTTCCCCGGGCATATACTGACTCCTATTATGTATGCCTGCTGAGCTGAGCATGAGTTGGACCCAGCTTTAGTTGCTGCTTGTGTGTGGACTTGTGTGGTGTATACAAATAAAGGAGCTGTGCTCCCCTCTGTATCTTTTATCCAGTCCCGACTACTTGTGTGTGTGAGTGTTTTTTACAACATACTTTTGCATTCTGAGCAGTAACTAAAACATGACTCTTGCATAAATGTATACAATGCTGTGCATTTTTATACTACTGACTTTTTTATATGCCCCTTTAGGAAAGGAGGGGGTTAGCTAACGTCAATTTGAAGTAAATAGATTTTTTTAAATGATGATTTTAATATTTCAAATATGGCATAACCTTAAAAGTTCTACTGTAATTTCCTCATGCCCTGAGCAGAAGTATTATTTAAGATTCTGAAGAGGAATAATACTAAAAATATTAGTGTAATCTCCCCAACAGGAAATTGCAAGCAGCTGGGTTGTTTTGTCACGTATTCTTCAGTGAGGAAGTCACTGGCTCGTGCATCAGCATTGCTGTAAATGTTACACATAAGAGACCTGAAGAAGTCCATATAGCTACTATTTTATTTTTTCAGTATTGAACTAATATGAGAACTGCTATTTCTGCTAATGAAAGCAGTCAATGTTAGAGACTGTTTTGGGTGCCTGGCAGCCCCTGTGTTCTTCTCAATCTGCCCATTCTTGATATCTTGGAATAAAAGCCCATGAATGTGCACAAACTTTGACATGAATATTTGGTTGCTTTCCTGTTACATGAAAAATTAATGCAAAGTCGGAAACCTTCGCAGAAAGCAAGCAGGAAATGATCCCTTATAAACAAACCAGAAGACTTTTCTAGAAGAGCAGATGAAAAAAAGACAGATCAGAATTTCACTATAGACTGCATTGACTTTGCACCTTTAATAAAGAAATTAACAAACTCAGTATTAGATTCTCAAGGTCTGCTGGATGACAATATTGACTAATGATGCCAGTCCTGTTGCATTCACTGACAGCCTTTTGCATTCTGTGCATTCTTAAATCTTTTAAGTCAACTCTGGTATAATCCCACATGAACTAATCTTTCCCCTGTTCTTGAAGTTGCACATGATGCAAAAAGGAAAGATACCTGCTTTATACTGAGTTTTGTTCTGTTGTAGTAGGAGAAAACCAGTCAGGCTGTCTCTCTGTTTCTTCCTGGTTTATGTAAAGTGGTTGAAAGACAAAAAGTCTCATCAGAAGAAGCATGACCTGAGGTTTGTTGTCTGTTAATAAGGGACTATGAAACTTCTTCACCTGAAGAGCAAATAACAGTAAGTTAGGGCACAAGCACTATTTCTTTTCTCACTGCAAAAGCTTTGTAACATCTGGAAGAACAATTCATTTTAGAGTAATTATGCTATTTGTGTTTCCATATGTCTTGGTTTGAGGTAAAATAAAACCAATCATCTTTCCAGTAATTCTGCTTTTTAGTTAAGCCACTTCAAACTCATTGAAATTAACAGCTTATTCTTCGCACAGTGTCTGCGACCAGCATGATAAGTCCTGATGTTGATGGTTAATGCCAGGGAACGGTACGCAGAGAGGCTCTTGCTTATACCTATTGCTGTAACAACCAAGGCCACTAACTTTATTTGCCCCGTTGGAGGGTCGGAAGCGGAAAAGCGTAGAGGGGTCACACCTGCGGGGAGGAGCAGACAGCACAGTTTTGGTGACCCAGAACTGACCAAGGGGGTGTTCCATCCCATCAGCATCATGCTCAGTATAAAAGCTGAGGATCAAAAGGGTCAGTCTCTCTTTCTTCAATGGCCGGCGTCCAAGGAAGACTCTGTCTGCCTTTGTTCCTGATCCATGCATGCCTGAATCCAGATTTGGAATCCAGTTCCTGTCTATCACCGAGTCCAGTCTGGGACCTTTCCAGTGCCTGCCAGTGATGTCATCCTAGGACCTCGATAAGGTTTTTAATATATTGTATATATTTCATTATTTTCTTATTAATATGATTACCTTATTTTATTTTAATATTTCATTAAAGTAGTTTAATTTTAAGTCTCTCTCTCTTATTTTCTCTCCTCCTCCTCTGAAGGGAGAGGTTAAAGAGAGCATCTGCCATTCATTCAGTGGCCAGGCCAGCCCAAACCATGATGCCGTACTACCCCATTTAACATTTACTTGTTGGTCAAATTTAAGCTTGGTCTGTATTTGTGCCATTTTGAAACCGCTGGTGCCAGATCCTGTGATTCCAGCAGGTCACTTTGTCGAACTATATTGCCTGTTTTAAGAGCACGTTATGTAAAATAGATCAAGGAGTGAACCTCCTGTTCTGTGTAAATCTGCCCCATGATACCTAGTGCCTCATCAGGAGAATTTTAAATAACCGCCTTCTTTTACACTGTTCAGTATGTCACTTGTACAACAACTATCCACATAAAATCAAGTTACACTAAAGTTCCTAATGCATTTCATGTTTTCAAGGCTGAAAATTTACTTAGAATGTGTCATTTGGTTAATTTGCTTCGCATAATATTTTCAGGTCTGTATAGGATTTGGGAGGTGAGATTATTTATTTTAACAGTAACACTGGAAGTATAGTCAACTTAAAGCAGGATGAGAGTTTTAATAGGCAAAATGTAAGATCCAAACAGCTGTAGCACTAATGTGACATAAAGAAGGAAAGGACCACGGGGAAGAGACTAGGATGGATATTGATGAGGAAGGAGCTCCTTAAAGATACTGTATCAGGAAGGCTAAAAGCATCTTGAGCTTGTGTCCTAACATATATGCTGCACAGAAAATGGAAGAAAAGCACTGAACCTGCTAGTTTATGATCAGGCTAGATTAACAAAACATGTGGATAAGCCTACTTATTAATTAAAACCCGAGTATATTTTTCTTGCGTCTGCTTAGTATGATGTTAATTTTAAAAGGGACGTATGGTATTTTGTATGGCAGGGCTTACATCGCAACAAATGGAAAGTAGTATGTTTAGCTCCCACTTTGTCTCTTCCCTTGTCCCCAAAAGGGGGGGAAGGTTGGGGAGGGGGAATCTGTATTAGTTGAGTTCTGCAACAGTGGTTCTCTGCCCTGGATAAATTTAATACATTTACTGTCACTAAGATATTTTAATTTTGACTGATAAACATGTTGTAGACCATTGAGATAATCTGTTTGCAATAGACGCGATTAAGTTTTTAGTGAAACGGCGACTTCTGTCAGTTGACTGTGAAATAGTGGTGACTCTGATATCTACCCATATGCCATAGGGAACGGTTTGTGCACTGTTGTATATATACCTTGTCCGCACTTTTCCATCTGTGCTTAAGCAGCAGCTATGTTTTTTTTCCTTTGTTGTGGAGAACGCTTGGTTTTTTTCTTATTGGTAAAAACAAACAAAACTCCAGGCTAGACCTGCTCCTCTGTTCTTTTTTCCGGATTAGGTATATATTCCACAGAGGTTCCTAATTCCTGTATCAGATTCTTTTTCTTTCACGTTATTGAAATAAAATAGCTTCTCCTCTTTGGCTTGTATGGAGAGTTTCTTCCTGTATCCTTTCTGAGGTAGTTTGTTCTGGATTTGTTGTGGAAACTTTGGTTTCTTGGCTTGAAGCTCTTCTACAAATCCTCTTGGAGTTTAGAAACTGCCAGCATCTCTTTGTAGGGCTCTCCATTTTCCTAAGCCTCTGGTCTCCTCTTTTTTGGCAGAGCTATTGATCTCTCTCTGAAAAGCGATCCCTTCCTGTTTTAGCTTTATCTGATGCATTTTTCTCTGATGTAACCTACACCTGAACATCTCAGAGGAGGCAAACAACTGGTCTAAAAAAACCAAAACCAAGACTGAGCACAGATTCCTCTAAATGGTTAGTCTGTGCTTTGCTTTGGTTTAAAAAAAATAAATAATCGTGATGATTATGAAGGCATTTTGGGCAGTGCAGAGCCTTTCTTGTTTTTTGAGCTTGTTTTTTGTTTTCATTCAATCACAGCTTGAATAGTATGGCTTTAGAGACTTAGTGTATCTGCTTTGCTCAGGTCTTGGATGAAAGCCAGTTGTCTGCCACTTGATCTGTACACAATGTAAAATTACTCAAAGTGTGCTGATAAAGTGCGTGGAATGACTGAGGGGTTGGTGACAATGATACTACCACCCATATCTGAATTTACTGATATTTTGTAGCTTGGGAAATTTATTGTATTAGCTGCTGCTTCGGGATTTGCAGGCACTAATTTTCATTCGTGTTCATCTTTTTTCAGCCAGAGTGTTATGATCTATTCCTCTGGATGTGGTTCTACTTACAGTGCTGTTTTTTGTTGGCTCTGAAATTAGGACAGTCCAAAAATCTACAGTGAGAATATAAGTGCTTGCTTGCTAAGCAGAGGGTCACTCTACATCTGTGTGCTGATCAATACAGTTATCTAATTAACTCATGAAAGCCTTTAAAGGTGCTGTTCTTTGAGTCCAGAACGGGTGTGGGTCCTGAATAGCCCAGCATTTGTCTCTGTGCCACAGCACTTGAGGTCAACCAAAAGCTGAAGTATTAGTTCTCTGTGCCAGGTTGGAGGAGCTTGAACCAAGAGGCCTTTGGGAAGAGCTGCCTGGTTGTAAAACTTTTCTTTTTCTTCTTCTTTTTTTTTTTTTTTTTTTAAACTTGGAATTTAACAAATATTACTGTAATTTGCATTCTTCTGGGCTGCGAAGACTGGTTGAGTGGGTGGTAGGGTAACCACCATTTGGAGGATATTTTATTTTTTATTTGGATGTGGGATGCAATTTGTATGTTCTATTAAATTCTGTAAATGAGCCCAGATTTCTGGATATGTAATTTATAAATAATCAAAATAAACAAGTGATAACAGTGCTGTTTCTGCAGCCCTTTTTCTCTTATGGCCTAAAAGGCACTTAGTGTAAAACTCATCTCTCTCATTTTGGCCATATTATTTTCCATGATCAGTTTTGTATCAGGAGTGATAATGGTGGTATCAGCCTGAATTTGGGGGTGCAGTATGGATGTTTAAAGGTACAGATTTGCTTTTAAAAATTAATTAAATGGGTCAGCTTGCAAAAATCTCAGATAGCAGAGACAAAAGATAGGTAAATCTCAAATTTTCAAATGTTTACCATCTTGTAGTGTGTTGTTAGCAATAAAGTATAAGTGTAATAATCTCTAGACATCCATTGAAAAGCCTGTCTGGAGGCTTGTTTATGGAATGGATCAGTTGATCACTTTATTCTAAGCTTTGTGGATTTTGTTTTGCCATAAAATCTTGCCTTGTAAAGAACTGTTCCTATCATCTATTTTAAATTTTGACATCTTCAGAAGGAATTAAAAAAGTTGGATTATGAGATTGAGGAACATATTTAGTTGGTCAGTGTCAAAGATCTGTGATAGGGGAAGTGAACTTTAGTTTGCACCTCCAAACTGTCAATTCTATCTCTGTCCAAAAGTGAGGGTAAGCAACTGAGAGCGCTGCCTTCTAACATTCCTTCATACTTAAGGAAGAAAAAAAAAAAAGTAGTAGAGTACTAAATGAATAGGCTTTCTCCACAAAGCTATACAAACCTTTAGTCTCTTCCCTCACACAAAAATTTCTGTGGTGTAGCTTTTAGTACTGACAATGCAAATGTGTCATCACAATGTGTAATGAGGCATCCTGTTCTTTTTGAACCATATTGGGTCAGAGTATGAAGAGAGAGTCCATAAGGAATTGCACGTGTGCTGGTCCTTAAGGAAAAAAAAGTACATATACTTTCTTTTAACCTGGTAATATGAAGTAGTTTATATTTGGAGACTTGTCAAAGTATTTTTTTTCTGTATTTTCTTAAAGGCACTCTCTTTCAGAGAAATATTTTTGCAGTATTCTGAATACCTGGTTGAGTCCTGCAGTAGACATTTTTAATCACACTGTGCCACTGTTCTTTGGTCTATTTGATCTTTTGCACTGCCTTCATACAGTTTAAACATAAATCTATTGGAAAATACTGTGTTACGATAAACCTGATATTACAGCTTTCGCCTTTCTTCACTTGTTTAAAACAATCTTTAAAATAAGTAACAATATATCCAGTGCATTGCATAACTTGTATGATCAACCACTAAAAATCTGTTTTGAAATAAGTGTGATTGTATAGTTGAAAATGAAGCGGTATTAAAGCTGTTCATGGAACCTTTATGCAGTACAGTATCATTCTTAGTGACAATTCAGGATTTTTTTTTACTCCACTGTGAATAGGTCTTTCAGTGATCAGGAGGATATTCAGTGTTCCCAGTTTTTAGCCACTGTGCAGTTTTAAGTTGTACTTAATAGCCATTTTCGAGACTGTGCTGAGTACAAAATTAGATAATTTGGTGTTTGGGAATGCTCCCTGGTAATGAGTCCTCAACTTTCGGTAGTGAGTTCCAAGAGACTAGATCAGGAAGCTTTTTCTCCAGCACACTGCAGCTTTGGAGTTGCCCAGAACCTGTGAGGTTTCCCAGCCCCTAGGCTGGACATTCCTGTGGTAGCCAGTGCTGAGACATGAGTCTGAGTGGGCAGAGAAGTCTCCTGGTAGCTGTGACCAGAGCAGCTGTGACCTGCTGCCTGAGATGTGCAATAGTAAAGGAAGTTTTGCATGGTGCTTGCAGTCATGCACTGGAGCCAGTTGTGGACTTACGGACATTTCAAAGACATGCCTTGAAAGCTCTGAGAAGCATCTGCTTTGGATGCAGCAACTAAGATTCTTCTTGGAGGTTTCTCTGGTCAGTATGTTTTGGGAAGAAGAAGTGGCATATGCTTAACCAGGTGACGATTGCTGCTAACTTGCAACCCTTCCACCAGAGCACTAGGGTGACAAACTCATTCAAGTAGTAGCAACAGTAACAATATATGTAAGCAAAGAAAAAAAAAGTCAGGTTGACTCTCCCATCCTAGAATGGTCAATCCCAAATAGTCAGAAGTTTAGTTTGGTTGTAACCAAGTGGACACAGTCTTGATGTTGTACAGGTCTTACCAGTATCTCCACAGGTGGCACTATGGTCTCCGGCAAGGATGGGATCTTAAAATGATGTTCACATCCTTGACATAATTCCTTGGGTTTTTTTGGGTCACAAACCTCTTGCCTGCAGAGCTTCTGGTGAATTCTTTTTCCGTCAGTCCCCGTCTTCTGCTTGGGCCAGATCTTGTGAGCCAAGTGTCCGGTGGTGCAGGGGGCATCTCCCCCTCACCAGCAGCCGGGCCTGGTCCCCATGTCACGGCCGTACCACGGCGCCGGCCTGGGTCAGCCTGGCCAGGCCTTCCCCTCAGTCCTTACCACTGCTGGGCTGGTAATTCAGGGATATTAACAAAATGAAGGAAAATGAAATATTTCTTTTCAGAGTATATTTGGAAGAGATTGGGGGCAGGGCACTAAAAAATCACCCCCAGGTATGCATAGCGTTTTCCGTGCCTTATTTCTTATGAAAGTAGTGATTTAATACTTCATTCTTTGTGACAAAAATGATTCGAAGAGCCATATTTTTCAGGGCTTTTGATCCGAAGGCTTCCGAGGGTGGTCAATGCGTCTTAGATAACTAACCGGGAAGATAATCCGCGCCATAAATCCTTTGTTTCGTTTTTTTTTCCCCCTCAGCAACTCACCTCCGCGCAGCCGGCGGGACCCGCCCGCTCACCGGGTGGGCTCCGGCCGAG